>OY757908.1:19635980-19945980 GCA_963585895.1 Sepioteuthis lessoniana | reverse complement strand
AGAAGCATAGAAGGGAATAATTGTTTAAATTTAAGGCGACATTTCCCTTGACTCATTTCATGAAGATTTTAATTGTAATTTCTTTCTCTCTCTCTCTCTCTCTCTCTCTCCCAATCGCTGAGAAGCATAGAAGGGAATAATTGTTTAAATTTAAGGCGACATTTCCCTCGACTCATTTCATGAAGATTTTGATTGTAATTTCTTTCTCTCTCTCTCTCTCTCTCTCTCTCTCCCAATCGCTGAGAAGCATAGAAGGGAATAATTGTTTAAATTTAAGGCGACATTTCCCTCGACTCATTTCATGAAGATTTTAATTGTAATTTCTTTCTCTCTCTCTCTCTCTCTCTCTCTCCCAATCGCCGAGAAGCATAGAAGGGAATAATTGTTTAAATTTAAGGCGACATTTCCCCCGACTCATTTCATGAAGATTTTAATTGTAATTTTGATTCTTTTACGAAAGTGAAATCGCTGGAAGCAATAATTGATTAAGAAGAAAATCAATTGCTGATAAATGTTTTGGCATGGTATAATTTGTGTTATAGTAAAATACATCAAATCTCTTCTGATTCACCCACTTAACTCTTCATACACCTAACTACTAAAACACAGGCATGAACATTGCTGAAGAAAATAACATCTACCGGATGTTGACCCAACAATGGCCAGTGTCAAACTGAGAAAATCGCGGCTTCTACGCATAGGCTCCGTGCATATTCTATTCAAATTCCCCAGAAAATTCTCAGTTATTAAAAACGTCTATTTGTCATCCAATCATTTTTTCCACAAATAGTGTTTTCTGGAGCCGGTGTTTGAAGTCGGGAATATATAAATAGGCCAAGCGGAGGTCACACGAGCAGTTGAATTGCTAACCGTCGCTGAGAGCGTCACCCGACAACACTGTCAGACCAGATCAAAGCAAGCGCTTGCCGCCGACCAGATAACCACCCGCCAGCCGGCTAGATATTCCATTCGCTTGTTTATTTTATTTATTCAATAAACGAAATAAACTAAATCTTCTTGTCAGTTTTATTTTTCTAGCAACCACACACTTGTATATAACTGGTTGTTGCTTCATTTTGATTTATAATGCTATTTTCAGTTATTGGTTTGGGGCCATGCTGATATTGTTGTTGAATTTTAGAAAAACCCTCTGTTACCCCTTTGCTCATTCGGCTGGGGCGGTAGAATACACCGACTGCACCTCTACAGTGGAGTAAGACCCCCCCCCATGAGTGTCCTGGATATGACACTAAACAATCTGATGGTGAGGTTCCAGTGATACTGGAGCTTTGGGTAATGCAGAGTACCCCTTCATTGCCATTGCTCCCAAGCCCACTCTAGCCCGGAATGGTAGCACCTGATAGAGTCTTATCTATGGATTAAATAGATCTAACTGCATATTTATGCTAAACTGAATTGTCTGAATTAGAACTGTTTGACTAAACTGAATAGCGTAAACTGGAAATGTTTTTGACAATTAAACTGTACTTACATTTAAAATTCGTGCTTATGCTAAACTGAATTGTTTAAATAGAACTGTTTTTGACATTGAAACTGTACTTACACTAAACTGAATTGTTTAATATAGAACTGTTTTGACCCTAAACTGTGTGTAAACAAAATTAGCTGTATAAACTGAAGACCTTGAAATAGAAATGCTTAACTGAATAGTTTGAAATAGAGCTGACTATTTGCCTAAAAATGGATTAGGCGTTAAATAACCTACAAAGGTTGATATGCCATAAAACACAACCAACCAACCAACCCTGTTACTCCAGGTAGCATCCTGTTGAGTGTATGACTGGTGTGTGATCATAAGGAATCCAGGCAAAATGTGTTGCTGGAATAACCTGGGTCACGAGGTCTGTGACCAGGATTTTGGGGACCAAGACGTTGGTCCTGTGATATTAAGGAATTGCAGAGGAAGGCGCTATGGTATTTTTTGAATGCAATATGTAATTGTGTTGTAATTTTGATGTATGCATGTCGGATAGCCAACTGCGCCAAGAAAGAATAAAGAAATAATTTAGAAAAGACCAAGAATGTGGTAAGTGTCGCATGATGAAAAGGTTTACGTTGTTTTCTTCTGATTTTTATTTGTAATTCTGTTGTTCTAATATTGTGCTTTCAGTAAGAATTTTCCGAAACTCAGTTTTTGGACAGGAATGTTTTTTTAGATATTGTGCTATTGAACTGGTATCAGATAGATGCATAGTGAGTCATCTCGATAGGGTTGTTGAACTTGAGCCAACGTTAATACTGTTATTCTCAAAGATACAATCTCTTAAAGAACATTTAAATACATAAATAGAAATGTACATTTATATATATATATATATATATATATATATATATATATTTCAAAAGGAACTGGTCCACAAAGAGATTCATATCCATCTTAAAAAATTATTCATTTAGTTCTTATGCAGCGGTTCCAGCCTATGGTTTTCTACAGAGAATTTTTAACATTTTTTCTAGTGGAGTCGCTCTTGCCAGTGGTCCGGGATTCCTGGGTTCAATCCCAGGTCAAGTCATACCAAAAATTTAAAAAATGGTACTTGATGCCTCCTTGCTTAACACTCAGTATTATAAGGTATGGATCAAGGGTAAAGTGGGTCAATCCTGGGAAAGGAGTAGCGCCCTTGGTGTAGTAGCTATCAAAAAGGGAGCCTTCGGGTCACCCTCGACCACGGTTGCCAACTTTACTTACATTCAAAAGATCAGGGTGCCCTTTGAGGATTATTTCTACCCGGTCACATCTGGTTTCTTTGAGACATTTATACAAACGTGGTTGCAGTGTATCTTAAACCAGTACGACATAAGTTTTCTGAACATTCCTAAGTTTTAAATCTTAATGAAGGAGGTGAATTTTTCCTTTAACTCTGTAAAATTATTCAATAAAGAATTTTTTTTTTTAATTTCAGATAGGTTTTCATCGGATTTTTAGTGAAAATTTAAGGGTCAAAGAAACTGATTACTCCAAAGGAAAAAAAAAAAGGTTGGTAAAAAAGGGGGACATTTTTAAAGGGTAAATAAATTTGAATGGTAAAAATTAAGTCCTTTTAATTTTGGAAATCTTTTAGAAATAATAAGTCAACGGCAAAAAAAGTGTAAGACTTTCGGTACACTGTTATTTGAAATAAAATTCACTTTATGTTCTCTACTGTTTAGAATCCTAAAAACTTGACAAATTAATTCTTTATTCAAAATGAAATTTTTCTTAACTACTTTTGATCTTTTTTGCAAGAAAAAAATTTGTCTGATAATTATTTGATTTTATCGATGATCACTTGTTTGATAAAAGTTTTCTTTAAACTTTTTAAAATTCCTATTTTTTTGTGTTCATTAATTAATGAAGGAAAACAAATGAAAACATTTAAGTACTCATTTATTGTATATTTAAACAGATTTACTGGATTTTAAATTTTGTGTGTATGTGACTGAGAGAGAGAGACAGACAGAGACAGAGACAAAAACAGAGAGAGAGAGAGAGAGACAGACGAATGATCTCCCTTGAGTTTTGCTAATTAGAAAATATTTTTTCATTGTTCGTTAATAAATAATTGTTTAGTATTTTTTAGTTTAATCCACCCGCCTAAATAAATATTAGTTTTATTTTAAATTTTACACTTTCTCTCTTTTCTCTAATGTTGCATTGTTGAAAGGAAAAGAAATCAGACGGAAGTAAGTATAACGTTTTATTATTTTCTTTCGTTAGTCATTTGCAAGAAACTGTTGTTTTTAGTTACAAAGTAAAATTAAGATGAAATGTTTTAAATATCGGAAAATATTTCCTTGTTTCTGAATCTAAAAATGATGTGGAAGTTTTAGGTGTTAATTTTGCTGAATAGCGAGAAAACGGAAAGAAGAAAAACATTTTCTTAATTTCTTACATCAGTCGTTGTTTATCAATTTAAAAAAAATGAAATTATTTGTGTTAAATGTAAAAACGAAAGAGAGGATTTTTTAATGAATATATGAAAATGAGAATACTTCGAAAATGTTTCTTGAAATATTTCTTTTTAAATGTAAACGGTATTTCGCAATCATTGTAAAATAGGATTCAAATTTACAAAGTATTTTTCTTTTATTTTTATGACAAACGCCAAGAGATTAGATATTAAAATCTATTATTTCATTATATCAACAAATGAATCAATAACAAAATTAAAAAAAACTATTATCTCATTATTCTTAATTTCAAGATTAAATACAAAAAAAAAAAAAGAGTATTGCTGATATGATTTTCCATACTAAAAAAAAAATGGACATTTTGTGGTTTGCAGGTCTTAGTTGGTGATCATAGTCGAGGGTGACCAGAAGGCTCCCTTTTCGATAGCTACTACATCAAGGTGTAGGGAAGGGCGCTACTCCTTTCCCTGGATTGTTTCACTTTACCTTTGATCCTTACCTGATAATGCTGAGTGTTAGGCAAGGTAGCATCAAGTACAATTTTTTGAGTCATTGGTATGACTCGACCAGGGATTGAAACCAGGTCTCCCAGGCCATTGGCAAACACTCTAACCATGAGGCCAATGGCCCGGTTAAGTTACCCATCAAAAAATGCCTCAAACTTCTGCAGTTCTAGCCTACTGTAATTTTTAGCAGGAAACTAAAACACACCTTAATAGCTGTATTGTAAAGTAACAGAAAACTTTGACTTATTTGTTCATGAAGTGATATTATCAACGTGTAAGTAATATTTTTACAAAAATCAGTTTATTAATGTTCCTAGTTACTAATCTTATTCAATAAAACTTTTTAAAAAGAATTTAGAATTTTAATAACGTTTTTTAATCATGATTTGAAGTTGTGTAAGGTTATCAACTTTTGGTGAAAACTTAATTAGATGTGTAACCGGGTTAATGAGTAGAGTGTTCACCAAATGTCCGGGAGACCGAGGTTCAATCCTAGATCGAGTCATACCAAAGACTCAAAAAATGGTTCTTCACGCTGCCTTGCTTAACACTCAGCATTATAAGGTAAGGATCAAGGATAAAGTGGAGCAATCAAGGAAATGGAGTAGCACTCTTCCCTTCACCTCAGTGTAGTAGCTATTGAAAAGGGAGTCTTTTGATCACCCTCAACTAAGGTTGCCATCTATACTTTATATTTCAGATAAAACTAAATTTTAACCATATATAATAATTTCAATTAATTTTTTAAATTCACTTTCATGGAAAAAAGAGTGGAATTTTATTGCTACCTATGATATAAAGATAAGTTTAGATTTAACTTTGTGCATTCATGTCTCCGCCAATGATTGGAACATTACGTTTGGTTGGTTGTTTAGGTTTTAAGGCATATCAACCTTTTTAGGTTATTTAATGCAAAATCCATTTTAAACAATTCAGTTTAGCATGAGTACACAGTTTAAAAGTCAAAAACATTTCTATTTCAAGCTATTCAGTTTAGTCAAATAGTTCTAATTCAGTTAATTAAGTTTAGTATAAGTAAAGATTTTGTTTACACACAGTTAAATATCAAAACAGTTCTATATTAAACAAATCAATTTAGTGTAAGTAGTTTCAATGTCAAAAACAGTTTCGTTTTAAACAATTCAGTTTAGCATAAGCACGCAGTTTAAATGTAAGTACAGTTTAATTGTCAAAAACATTTCTATTTCAAGCTATTCAGTTTAGTCAGTTCTAATTCAAACAATTCAGTTTAGCATTAGTACGCAGTTTAGTTCTATTTAACCCATAGATAGGGCCCTATCAGGTGCTACCACTCCAGGCCAGAGTGGACCTGGGAGCAATGGCAATGAAAGGGTATGCCGCATTCCCCAAAACTCCAGCCTCACTGGAATCTCACCATCATATTGTTTAGTGTCATATCCAGGACACTCGTTGGGTGGATCTTACCCCTTTGCAGAGGTGCAGTCGGTGTATTCTACAGCCCCCCCTCTGACTAGGCAAATTATGTTTGAGTATCCTACAGATGAAATTTAATCTTAAATAACTTTAATTATTTTTTATTTAATTCTAAAAGAAAAAAGTAAATCATTTATTTCCTACTCTATATAGAAAAGTACCCAGAAACTATGGAAGCCTAGAATTTTGTTGGTATCTACAAAATGAACATAAGTATTCAAAAAATATGGAAGCTTAAAATTTTTATGTAATGTCTGAGTTCATTTAATTATAGTGATTGTTGACAAAAATGTAAACAGTATTTTACAATGACTGTAAAACAGGATTCAAATTTGCAAAATATTTTTCTTTTCTTGTTTTGACTATTATTGATATTAGTAAGAGTATTAAAGTACTATTTTGGCCATTTTATACTTTTTGTTCTATTAGCAAGAATATAAAGACCCCAATTTACTCTGATTTCTTATAAGTTAATTTTATTATTATCACTGAATCAATGTGAAAAAATTATGATGTTCAACACAAGAAGAAAGGAACAAAATGACAGATATTTATCTGTATTTATGAAATATTCAATAGAAAAGAATGATTGTTTTTGTTTTTGTTTTGTTTTACAGCATATCAACCACAAGGGGTCATTTAATGCCGGAAAAAAGAATGAGTAGAAAGATTAGTTTAATTTTTTAAATTGTTGCTGTATGTAATTATATTTTTGAAGATTTGTTGGTTTGTAAGTTTTTGTCAAGACAAGAATGTATTGTTGTCTGTATATACGAGAAAGAATTGGTTTTTTCTGTAATTCTCCAGGCTGTAGTATTTTTAGGTAAATTAACATTTAGACATTATATTCTGTGCTAATTTCTATTACGTTTAATTATTTGTTCAACTTTGTATTATAAACTAACTTGTTTGCTTGTTATACCTAATTTATATCTTGGAACTATTATTATATCTTGGAACTATTATTATAATCATTATTGATATTAGTATTTATATTTAACTAGTTTTGATTTAATCTGATATCTTATAACTTAATTTTAATATTATCACTGAATCCAAATGAAAAAATTATGATATTTAACACAAAAAGAAATGAACAAAACAATAGCTATTTAGTATCTTTATTTAATAAAACATAGAATATTCTATTCAACACATATAAAAATGAATGAATAGAAACATTCAAATAGCTTCTTTTTTTATTGTTGCTCTATGTACTTATAAAGAACTGTAATTTAGGGTATTACTCCTTTTCCTGGATTGCTCCACTTTACCCTTGATCCTTACCTTATAATGCTGAGTGTTAAGGTGGCATCAAGTACCGTTTTAAAAATTTTTTTGGTATGACTCGACCTGGGATTGAACTCAAGTCTCCCAGACCACTGGCAAACGCTCTACTCATTAGGCCAATATTCTGCACTACATTCTATTCTCTTTAATTATTTGTTCAATTTTGTATAATAAACTAACTTGTTTGCTTGTAATGCCTGAATTATATCTTCAGACTATTATTATTATCATTATTAATATTCATCATCATCATGTCGTGCCGCCAGTACGGATATCCCTGACCCTCTCTCACCACTCCTTCCTATCATTCATTGTGTCTGGCAGGTCCTCAGAGCTACATCCCATATCCTCACAGAGCCACTGTATGTAGGTTTAAGCTGGTCGCCCTGCTTTTGCTTGGCCATGTGAGGGGGTCTATAGGAGAACATCACTTATGAATTGTTATTTTGACATTATATTCTACACTAAATTCCATTACCTTTTAATAATTGTTCAACTTTGTTTAATAAACTAACTTGTTTGCTTATTAAGACTGAATCATATCTTGGAACTATTATTATCATCATTATCAATATTAGTAGTTGTATTAAAGAACTATTTGATGATTGTAAATGTTTATGTTATTAATATTAGTAGTTGTATTGAAGTGCTACATTTTATTTAGCCTAGGATGATCTCACTGCTTTTATATTAAATTCTATTAAATATATTTCATTATTTGTTGAACTGTAAAATAAAAATATTATTTATGTCTTAGCAGCTTGAATTATATATGATACATTGCAGTTAATTGAAATATAAATTGATTGTAATATTATAATTGTATAATAAACTAACATGTTTGCTTCTAATGCCGGAATTATATCTTGGGACTATTATTATTACGATCATTATTAATATTAGCAATAGTAATAAACTACTATTTTGATGATTGTCCATATTAGATGTGGATTTATGGTGAAATGAAAAAAAAAAATGAAATTTCTAGCAATGGTTGAGTAAATTTAACTGAGACATCATCTGCATTTTGCTTTATGCCATCAAAAGGAATAAATACTTTAAATTCTTTCAGAATGATTTTCTTTTCCATTTTAAAAAATTACAGTCATTTTTGTTGTTTATGAGAAAAGTTTTGTTTCGTTTGATTTAAAATGAGGAAATATTTTTCACTAGTACGATTGTTTTCTTTGCTAAATGCTTGAGTAGAAAGAATTTTCTGGTATTTTTATCATTCATAGAGTGTTCTTTTAATTGTGATAAATCTTTGGTAAAATTTGAAAAATTACTGCATATACAGTGTAACCCTGATATAAGAGAAATCTTGATATAAGAGAAACTCTGATATGAGAAAGATTTTTCTCAGGTCTCAATTTAAAGCCTGTGTTACCTAAACAAAAGGGACCAAAACTGGATATAAGATAAACCCGGATATAAGAGCCTTCTTCTCCGGTCCCGACAACTCTCTTATATCTGGGTTACACTGTATATTAAATTCTATTAAATATGTTTCATTATTTGTCGAACTGTAAAATAAAAATCTTATTTATGTGTTAGCTTGAATTATAAATACTACATTGCAATTAATTGAAATATAAATTGATTGTAATATTATAATTCCAAATAACGTATGACTGTCCTGTTTTTATTTTTTTAATGGTACTTTAATTTTCATTCATTTACAGATAACAACAGTTTTGGTGAAGAAACATTTTAAACTTCAAACAACACATTCAAAAATACATCAAATGGAGAATATATTCTTCCTATGTTAGTGGATCTGCATATCAACAGCCCAAAAGACAATTTCTTATACTTGCAAAATTCAATTGATAAGTATTTTCTTTAAATTCATATTTCAAAGAACAACTGGACCAAGAGACTCCATTGAAATGTAGTATTTCTCCACTGTGCAGATCAGCATTTTCATATATATCTGAATTGAAAACTGATAGAAAAACACACCCCAAAGAGGAAGCATTTTTCCAAAGTTAACTGGTCAGTATTTTGAGTTTGATAATACATATGCAAACACACACAAGCAAAATTTCCACAGCACTGAAAATTTTAAAAAATTACATGCGCAGACAAAAGAAAAACCATCTTCTTGTATGTGGATCAGCATTTTCTCAACTCTCCACTTTAAAAAGACATTTATGAACATACACTGAGAGAAACTGTTTTCTTGTAAAGTATGTTGATCAGCAGTTTCAGTCAGTTCCACTTTTAAAGATCACATGCGTACACACACTGGTGATTAAACATTTTCTTGTGAAGTGTGTGGATCAACATTTTCAAACAGGTGCATGTTGAAGAAACACATGCAGTCACACATGGGTGAGAAACCATTTTCTTGTGAAGTATGTGGACTGGCGTTTTCAAAAAATTGCCCTTTGAAAAGACATATGCGAACACATACTGGGGAGAAACCATTTTCATGTGAAGTATGTGGATCAGCATTTTCAGACAGGTCCATTTTGAAACATCATATGCGTACACACACTGGAGAGAAACCATTTTCTTGTGAAGTGTGTGGATCTGCATTTTCACAACGTGCAAATTTGAAAAAACACATGTGGACACACACTGGAGATAAACCATATTCTTGTGAAGTGTGTGGATCAGAATTTCCTGACAGGTCCACTTTGGATAAGCACATGCGTACACATACTGGAGAGAAACCATTCTCTTGTGAAGTATGTGGATCAGTATTTTCACAAAGTTCCACTTTGAAAAGACATATGCATACACATACTGGAGAGAAACCATTTTCTTGTGAAGTGTGTGGATCAGCATTTTCTGAACGCCCTAATTTGAAAATACACATGCGAACACACACTGGTGAGAAACCATTTTCTTGTGAAGTCTGTGGATCAGAATTTTCTCAGCATTCAAATTTAAAAAAACACATGCAAACACACACTGGAGAAAAACCATTTTCTTGTGACATATGTGGGTCAGCATTGTCAGACAGGTTCAAGTTGAAAGACCACATGCGCACACACACTGGAGAAAAACCATTTTCCTGTGAAGTGTGTGGATCAGCATTTTCACGAAAGTCTACTTTGAAAAACCATATGCAGATACACACTGGAAAGAAACGTTTTTCTTGTGAAGTGTGTGGATCAGCATTTACTGAACGTGCCAAGTTGAAAAGACACATGCGAACACACACAGGAGAGAAACCCTTCTCTTGTGACATTTGTGGATCAGCATTTTCACAACATACCAGTTTGAAAAACCATATGCGAACACATACTGGAGAGAAACCATTTTCTTGTAAAGTGTGTGGATCAGCTTTTTCAGACCGATCCACTTTGAAAAGACACATGCGTACACACACTGGTGAGAAACCATTCTCTTGTGAAGTATGTGGATCGGTATTTTCAGACAGGCCTACTTTGAAAACACACATTCGAACTCACACTGGAGAAAAACCATTTTCTTGTGAAGTGTGTGGATCAGCATTTTCAGACAGATCTACATTGAAAAGACACATGCGAACCCACACTGGAGAGAAACCCTTTTCTTGTGAAGTGTGTGGATCCGCATTTTCAGACAGACCCACTTTAAAAAGACATATGCGAACACACACTGGTGAGAAACCCTTTCCTTGTGAAGTATGTGGATCAGCATTTTCAGATGGATCCAGTTTGAAATACCATATGCGAACACACACTGGTGAGAAACCCTTTTCTTGTGAAGTATGTGGATCAGCCTTTTCAGTCAGGCCCACTTTGAAAAGACACATGCGAACACACACTGGAGAGAAACCATTTTCTTCTGAAGTGTGTGAATAAGCATTTTCTTTCAGTTTGTATTTCAAAAGGCGTATGTAAGCAAACACTGGAGAGAAACCATTTTCTCATGAAGTATATAAGGATTTTTGAAAAAAAACTTGCAAACACACATAAGGGCAAAACCATGTGTCTCACCATTTTCACATACATCCACTCTGAAAAGACACATTCAGATGCACACTGGTGCAAAAGCATTGTCTTGTGAATTATTTGGATCAGCATCTTGAACTACTTCCACTTTTAAAATACATATGCCAACACCGACTGGAGAGAAAGCATTTTTTTTTAAATTTCTGGATTAGCAGTTTCAGAATAGTCTAATTTGAAAATACACATACAGACACATACTGGAGAAAAACCATTTTTTTGTGATGTGTGTGAATTTTTTTTTTCTCGCCATTCTTATTTGGAAGACCATATGCAAATACACACTGGAGAGAAACTATTTTCTTGTAATGTCTGCATGATTACATTTTTTTAGAGGTCTTCTTTGAAAATACATTTAAATACACACCTTCTCACTGCTTCTGTATCATATGACCACAAAGTTTTTGATCAAATAAGATGGTTAAAGTACTTTGTTGTTGGCATCTGGATGAGGAAAGATATGTTACCATTGAGAGAATTAGAGCCAGTCTGGACACAATAGAAAGACAAAGACATCTGTTTTGCTATTTAAAAATTATATTTGTTTCAGTGGGTTATAAAGGGAAATTGCTGTTCAACAAGTGTCTTCTGATATAGAAATTTACTAATAAACTGTTTCAATCTTCTGAAACAAATGACTCTTCCTAACAGTGATTCTTGGATCAAATGAATTTCAGTCACTTAAAATGTAATGCTATTATTTTCCTAATGGAGAGTGTAATTTCTGCAGGTGTTATGTTTTTTTTTAGATTTCCCAGGTCTGCATTAGTAAAAAATATAATTATACAATTTCAGCTTTTCACTGAGTAAAAATGTTACCATTTTATTTTGACATTTAAAAGGTTTCTCTCAAAACTGTTAAAAAAAGGGCATTGTAATGTTTTGTACTATTTTTGTCATTAATAACAAATACTTTCACTTCATTTAGTTTTATTTTCCTTTTAAATCTTTCTCCACACATACTTTACTATACCGCTAAAGTGTATTTTCAAGATTTTCTAGGATTGTCAATCTTTGTGAGCTGATTGTTTTGTGCTCAAGTTGATGGTTGTATTTTTATTTGTAGTTTTGTATGTTATCTTTTTGTTTATATGTCTATTTTTTACCAATTTATGAAGTTCTATTGTCTTTATGTTTTTGCCTATTACCATCATCCCTTTCATCATCAACAACCCAGAAGATATTTTGTATATTTCTTTTTCAGTTCCATTTTTATTTGTATTATTAAATATAATCGTTTTGTCTATATTTCTATTCTTTACCAATTTATGAAGTTCTATTGTCTTTATGTCTAACCTTTCACCATCATTTTGAGAGACGATGATCATCAATGTTTCTTCTAGGTCATCTTTTTATAGTCATTTGATTTTCTTTTTTTTTCTGCACATTTTCTCAAAGTAATTTCTTTGCAACATATTCTACATTGTAATCCAAAGAATGGATAATTCTTCCTATGAATTCTTTATTCTTTCTATACATAACCTATTCTTAGCATCTCTTTCATCATCTGCTCTGTAGATCTGAATCTAAAGGCTGTATAATTCTTCTAGTCATTGAATTATATATATATATATATATATTAAGTAATTAATTTTTTACAAACTATTCTATAATTCTGATTGTATGAAAAAGCCCAGATGGTAGCTCACTGAAACTAGTCGACACGTTCACCTACTTTGGAAGCTGTGTCTCATCAACTGAGAGAGACATCAACATGCGACTAGCAAAGGCATGGACAGCTATCCATAGGCTATTGGTCATATGGAAGTCACACCTGACTGATAAAATGAAACGCTGTTTTTTTCAAACAGCAGTCGTGTCGATACTGCTGTATGGATGCTAACTAAACATATGGAGAAAAAGCTTGACGGCAACTACACACAAATGCTGCTAGCAATATTGAACAAGTCCTGGAGACAGCACTCCACAAAGCAGCAGCTGTACGGCCACCTACCACCCATCACGAAAACTATCCAAGTTAGACGAACCAGACATGTTGGACACTGCTGGAGAAGTAGGGACGAACTCAAAAGTCATGTACTCCTAAGGACCCCTTCTCATGGACGAGCAAAGGCAGGATGACGAACTTTGTGCCGATACAGGATGTAGCTGTGAAGACCTGCCGGAAGCGATAGACGGTAAAGAAGGGTCAAGGATATCCGTGCTGATGGTATGACATGATGATGATGACAATTTGTAAGTAAAAAAATGTTACACAAACTGGTATCAAGGAAAAAATTCCATAAAAAGAAAAGACCAAAAGCATACATACTACTTGAAAATAATCAACCAATAACGCTTACCTAAGCAAAAGTAAAAAGACAGACAGAATTCCTTAAGCTAAATGTAATTTCTGACACCTTCAGATATTTGAAATGTATAAAAATACAACTAAGGTTAGTTTAATAGACACAAAATTCATATTTTAACAGGAAGAAAATAGGTCATGGGAAACAATGAATATCCATTTTCCATAAAAGTCAGTCTGACTGAAATTTTTTTCTGAATCTTTTCGGATTTTTTTTTCCAGGATGCCTACGTTGGACACACAGGACACATTTCACATTTTCCCCAAAATGTCAGTTTTAAATAATAAAAAATAAACAAATGTTTAGATGTTAATGGTACTATTTACCAACCCCTCCGCTCGGGCAGGATATGACACAAGGTCAATTTTTAAGCGGAGTTTAACAGGTTTGAATTCAGAGTTTCCTTCTCCTAGACTAGTTGCCTAACCAAGGCTGAAGAACCTAGTCTATCCTACTATTTACCCATAACTGGAGGGAGAATAATTGGATTCATACCTTTCCCAAGGGTATTAGTGCTATGTGAAATGCAATCAGTTTCGTCCAGGATTTGAACTCGTATCGCTGTGTTCATTTCCTACGGCGATAACGACTACACCACGGGCACGGTTTAGATGTTAATGGTAGATGTTACGTAGAGTTAGAAAAAAATCTACCTAGGTTTTACCTAAACAGATCCTCAGGACATTTCCGACTAAAGAAGAGTTGGACCAAACCAGATTTAAAAAACTGCTTGGAAGAATAAAATTAGTGTACAAAAATAAATAAATGAATGAATGAATGAGTAAATGAATGAATGAATGAATGAGTAAATAAATGAATGAATAAATGCAAACAAAAAGTATGAAGATAAAATAAATTGTGACTTATCAAACAAGAAGGCAACATTTTTTTTGTGCCTACAAACATTAAGTATTTTCAATGTTCAATTAAGTAATTTTTGGGGATTATTTTAGGAAATTCTGGCAAGTTTCTCCTCCATTTATAAATTGCAATATTTATCCCTGCTTTATACTTACAGTATTTTTTGTTACTACTTCCCGTTTTAATGAGGGATCTGTACTTAGATTTTTCTTAATTTCCCACATGTAATTAGATAAACTAGTTATATGTCTATATACTTCATACACAAAACTACTTCTATGATTATAATATCTTTTTTTGACAGGGCCCTGCATGTGTTGAATAGCCATAATATAAATACAAATATAAGTGGAAGCATAATCAAACATAATTCATGAATGAACAGACACACTTTATATCTCTTATACTTTATTCTCGAAAGGGTTGACGTTTCTGTGGTGTGTGAGAGATGGGTGGAGAGACATATACTCAGAGAGAGGACATCTTCTTCCCATATCTTCTTCCAGGAGCCAGGGGGTGCCAACGCTTGCACCCCTTTGCAAGCTCATCAGAGACACCTCTGGTCGACTGCGTGTCCCACACTCGACTGCAATTCTCTGCTCTCTGTCTCAATCTGACCGTGTGCTTCTCATCACATGGTCTCCTTCTGGTTACACACCTGTTCAGCCTGAGTGCCCTGATAGTGCTATCCTGTTTACTAATCACAATGTGACAGCTTTTCAAAGCACATGGGGTCACTAGGAATGAACCGAAAATCCATGGCATATGTTATATAACACATGGAACTCATGTATACTTTTTAACATTTCTGTTAATATTACTAATAATATTTCTATTAATATTACTAATAATTTCTATTAATAATATTTCTATTAATATTACTAAGTATATGGTCGATGACCATATACTTCTACCTTATACACTATACGCTTAAATTGGCACGTCTCTTTGAGGGGGCAATTAGTTTTATCAGTACAATTGAATTAGTATGTTGATTTTTAATGATACTTTTATTAATTAAATTTGCCACATTAGCCATTGTACTAAAACTCAATTTAGCTGTGTTCCTATTAAACATTTTGTATAAATTATTCGATAGAGGAAACTTTTTCTTTAATAATGTAAAAAATTCTTTTCCTATCTTATTGGCTACAGCTATATTGTATGATGGCGTAAACCATGAAATTTTCCTTGTTCTGTAATTCCTATTACATAGATCTATTACTTTAACCCTAGTTCACCCTAGGTAGTGCAGTAGTTTGAAAGCTTAAGTAGCAAACTTGCAAGAGTGAGTTCGAGTCTCATGGTTGTCCCATTCATTCGGCCTTGTGCCACATCTAAACAAAACACTTAGTAAATTAATACTACTTCATCCCTAGATTTATAAACCATTTTAGTTTTATATGTACTATTTTTTAATGCCACCTCGTATTTGTATTTATTCTCAGTGAAGGTTACTTGATAAAAGAATTAGTGGATAATCTAACAATTATACCATTAGGTATGCACTTAAAAACCTGTTTAGGATGATTAGAACGTGTATAAATGTAAGATGGGACTTGGTCATGTTTTCTAAATGAGGCTACAGTACTGTAATGCAAATTAAATGTAAGTGGTAATTTTTAAATAGTTTGGAAGTCCAACTTGAATCCAAATTTATTGTCAACCAATAAAATTTCTTTCTAATCATTGCACCTTTTCTCGACATACAGTTATCCACGATAATTTGTCCATCATCTCTATAAAACCTATGATTATAGGGGTCAATGATACAATGGAGGTTATTATAAAAATAAGTATTTATTTATTCATTCATTTATTTATTTTTGTATGCTAATTTTATTCTTCCAAGCAGTTTTTTTTACTCAATAAAATTTAGTCTGATTCAACCCTTCTTTTGTCAGAAATGTCCTGAGGATCCATATGGGTAAAACCTAAATGGAATTTTTTGGGGGACTCTGCAGGTATATATATATATATATATGTGTGTGTGTGTGTGTGTATGTATTTATGTGGGAATGAAACTGATTTACATTGTAAAAATAGTGTTTATTTTTGCGCAAATATATTGGCTCAAGAATCTAATATTTTTTATCTGTGTTTTTCATTCATTAGCCAATCAGCACATTGATGCTAGTTTTTGAATTTCAAGATACTTTACTGACAACAATATTTGAGTTGACATGGAAAAGATGAAGGAACAAAATTTAAGTTAATTTTTGAAATGTTTTCCCTCCAAAAAAAATTTAAAAAACAATTTCTTAGCCAGTTAATTTCCATCCTTCTCAAATAGTATAAATCAACAAAGAAACAATATTTCCTCAGTAAGTATGGAATTGTCTATATTTACACAACAAACAGTAAAGAATTATTACTTACTCAAGTACCTTTCAGTTTATTTCTTTTGAATGAAAATCTATGTTGTTTTCTTTCCAGAATGCATTTCAACTTGTTTCATTTTTCTAGAACTAAATGAATGTTTGTTTACATTTATATTTGCATTAAAAATATTCATTTGTCACCTGGTGAATATAATATCAGTAGCAGTTCACGTGTACGTTAAGGCATGAAAACTTTTCTCCCTCACATTGTGACAAACTGATACAATGAGTTTTACACTCACAACATACGAAGATCATTAAATATGTTTCAAGAGTTTTTTCGTATGGGCACTTTTATTGATAGTACGCACATGAAACTCTAGTCCCCTTCGAAGTAATCTCCTCCGGCTGCAATACACTTGTTGTACCATTCCAACAACTTCTGGAAGGCCCCATGGAAGTCCTCTTGTGTGAGCATGTCAATGACCTTCATCACAGCCTTTTTCATCTCCTCAATTGTCTTATAACAACAGCCTCTGAGCCTTAGGAATAACCAAAAGTCACAAGGAGCAAGGTCTGGATTATAGGGAGGGTAAGGAACTGTCTTGATGCCCATCTTGGTCAAATAGTCAGTGACAAGGATGAAATAGTGGACTGGTGCATTGTCCTGGTGGAAATGCCACTGAGCCGATTTGAAGAGTGCTGGCCTCTTCCGACGGAATCTCTTGCTGAACTCCCTTAAAACCTCAACATAGTAACCCTAAGCCTAGCCCTTTGGCTAATCAAATCTGGTGTATTGACTTCCTTACTCCTCCCACACCTCTCATCATCCCTCACAGACTCCCTGCCTTCCTCGAATCTCTTATGCCACTCAAAAACTGATGCTCGATTCATGCAAGATGGTCAAAAAGCAGTCTGAAGCCTTCCATACGTTTCTGTGGCATTTTTTCCAAGTTTAAAACACAATTTTATTGCATATCGTTCTTCTCTAGTGTCAGATTGCATTTTGGAAATTCACCAGCTGTGACAATCAGGCTTTAGTAGGGTGTATTCCAATTGCTGCTGTAGCTGTTGATTTCAACCTGAAATCATAAAAATTGGTCAGTCATCTCATTAGAAGTATACTGATAACATAGTGAATTTTCAAGAGTGTACGACAATTTTAAATGCTTGTACAAAAAAAGTCTGGAAACTTGTTGAATTCCCAATGTATGTCCTTTTATTTCATGCTAACAATTACTGATGTACTTCATTCACAAAATCTTAACGCTATCTATTAACAATCTGTGCTCTCATGGTACAATTGTTATGTTCTGCTCTCTGGTCAAACAAACGGCAACACGGACTATATATAACAATATATATTTATTTTCTCGACGGACGCTTGTGTGAAGTAGGAGCAGTCAGGAGAGGAATTAGAATCGTTTGTCTATGCGGCTTGGACTCTTCGATGTAATTAGATGATGGCCAAGACAACGCACACAGTAACAACAGGACCAGCTTTCGTGAACAGCGGAATTTTTTCACTGTCTTCTGTTCACTGTCTTCTGTTCAATTCGTCGGCTTTATATTATCTTCAAACTCCCACACGGAGATATGGACACACCTCCACGCCCCCACAATTTCTTCTGATATCTGGCGATCGGGATGTGTCACTTCCACTATCTTTGGAATGGCATGTGTTATCGTCATCGAGCGGAAATAACTGTCATGCAGTTCACAGGTCACTCTCTTCCGGTGCATCACTCTGTGACGGCACAGTGAGAATATTTTTTACCTTGTCTCATATTGTCAGCCAACCTGTATTTTACACAATCAGGTGGGGCTACAGAATACATCTCTACAGAGGGGTAAGACTCCCTCAGCAAGTATCCTGGATATGACATTAAACAATCTGAGGGTGGGGCTCCAGTAATGCTGAATCTTTAGGGAATGCAGAATACCTCTTCATTGCCATCGTTCCCAGTTTCACTCTGGCCCAGAGTGGTAGCACCAGATAGGATCCTATCTATGCATGTAATGGTTTGAAATTTACTGTTTTTCAATTCACTGTGTGTTTAAACTGTGTACTTACATTAAACTTAATTTTTTAAAATAGAACTGTTTTTGATATTGAAACTGTGTATTTATGCTCGACTGAATTGTTTGAAATCGAACTGTTTTGACATGTAACTCTGCGTAAACAAAAAACTGAACTTGTGGGAATTTAGGAATTAACAATGAAACTCCCAACCGGATGTTGATTCGTCGGCTGCCACATACAAAATATATAAACGCGTCGGCACGCATAAGGCTCCACGCATCCATCCGGTTAAAAAGAAAAAAAAGAAAAATAATAAAAAGTAAAGTAGCCAATGGGAAGCGGTCGCGCCAAAATTAGAAGGATTTTGGAGTGGCGAATTTGGAGCCGGTGGAGAGAGATAAATACTCAGGTTTTCTGTGAACCGGGTCTTTTCAGGCAGTGACGCCGAACCAACAACACCAATTTTGCTGTCTGGTGTTTTGGGGACCACGCTACGTCTTGGGACGTAGCGTTGGTTAGTCCCTTCACCAAGTGAATAAAGGAAAGTATGGAAGAAATGTTTTTGTCTCTTATCTGTTTCTATCTTTTCTTTTTGTATATTTCTTTTGGGACTTTCTTTGGACAAGGCATTGCGCCGGCCAGTCAACATGGGGTAAAATAATATAACCAAAATATGGAGTCAGATATCTTACGGCAACACAGCCTTGCCCTTAGCCCCTGATCTTCAAAAGCCTTTAAACACCACAAACTTAATACTAAACTGAATTGTTTGAAACTTTTATTAAAATGACTTAATTTTGTGTTAAATGACCTGAAAGGGTTTTATATGCTTTTAAACAAAACAAACAACACGTGTCCTTTTATTTTATGCTAACAATTACTGCTGTACTTCATTCACAAAATCTTAA
This sequence comes from Sepioteuthis lessoniana, assembly GCA_963585895.1. Taxonomy (NCBI): domain Eukaryota; kingdom Metazoa; phylum Mollusca; class Cephalopoda; order Myopsida; family Loliginidae; genus Sepioteuthis; species Sepioteuthis lessoniana. The sequence continues at coordinate 19,926,451 of OY757908.1, read as the reverse complement.
CTTTATCAATTAAAAATATCTAATGACTAATTTTGTCATTACTTACAAGAAAAGATTTTGTACTCTTATTTTTCAGCAAACTTTTCACTGAATTTAAAGAAATAAAGATTTTTAATTTGTAAATCGAATTCATTCATTTTCTTCTTTATTCCCAAAACATATATATTTTTTCTTATGTATATATGTTTTATATATTTACATACGAATAATATATAATATATATTATTTGTATAACCGGTTCATTGGCCTAGTGGGTAGAGTGTTTGCCAATGGTCCGATTCAATCCCAGGTCGCATCATACCAAAGACTTTAAAAATGGTACTTGATACCTCCTTGCTTAACACACAGCAATATAAGGTACGTATCAAGAGTAAAGTGGAGCAATCCAAAGAAAGGAGTAGCGCCCTCCCCTACACATCGGTGTAGTAGCTATTGAAAAGGGAGCCTTCTGGTTGCCCTCGACTAAAGGGAGACAACTTTACTTTTACTTTTATTATTTGTATAATAATAATAATAATAATAATATTTTGATTATATATAATATGTATGTTATTTGTATGTAAATATATAAAACATATATATGAAAAAATATATGTGGGGAATAAAGGAGAAAATAAATGAATCTAGTCTACAAATGGATATGATATATATCATAATATAGACATCGTATGCATACAGGAACATAGACACTGCTTATGTTCTGATGATGTTGGAACTGGTCTGCGACAGTTCTACTGATGTAGGAATTGGTCTGATGCAGGTTTGGTGATGCAGGAACCGGTCTGCTGGCTTCTGCATCATCATCTCCTAATATCTTCAAAGATCCTTAAAAAGGAGCAAGAATATTAATACTGAGAAGGACTCTTAGGATGAATTTTAGTATGGTAGCCTTGATAAAGACTGTGAATTTTTGACCTTCCTTATTTTGGTTCTGAAAAGAACTATTTGAGAGGGCTTTATTTGTCTCTGCCTCCCACTAGATAGGACTTGACACAAGGTCAATGACCCGAAGGTCAATTATTGCAAGGATTTAGGGGAGGGAAAGGTTGAGCACGAGCCGAGGCTCAAACTCTGCTGAACTATGCTGGTCATCGGCCTACTTAGTGCAATGTGGGCCTGATGAACGTAGCTGGTCATGGACCCAAATCTGGGTCAAGGCACATATACCTGATTATAGCTTAAACTGGACAGCAAGGTTCAGTGCTATCCAAGGGTGATAAAGTTGTCAATGATGCAGTTTACCCAATTGAAAGTGGCCTAGCTGAAGCCAGAGGTCTTTTGACCTCAAGTCTGCTTGCTGTTGGCCTCAACACCCGAGACTAGGCTTTGAGAAGGCTGCCATCGGCTGTGCTGAGTCTGCAGCTGTGATTGGTTGGATTCTTTGTCTGCTGCTAGCTGGTGGAGAAGGTCTGGTTAGGGGGTGTGCTGTTACCTGTGGAAAGTAGTTGATCTAACTCCCTCGCCTCCGGGCACGAATTCCCGCTGTGGACTAAAGTTTTGAGGTCAGCGATTGCTTTTATTTAGCAAAGGAGGGTAGCATATCAGATGGTCTACCAAGTGCGAGAGTGGCGAAAATTCTGTGTGTTTGAATCAAGAAGTCTCTCTTCAAATATGAGTAATAATGAAATATCTCATCATATTGATGAGAAGAGATTACAAACGCAACCTCTTTGGTTCTGCAATTAGAAGATGATCCGCTGAACTAATTTATTTTGAAAGTAGCCTCCGTCTTGGTAACAGAAAATTGCACTGGCCAATAAACAGGTGACATTCTTGTTAATACCAGGGTTCATCATTTCCTTTAGCTGATATCATAGATGACTGCGTTTTTTCAATGGGGATTATAGATTTTAGTAACTGGAGGACTATGATAAGACAAATGAACCAAAGGAAAAGAAAGTAGTTGACTAGGCACAATGACTTATATCCAAGAGATGACAAAGACTGAATGTGTCCAGAAAAAAAGAAGAACAGGACTCGCTATCATGGAGGATGGCGTAGATGCATCGTGTTAAGTAAGAGGTTCAAGTACCATTTTTAAAGTCTTTGGTATGACGCGACCTGGTATTGAACCCAGGTCTATTGGCGAACTCTCTATCCACTATGCCAATGAGCCGGTTCATAGGAAATAGAATATTAATATTCTCTGTCCCTTCTTTTTTAATAAACTGACATCAGAGCGTGTAAATCAATGTCAATAACCTCAAAGTATTATTTGCACGAAGATCTAAAATTCACACATTCAGGATAAGTAATTGTTATTGTCATAGGAAATAGGATATAAATATTCTCTGTCCCTTCCTTTTTAATAACCTGACATCAGAGTGTGTAAACCAATGTCAATAAAATCTAGGAGTATTTGCATGAAGATATAAAATTCAGATTCAGAAGGAGAAGTGTTTATTGTCATAGGTTTTGTGATTCTAGTGTAAGGTCCAAGGTTGAGTCTAGTGATGAAAAAAATATTTAATAAATAAATAAATAAATAAAAGTTTAAAAGTGCGGAACTTCCCAGAAGCCCCTGACGAGAAGTTGTAACAACTCATACCTAAAAACCTAAGGGCACAATAAAGAAACATTGGCGGTTGGATAGGAAATACCTATTTTTCACCTGCTGCAAGTTGAAAAACTCATGTCTGCTCTGCGGCACGCTGGTTCACTTTTCTACTTATAACAGCTGTCCCTGCTAACAGCAGCCACTATTAAAAGCACCAAATAGACTTATTACCCACAAGTAAAATACCAAATTTGGACATATCAACCCCGAAAACAACTAGTGTATTTAAACACCTTGTCTGGGAGACGCGACCATTTCATTTGGATTCAGGAAGAATTTTCCTCACCCGCAGAATTATTGTTGAACCAAGAAAAAATATTTAAAAGATATTGTCTCCTTTATTTTCTTAAGTAATTCATTTGCAGCCTTTACAGACAAGAAGACGCCAGCGAATTAAAATAAGGGAAAGAGGAAACCATATTCTGCTCAGACATTCAGCATTGCCTGGACTTCAGTGACGCACATTCGGTCAGGCATTTAGCTGCTATAATTCTTTCTCAACTCAATAACTATTTTCTTCCTTCCTTCCTACGAGACTCGCACCATAAAGGTACCCTTTATTCTGGCTACCATTAAATCTTCTTGAAAACCTTATGGCATCTTCGTTCTTCTCCTTTATTTTCCTTCAAATATAGCGAGGAGGTAACGTAACAATTTTCCTTGCTCAAGTAATAAAATAGAGTTATAAAAATATTCCAATATTTGTGTTGGTAGGGGTGAGTCACAGACTTACGCGGTCAACCAAAGCTTATATCAACAGGGAAGGAGAATGCCGGTGTTGAATAAGAGGAATGTAGGTGGGGTGGGGGATTCTCCGGTCACACGGCTATCATCAAAACCGCAATAGGAAGGTGAAGACGAAGGATGTGTGATACTGAATGTTCCTGCTGTCGGCGGTTGATGTTCAAGCGTCTGGTTGTGCGCTCTTCTCTGTCTCGACATTGTGGGGATTTAGGAATTAACAATAAAACTCCCAACCGGATGTTGACTCGTCGGCTGCCACATACAAAATGTATAAACGCGTCGCCACACATAAGGCTCCACGCATCCATCCGGTTAAAAATCAGAAAAAAAGAAAAATAATAAAAAGTAAAGTAGCCAATGGGAAACGGTAGCGCCAAAATTTGAAGGATTTTGGAATGACGAATTTGGAGCCGGTGGAGAGAGATAAATTCTCAGGTTTTCTGTGAACCGAGTCAGTGAGGACAAAAGAGACCCAAGGAAGCACGTAAATACGATAACCAGTAGAGAAGTAACGTTCGCCCTCGAGTTAAGAGCCGAAACTCCCTCTCTGCTAGTTCCACTGCCTGACCATAAAAGAAAGAGAAGAGAAGAGAAGAAAAGAAAAAGGAATAAGTACTCTTTAAAAACATTCTCCTCCTTTCCGTTTTCTTTTTGATATCTGACTTTCTACCACTTCGAAAATTTACTACTTGCAAAGGGGAACTTCTGAACATTCAAATCCAAGTTGACGGTTTTTGTTTTATAAAAATTGTTTAAATATTAGATGTTCCTTGTTTGTCTTGTGTTAAATGAAGTTTTTTCTCATTGTATGTTGTAACACTCCGAAAACCCAACCAACAGGCCATAACATCAAAAGAAACTCATCTTTATAGTTCTCCCTTCTTCAAATCGGATCAACTTAAGTCTTTCTTTATTTTTTATTGCGAAGATCATAAATTGGTCGAAAAATTACTTTTAATTTTATTTTTTGTGAGAAATTCTATCAACATTTCACTTTTCGCAGAGACGCATTCTTTTCATTTTGGAAAAAATCTCGACCCCGTCAACATCCGGTGAGTGCTGTCTAGTCTTGTTGATTGGAATTGTCATTATTTTGTCAGTACAATAAATCAAAAGAGATCTCTATCAGTCTTATAACAGAACTAAATTTACCCAGAAAAAAATTTCGGTATACTGTTATTTAAAATAAAATTAACTCTTCTATTCTTGAATTCTGAAAACTTCACAAACTAATTCTTTATTCGAAATTTAGTTGGTTTGAACTAGTTTTGATCTTTTTGCGAGAAAAAAAAATTGTGATAATTATTTGATTTTATCAATGATCACTTATTTGATAACAGCTTGTATTCATTAGTTAATGAACGAAAATATACTAAAAAAATCAAACGATCCATTTATTTTATATGCTAACAGGATTAGACAGAAAAAGCTAACGAGAATTATCTCCCTTGATTTTCCCTATTAAGAAAATATATATGCATCAATCGTTAATGAAATTTTTTTTATTTCAATCCAACCATCAGAATAAATATAGGTTTCATTCAAAATTTTACACTTTCTCTCATTTCTCTGATGTTGTCCAAAGGAAAAGAAATCAGACGGAAGTTAGTATAACGTTTTATTATTTTCTTTCGTTAGTCATTTGTAAGAAAGTGTTGTTTTTATTCACAAAGAAGAATAAACATGAAATATCTTTAAATATGAGAAAATATTTTCTTCTTTCTCAATCTAAAAATGATGTGAAAGTAGTGGCTGTTAATTTGGCTAAATAACGAGAAAGTAACAGAAGGAAAAATAAACGTTTTCTTAATTTCTTACATGTTCCTCAATAGAAAATATTGAAATTATTTGTGGCAAATGTAAAACTTAGCTCAGGATTTTTTTCAATGAAATTATGGCTACGTATTTATGGATGAATATATGAAAATGATAATCCTTGTAAAATATTTCTTATTAAAGTCACTCAGCCCGTTTATTTAATCTTAGAAAATGATGACAAAAATGTAAACAGTATTTTGCAATCATTGTAAAACAGGATTCAAATTTGTCAAGTATTTTTATTTGGTTTTTATGACAAACGTCAAGGGATTATTGTTTAATGAAAACCAGAAGTTGATATTAAAATTTTGAAATGTGTTTTAAAATGTCAGTGTAGGAGCCTATATCGTAAGTACTAATGGCCGCTATGAACCTTTGAAATTGTGGTGGTGAACTTGTATCTCTCGTTGTATTAAAATGTGTTATTCCAAGATATATATATATATATATATATATACTTAGTTAATAAATAAAGATAGGTGGAACCGAATTTGGACGGACACCGTTATCGAATACTACCTGGCTATTGTTCTCAGATTTATTACCAAGAAAACTACTTATTTTTCTTGTTTAACGAAATACACGTTATAACACTTTGGTACAGTAATAAAACACCAAAAATCAGGCAATTATCTAATTTTAATGAAATTTTCTGTGTTCATTGCTCTAATGTTGCATTATCCAATAGAAAAGAAATCAGACCGATATAATCTTAAATAATAACTGTAATTGGTTTTTAATTTCTTTTAATGCTAAAAAAATAGCAAAATTTCAGAAAATATTGCAGCCTAAAATTTTGTTACTACTTACTACATCAAGACATGTATCCAGATAATATGTAAGCCTTAAATTTTGTTTCTATGCCGTACATGTAGACAAGTTTCCATAAAATATGGAAGCCTTAAATGTTGTTACTACCTATTATATGAAGATGAGTGTCCATAAAATATGGAAGCCTTAAATGTTGTTACTACCTATTATATGAAGATGAGTGTCTATAAAATATGGAAGCCTAAAATTATTGTGTATTATTCAGATGAAATATATTTCTATTACTATTTAAATTTATTAATTAGCATTTGTACGTTGTCATATAGCAGGATTCAGATCTCTCCCGATTTACGATTTCATTCAAAAAACATACACGTGGCTGGAGATATAGGAAAATTTATTTAATCCAACTTAAAATTTTTATGTTCATTATTAACCAACGTAATACTTTTTTTGGTGTGAAGTTTTATGAGAAAAGTGAGTGAACACATAGCTAAGTCAAATTCATATTGCACATATTCAAGCACTTATACACATATATAGATATATATAGACTCAAATAAAAGCACAACTAAATTAATACTTAGCTTAGGTTCTTTGTTTGCTTTTCTTTCAAAGAATAGTTGTCTTCAAAGATTCATTACTTTTCAGGTGTATAACGTTGGTTAATTGAAGCAACATCATTCCATGTCAAAAAGTTTTTGTTGACTGTGTCGTTATTTGTCATACGTTTTATTTCCTTTTTTACAAAAAAGGAAGGCACAGGGCCTTAAGGTTTTGTGGGGGAAGGGGAAGGAAGCTGTCATGCTTTTACTATATGGTCTAAGGGAACCTAGCTAACCACATTCGCCGACCCATTCAACAATACAATATAAGGTCATACATCCATTACCAGGCGCGCTGCAACAACCAAAATACCTCATTTGGTCAATGAGAAAGGCCTACTTAAAAACCCTGAATGAAATGTGTGATTTTATTTACAATTGATGATTTATATGATGGGGATGGGAGAAAAACCTCGAAATATTCAAAGAGAAACTAATGCGAAAAAGCAAGGAAAAAATCCCCGTTTGGTTGCTCTCCCATCCCCCTGTCTGCAAAAAATGGAGGTTGACTGTTTTCCAGCATCCGAAAATACCGAAAACAAGCCAGACCTACCCTAGGAATCCTAGCCTAATGGAGCAAAAAATACAGGGTTGGGATCAGTATGGGCAGTTAAAGATAGATGATATGAATTATGTACATGTGAAATTCCAAGATCTTCAATAAAAGCAGGCTGGAGTGAGGGTTGAGGTATAAAAATAATGGGGGTGGGGAAGATCTTGAGAACTAACGACTAGATGATGGGGATGATGACTCACAACATACTGCTAACTAGGTTTCAAGGGGGGTGGAAACAATGCCTACTTACCCAGGATGGAGTCCTGAAGGACCCATACCGTAGATGTCATGGGCCGGCAGAGAAGGGAAGTATGACTCCAACATTGCCCACTTTCTTACGACCAGGCTTGCTGCATTCACCCACCTTCTGTTGAATGTTATGCGATCCAAGCGTTTTCTATCGCATTTGATTTTGACCCTAAGCTGATGTCTAAAATACAAAATCAGATCACGTTAAGAAAAGTTTGCATCATCATACAGTCTCTTCTTTCACGTTGTCCAAATCACCATCCGAGCTACAGCTAGGATCGCGAGAAACACCACACGCTTCTCACCCTGAAATAGAGGAAGAACATTGTCTACGACGTAACCAATGTCGAGCAGCAAGAGATTCTTGGGTTCAATGCAAGCTGTCCACTACCTGACGTGATCCCAGAACAGGCGAACTCGCTCGCAGTAGTAGAAGGCGTGCTCAGCCGTTTCCTCTAAGCCACTGCCACAGCGAGCACAATCAGGCATGTCTGCCAGGCCTGCTCTGTAGTTCAAGCTGAGAAAGGGTAACACATTCCAAACAAGTCGCCAGGTGAGCGAGAACTCGGAGATGTTCAAGAAGCTCGATCCTGATGCCCAATTCTAGTGGGGGCGGATTTCCGCCGTCCATCTGCACTGCTCACTAAGAGGGTCCGAGGTGGAACCCACCACTAGTTCGTTCCAAGGCTGTGAAAGGTCACTGGACCCAAGAAGGTTACGAAGGGCCGTTCGGCACTCATGGACAAACAGTGTTTCACCCAAAGGCTTACATCAACCTTCAACCTTTGGGTCTGACTTGAAGCGAGGAAAAGTCCGACTCGCCTTTTGTCTCCATACTGCATCCCCTGTCAAGGATCGGCCCATGTATGCAAGTCTTTCAGCAAGCCAGTGGCTCTCCAGATCAGGCATACCCAGACCCCTGTTGCGTGTACGTTGGATGCAGACCATCGGCCTTGCACCTCCCCAGAGCAATCTAGAGAAGGATTGTTGAAGATGCAGCCAACGTGCCATAGGCAGAGGAACTACAGCCAATTGGTAAAGGATCAAGGGGAAGACATAAACGTTACACACTTCTGCCCTGCCCTTTAAGGATAATCTCCTTGAATGCCAGATTCCCACCTGAGCATTCACCTTAGCTGGTACTTCCGACCAATTTCACTCCAGTTGGAGGTCAGGCCCGAACCACACCCCAAGGATGTGGATGGATCCTGGAAGGGTATCGCTACTCCTCCAAGCACTGAGCCACATACCTTCGCTTTTGTCAAAATTGACCTTGGCTCCTGCTATCCGCTCATACTCACCAACCGCCTTCTTCACAGCGTTTATATCCAGGCGGTGGGATACAAAGACTGTGATATCATCAGCGAATGCGGAAACCCTTGCTGTAAGAGGGCCAGCAAAAGGGATACCACACAGAGCCGGATTTGTCCCCTCATCCCTAAGGCTCACAGAGCTGCTGTATGTAGGTTCAAGCTGGTCGCCCTGCTTTTGCTCAGCCATGTGAGAGTGTCTATAGGAGAACAACACTTATGAATTGTTATTTTCATATTATATTCTACACTAAATTCTATTACGTTTAATTATTTGTTCAACTTTGTATAATAAACTAACTTGTTTGCTTGTAATACCTGAATTATATCTTGGGACTATTATTATGATCATTATTAATATTATTAGTTGTATTAAAGAACTATTTTGATGATTTTAAATGTTTATAATATTAATATTAGTAGTTGCATTGAAGTGCTACATTTTATTTATATTGAATACATTTCATTATTTGTTGAACAGTAAAATAAAAATATCATTTATGTCTTAGCTTGAATTATATATGATTCACCGCACTTAATTAAAATATAAATTGATTGTAATATTATAATTCCAAATAACTTATAACCTTCCTCATTTTATTTTCTAATAATATTTTAATTTTTATTCATTAACAGATATCAACAGTTTCAGTGAAGAAACATTTTCAACTTCAAAAACACTCTGAAATTAATATCAAAGACAAAATATATTCTTGCTAAGTGAGTAGATCTGCATATTAACAGCTGACAAGACAATTTCTTATTGCATTTTTTGTTAAATTCTATTAAATATATTTCATTATTTGTTGAACAGTAAAATAACAATCATATTTATGAATTAGCTTATATTATATATGATACATTGCAGTTAATTGAAATATAAATTGATTGTAATATTATAATTCCAAAGAATGCATCACTGTCCTTTTTTATTTTTTATTTTTATAATACTTTAATTTTTATTTTTTAACTAATAACAACAGCCTTTAAAGAACTATTTTGATTATTGTAAATGTTTAAAATACAAATCCTTGTTGGGTACTGAGTTTTGTTGAAAGAAAAAAGAAATAAATTTTGACCACATTTAACTGTGACATCGGCTGCATTTCTTTATAATTATCAAAATGAATAAATACAGTTCTTACAGGGTGATTTTCTTTTTTGATTTTTTGAAAATCTTTCATTCCATATATTCCACTGTTGTGGTTTATGAGGAAAACTAGTAGTTTCATTATTTTAAGATGATAAATATTTTTCATTTGTTTTCTTTGCTAAATGCTTGAGTGGACAGGACTTTATAATATTTCTATCATTGATTGAGTGTCCTTTTAATTCTGATAAATCTTTGGTAAAATTTGAACAATTGCAGCATTTATATTAAATTCTATTAAATGTTTATTTTATGAACAGTAAAATAACAATCTTATTTATGATTTTGCATAAATCATAAATGCTACATTGCACTTAATTAAAATATAAATTGATTGTAATATTATAATTCCAAATAATGTATGACTGTTCTCTTTTAATTTTTTAGATAATGCTTTAATTTTCATTCTTTAACAGATAAGAGTTTCAGTGAAGTAACCTTTTCAACTATGAAAACACATTCAAATACATATCAAAGGAAAAATATATTCCTGCTAAATGAGTAGATCTGTACTTTAGCAGCTCACAAGATAATTTCTTCTTTTCTTTTTTTTGTGAAATTCTAAACCTGAGTCTTTTCCCTAAATTTATATTTCAAAGAACAACTAAGCCAAGAAACTCCGGTGAAACACTGCAATTTTTTTTTTTTTTGTGCAGGTCAATATTTTCACCTATTTTTGAATTAAAAATTGATATGCAAACACAAATTAAGAGGAAACATTTTCTTGCAAAATTAACAGGTCAGCATTTTTAAAGATGCAAAAAAACAACGCAGAGAAAATCTTTTCTTGTGAAGTGTGTGGATCAGCATTTTCACAACATAGAAATTTAAAAAGACACATGCAAACGCACACTGGAGAAAAACCATTTTCTTGTGAAGTATGTGGATCAGCATTTTCAAGCAGGTCCCTTTTAAAAAGACACATGCGAACGCACACTGGAGAAAAACCATTTTCTTGTAAAGTATGTGGATCAGCTTTTACAGAAGGTTCTGTTTTGAAAAAACACATGCGAACACACACTGGAGAGAAACCATTTTCTTGTGAAGTGTGTGGAGCAGCATTTTCACAACGTGGAAATCTAAAAAAACACATGCGAACTCACACTGGAGATAAACCATTTTCTTGTGAAGTATGTGGATCAGCATTTTCAGACAGGTTTCGTTTAAAAAGGCACATGCGAACACACACTGGAGAGAAACCATTTTCTTGTAAAGAATGTGGATCAGCATTTACAGACAGTTCTGCTTTGAAAAAACACATGCGAACGCACACTGGAGAGAAACCATTTTCTTGTGAAGTGTGTGGAGCAGCATTTTCACAACGTGGAAATTTAAAAAAACACATGCGAACTCACACTGGAGATAAACCATTTTCTTGTGAAGTATGTGGATCAGCATTTTCAGACAGGTTTCGTTTAAAAAGGCACATGCAAACACACACTGAAAAGAAAACATTTTCTTGTGAATTATTTGGATCAGCATTTTCAGATGGGTCCGATTTAAAAGCACTTATGCGAATACACACTAGGGTGAAACCATTTTCCTGTAAAGTATGTGGATCAGCATTTATTGCTATGTCTGCTTTGAAAACACACATGCGAACACACACTGGAGAGAAACCATTTTCTTGTAAAGTATGTGGATCAGCATTTTCACAACTGGCCCATTTGAAAAGACACCTGCGTACACACACTGGAGAAAAACCATTTCCTTGTAAAGTTTGTGGATCAGCATTTTCAGACAGATCTACTTTGAAATACCATATGAGAACACACACTGGAGAGAAACCATTTTCTTGTGAAGTATGTGGAAAAGCATTTTCAGCTGTGTCCACTTTGAAAACTCACATGCAAACACACTCTGAAAAGAAAACATTTTCTTGTGAATTATTTGGATCAGCATTTTTAGATGGATCCCATTTAAAAAGACTTATACAAACACACACTAGGGCGAAACCATTTTCCTGTAAAGTATGTGGATCAGCATTTATAGCTCTGTCTGCTTTGAAAACACACATGCGGACACACACTGGAGAGAAGCCATTTTCTTGTGAAGTATGTGGATCAGCATTTTCACAACTGGCCCATTTAAAAAGACATCTGCGTACACACACTGGAGAAAAACCATTTCCTTGTAAAGTTTGTGGATCAGCATTTTCAGGCAGATCTACTTTGAAATACCATATGAGAACACACACTGGAGAGAAACCATTTTCTTGTGAAGTCTGTGGATCAGCCTTTTCACAAGATTCCCATTTAAAAAGACACAGGAAAACTCACACTGGAGAAAAACCATTTTCTTGTGAAGTCTGTGGATCAATATTTTCACAACTGGCCCATTTGAAAAGACATATGCGTACACACACTGGAGAAAAACAATTTCCTTGTAAAGTTTGTGGATCAGCATTTTCAGACAGTTCTACTTTGAAATACCATATGAGAACACACACTGGAGAGAAACCATTTTCTTGTGAAGTATGTGGAAAAGCATTTTCAGCTGTGTCCACCTTGAAAAATCACATGCAAACACACACTGGATAGGAACTATTTTCTAGTGTAGTTTGTGAATCCACATTAGCCTGATATGCCATTTTGAATAGACACATGCAAATACACACTGGAGAGAAACCATTTTCTGGTGACCTGTGGAATGGCTTTTTCTAAGTGTTCTTGTTTGAGAAAGTGCATTCAAACACAGTGGAGATAAACCATTTTCTTTTTACTTATCTTTTTCTAAGTTTTCTCATTTGAAACACACATTTGAGGGAACATCTTTTGTGAAGTGTGTGCATCAGCATTTTCAGAATGTTTTATTTAAAAATAACACGTGTAAACACGCATTGATGAAAATTACATTTTCTCATAAGTCTTCTCTGAAGACATTTAAATGCACACCCTTTCACTGTTCCTGATATTATATGATGACTGTTTTTCATCTGAGAAGACAGTTAAAGTACTTAGTAGTAGGTATTGTGATAAGAAAAAATCCGTTCCCCTGGATAGAATTAGAACCATTTGTGGCTTTTATTTATATTATAACATCCCCCTCAACTTACTTATATCTATTTATATTGTTTATATTATAAGGTCAACTTACAATAATGTCATTATATATAAATATATATCTATATAATATGGTTATTGATGTAGATTATTCTTTGTATTTTTCTGATGTAATCATCTGACTCTTGAGCAAGTTGCTTTCTGTGATTGTGACATTGTTGTTCATTCTTTTGATGTACTTGGAATTAGAGCCAGTCTGGACAGAAGAAAATGTCAAAGACGTCTGCTTTCCAATTAGAAATTTGTATTTTTTCCAGTGGGTTATTATATTTACCAACCCCTCCACTTGGGCAGGATATGACACAAGGTCAATTTTTAAGCGGAGTTTAACAGGTTTGAATTCAGAGTTTTCCTTCTCCTAGACTAGTTGCCTCACCAAGGCTGAAGAACCTAATCTGTTCTACTATTTACCCATAGCGGGAGGGAGAATAATTGGATTCATACCTTTCCCAAGGGTATTAGTGCTATGTGAAATGCAATCAGTCTCGTCCAGGATTTTAACTCGTATCGTCATGTCCAATTCCTACAACAATAACCATTACACCACAGGCACCTCCACAGTGGGTTCCAGTGGGTTATAAAGTGAAATCTGATTACCAAATGTTCTTTAAAATTTACTTATAAACAGTTTCTATTTACTGAAACAAATAACTCTTCTCAATGTTGATTCTTAGATCAGAGGAATTGATTTCAGCACATGTTCCTTTTTAATTTCTATATTTTGTATTCATATAACTGTTGTAATATTGTTACCTATAAGTTAGTAGATGGAAATAAAAGTAAGATGTAAAGGCAGGTGGAATAAGGAAACAGAATTGATCTCTTTATTTTTACTTATTATAAAAGCATTTTTTTCCCCTATGGCACTTATTTATATTAAAACATCCCCTTCAACTTATGTTGTGTGTAAGAAATATGCTTGTTTAGTTATAAAAAAAGTGTCTTGGTAACGTCATCAGTTCGGTCTTATAGCTGGGTCTTGGGGGGTTGGGTCTTTCAACATAATACACCCATCGCTAAGTGGATCCCACTCGGGTTGATCACACTTGGTCCCTCACCCAAAATTAAAAACCCTTCTAGTTCCACTTGCTTTTTAAAAAGACTCGACATAGTAGACCCTGGTTTCCAAGCATTTGATTGGTTAATGCTTTAGCCAACCAGTTTGCTGGGTGGGTGTTTTAACCTGGTCTTTGCAGCTTTAACACATTTCTTTTTTTCTTCCTTTGGCATGAGAAGGATCCAACACTAAGTTCAGTAATTCGTTTTAAAATTTTTTATCTTTACAAAATGGACCATAATAAAACACCATATACACACACACACACACAAGCTAAAACACCCCCTCTTATTTCATGGTCCTGGAAGAAAACATTATACATATCTCCTTATGTACATACTTTTTTTTTTCGAGGGGAGAATTCTCTCTTTTTATAAATATTTACAAAAAATACACATGACATGCAACCCCTTTCAGCCCCCCCCCCCCGAAAAAAAATTTTAAAACATAAATATACACATATTTGTTTAATTTTACAAATTAAGACTTCGCAATGTTTTTTGAAGTTCAGTCCATAGTTTGAAGTAATCCCCTCTTTCTTCTTTCACGCTTTCCTCTAAATGGAGCATGGATTTTAGTTTTCCTTGTCCCATGTGTTACTGTGTTTTATCTATAATCATTTTGCTGTCCTTTTGGCTCTATCGGATGTTGCTTTAATTGCTCTCTTTGTGGCTCTGATAGAGCTTAAAGGTTTTTGGAGGTCAGGGGCTAAGGGCAAGGCTGTGTTGCCATAAGATATCTAACTCCATATTTTGGTTATATTATTTTACCCCACGGTGACTGGCTGGCGCAATGCCTTGCCCAAAGAAAGTCCCAAAAGAAATGTACAAAAAGAAAAGATAGAAACAGATAAGAGACGAAAACATTTCTTCCATACTTTCCTTTATTTACTTGGTGAATGGACTAACCAACGCTACGTCCCAAGACGTAGCGTGGTGCCCAAAACACCAGACAGCAAAATTGGTGTTGTCAGTTTGGCGTCACTGCCTGAAAAAGAAAAAGGTTCACAGAAAACCTGAGTATTTATCTCTCTCCACAGGCTCCAAATTCGCCACTCCAAAATCCTTCTAATTTTGGCGCGACCGTTTCCCATTGGCTACTTTACTTTTTATTATTTTTCTTTTTTTCTGATTTTTAACCGGATGGATGCGTGGAGCCTTATGTGTGGCGATGCGTTTTATACATTTTGTATGTAGCAGCCGATGAGTCAACATCCGGTTGGGAGTTTTATTATTAATTCCTAAATCCCCACAAGCTTTCCAAAGTGATCTTGCAGTAAAACCTTTTGTATCTACTTGTATAAGTAGGCATGAAGCCTTCCAACCATTATTTCAACATTTATTGAGGCAGCATTTGAAGTCAGGAACATGTAAATAGGCCAAGCAGAGGTCACACAACAGTTAAATCGTCGGCTGTCTCTAGAGCGTCCCCCGACAACACCATCCGACCAGATCAAAGCAACGGCTTGGCACTGAATTAAGACCTCCCTGCCAGCCAGGCAGACATTTCATCCGCTTGTTTATTTTGTGTATTCAATAAACAAAATAAACTAAATCTTTTTGTCAGTCTTATTTTTCTTGCAACCACACGCTTGTATATAATAAATCTCAGATTGAGTCCAACCAAAGACACAAAAATGGAACTTGATGCCTCCTTGCTTAACACTCAGCATTATATAGAATGGATCATTGGTAAATGGTGCAATCCAGGAAAGGATTTGTACCCTCTCCAACACCTTGGTGTTGTAGTTGTGGTCTCTATATATATATCTTGAGGAGTATTTATGTAAAGTAGTAGAGATGGTGCTTCATGTCTTTGTGTGGTTTCTGGTATAGAATTGATTTGTAATCAGTTTTCTTTTGAAGCGTTCCGTCATCCTTGTTGTTTCATGTATCTTTCACAAAGATGGGCTCCATATTGTTTTTATTTCTATGTTGGAATTATGGGATTCCTTCTTGTATGTTTCTCTCGTGTATTGAAGGCTACAATAAGCCATAATTGTTGAGGATAGTCCATATTCCATTGTGATCTGGGTGAATTTCTTGAGTATTGTATCGGCTGATGTGTCCTGGAGTTGTTTGATAATGAAGAACCTTGGGGTTGCTCTATACAGCCATAATGCTGTATATGGGCTCTTCCTATATTCATGGGCTTTTTTCCATGGAGCTTTGATTGTGGCTACTGTTCTTTCTGCTATTCTATTCCATATTCTATTGTGATCTGGGTGAATTTCTTGCATACTGTATTAGCTGATGATGTCTTCTGGTGTTGTTTGATAATGTGGAATCTTGACTTGTGGTCTACTACTTGTTGGGATTTGTATCCATTTGGGGGGAGTGTCCTCATGGTATAATGGTTTGTTATGATAATTTACCAACACACGCATGAACTCTTCCAGCTATAAATAGCAGCATGTACTGCTCTTAGGCGGAAGGCAGTATACCAGTGGACAGCCCTAGCCGTCACACCGAAACAGTCTCGCTTGTAACCCTCTCATTAGTATATGTTGTATTACTGTTATTTGTTTAACTCACTTCCTTTCTTGTGTCTATATTTCTGGCCCTAACAAGGCCACAATATTGTTAAAGCACTGGACTGTTGAATCGTAGTGAGCGAGTTCAAATTCCAGTCGTGCTATTACGTTCACTTTTGGGCAAATGCCCTTGAGAAGGGTATGAAACCCTCTTATCCTCCCCGCTATGAATTAAATAGTACCACAACTGTCCTTCTAGAAGGATGGATTTAGCATTAAATAACCCAAGAAGATTGATATGCCATGAAACAACAAACAAATAAATTGTATCCATTTTGATTAAGAATATCTGTGCTTTTTTTGCTCTCCATCATGGATGTTCCGTGAGTTCAGGCTTCATCAGTTGCAGTTTAGAGTGTGTTGGTTGGTATTTGTTGCATATGATGCATGCTTTTACTATGTCTCTGATATTTTTGGATATCCCTGGCCAGAATATTGACTCCCTGGTTAGTAATACATATTGTTTCTCCTTGGTTGCCAGTGTGTATTACCTCTAACACTGCATAATAATACTTTGTATTATTATCATTACAGAATAATTCAAGATGAAATGTGGATGCTCGAGGTATATTTATTTATGTCATAGCAACACTGATACTAATGAGGGACCTCTTTTTAGATGAATGCCAATGGAGTCCAAGCCATTTTAGGAATCGCCATGCATGTATGGGCTGCAGCCTTGTGTCTAGTTCCCACATTAAAAAGGCGTTGTGCCAAACATTGGTTCATGTAGGACATCAGACAAACACTGTGAGTTGTCATGGGAGCCTAAGATAAAAGTGTAGTATAACCTTGGTCTACTCGTTTGATTCCTTCCCATGACGACCTTCGGCTGAGCTTTCACGCCCGCAATTGTTGTTTGATCCAGCCTGGTAACTTAAAAGTGTTAGCCATCTGGAATCCCGTTTAACCACAGTCAACCCTGCCAAGAAGTTCGAACATTCAAGCTAAATCGTAATCCTGTGAGGTGAACCAACACATTCAAGTCCACTACTGAAGCACGCTTGTGTTAGCTCATAGCAATCCTGTCTATGCCACAGTTGAAATTAATCACATGCTTTGATCTTGCCTATTCGTGGTTGAGCCTGCCTAGAAGCGAACACGTGTTACCTTCACATCCAAATCTGACCTCTGCAGATTCTGTTCAGGCTTGCAGCTCCATTCAACCTCCGACGCTCCAGCTCGCCGCAGTCCAACGTCATGCAAACCTTTCGTGTACGATTCACTCAATAAAGATCTGATATTTAAATCTTACCCTCTTGTCATGTTATTTGTCTCGTCCTCAGCCAATGACTTTATTTACAAAGGTTTGTGGGATCGATGTATTTATCAACCCAACAACACATCTTTCATGTTTGGGACTTTTTCAAAGCTGAGGCAGTTGAATGAGTCTCACCAGTTGTGAGAACAGTTTTGGGATTAGGCATAGTATTTCAAGTAAAGTTGGCGACCTTAGTCGAGGGCGACCAGAAGGCTCCCTTTTCGATAGCTAGTACACTGAGGTGTAGAGGAGGGCGCTACTTCTTTCCCTGGATTGCTCCCCTTTACCCTTGACACGTAGCCTATATTGCTGAGTGTTAGGCAAGGAGGTATCAAGTACTATTTTTAAAGTCTTTGGTATGAAGCGACCTGGGATTGAACCCAGGTCTCCCAAACGATTGGCGCACACTCTACCCACTAAGCCAATGAGCCGGTTACAAATTCAAGTAATGACTTGAAGTTTTGGAATTTAAGTATATTTTCATTCCATTTATTAATCACACGATCAATTTTACATATTACTGATTTTTTTAAATTTATTACAATGTGAAATAATATTTTTTGAGTCTAATTAATTTCGAAATAAACACTTCATCGTCGGAGATTTTTTTTAAAATGGACATGATATTGAAGGAGAAAGTTTCTGAAATATTCATATCAATGTGGGGTAAGAAGATATAATGTAAATCCTAGTAGTCCTGTTGTAGTAATTTACAAAGCTCTTTGCTTCGATGTGGCACAAGGCTGAATGAATGGGGCGCCCAATGAGACTCGAACTCACTCGTGTAGGTTTGCAAGTCTAGCTTGCTAACCATTACACCACCAGAGGTGCCCAGTAGTCCTGTAGTAAAACAACATGGCTGCCCTGAGCGAGCTTATATTGCAAATGGTCACGTATTTTCACGCCGGCAGTCACGAAAAACCACGGAGAGTGAAGACTTGCATGCAAATTAGGGTAGGCAGAAAAGAACATAAAAACAACGAACGTCGTCACTCGGAGTCTTTGGCATTGGACACGAATTGATTAGAGGAGAAGCAGTGGTCAGTGAAAAGAGACGGAGAGGATAATTGTTGAATACGAAAAGTGGCTTTTGATCAGACATCGCAGTTAATTTTGTCGTGAGACGCAACAAGAGCTATAAGAGGCAAAGTCCCTGACTGACTTGAATATGTGTCCCACGTGGTGTCCAGTATAGCAGACCGTTTCTCTCTTTCTCCCATACACACAACCATCACAACGTTTCCAATAAAGGAGTGTATATTTTTTTTTATAAACATTTAATGTCGTTCCTTTATTCTGGCTTTACAACATTTTATAATTTGGTGCACACTAATTTACTGTGTTTAAAATATAATGACAAAGATTGATTTCGAACTTGGGTTATTCACTGGACGATTGAAGGAAAAGTGACTGGTGAAAGAAAGAAAGAACAAGATATGAAAAGAACAAACGAAATACGAAAAAAAAAAAAAAAAGAAACTTAAAGAAAGAACAAGATATGGAAAGAACAAATGAAATACGAAAAAAAAAAAAAAGAAACTTATAGAGAGAGGGGGGAAAGAGAGAACAAGATATGAAAAGAACAAATGAAATACGAGAAAAAAAAAGAATCCAGCAAAAAGAAAGAAAGAAACTTAGAGAGGGAAAGAAAGAACAAGATATGAAAATAATTAACGAAAGAGAAACAGAATGATATAGCAAAAAAAAAGAAGATTCGCTTGAAAACTAGAAAGCGCCCTGGGTATCACAAAATGAGTAGACGAAAGAAAAAAATTATCGAAAAGTAATTAAAATAAAAAGAAGTGGGTGTATATCTCTTTAAAAATAATCTCCTTTTTTTCCATTTGTGTCTCTTTCAATTTTCGTCGGTTAGAATAGAATTGATCACAAAAAAATTGGAAATCTATGATGAGGCTCGTGCATTTATATGTAAATGGGTAGATATTGAAAACTGCTTGATTTTAGTGGAATGTGAATAAGAAGAGAAAAGAAAAAGAGGAGATATACAGACAAGTTGTCGTACGGGACAGTCGGAAAAAAAGGATTACCGATGTCCAAAGAAGTGACAACTTGATCATACACAAACGTCCAGTGAATGGAGATTAGAATTTTGGTACTTATGCATCTATGTTACCGTGATAAAGCCGAACTTTCACGAGCGTTTCCGGACCGATAACGGAAAGAATCGGAATATGCCGACAAAACGCATGAAGACCATCTCCAGAAATAGCTTTTTGTCATTTTTTTAAATGGCAAGAATGCTTGCACGTACCGCGCTGAAATAATAACGTGATTATTTAGAAACCCATTTTTAACATGGGGAGGGGAGGGAGTTTTGTAACTATTCTGTACTTTCACCTAACAATTTAATGAAAAAAAGATATCGTAACAATTGAATTTAACTTGAAAATAGCCCGGGACAATAAGTGCATAAGCACCAGTTTTTTTTCTTGGCAAAATTGTATCACCTTTTCCACAGATTGTAGTTTGTCACTTAGCTGCGATAAATTCATGTTGTTTAAAAGTGCTTGAATAATACTGTTTTCGTAACTTTGTCAACAAATTGATTGAATTATTTTATCGTCTGCTTGCTTGAATTGGATTGGCTAGGCGTTTCGGCATAGCCAGATTCTTTCCGTTATCGGCCCGAAAACGCTTATGGAAGTTCGCCTTTATCGCGGTAACATAGATGCATATGTACCAGAATTTTAACGTAATACAAATTCTTATAAACGAAATTTTAGCATAAATCTAAAATGCTCATAGTAATGAAGTAATCTGATATCGTGAGAGGATTTTTTGTTTTCTCTCTCTCTCTCTCTCTCTCTCTCTCTCTCTCTCTCTCTCTCTCTCTCTTTGTATTGTGATTCGATTCTGGGCCCTGGAGGTTTTTTGGTTTCGGCTACTGTCGAGACACCATCCGGCCTTTGAAATGGACGTTTGTGGTGTTTTAGATTGTTTGTTTATTTATTGTTTTTGCTTGTGATTTAAAGGGATTTCTGTATATAACAATTGTAGAAAATCCCCTATGGAAAGAAAAAATTGAGATCGATAAAATCTTTAAGGTTTCTAAATAAAGTAAATATGAAGTTAGTTGATGAATTAGAAAAAATGTAAGAAGTAAAAGCATTGAAAAATTAAAATATTAAAATAAGGGATAATTTGGAATATCAAAATTAAAATCCAGTAAATCAGAACAAAAAAACATTATTTTATAGGGTTCTCTTTGATAATTCACCGGTTGTTATAAACGGTGTTTACAAAATTTTAATCGTTTTTTTAAATTATCCATAAAATTTTTTCCCCTTGAATAAACTGTATTTACATGTAGCAGCCACCGATCTATTTCCTTTTGCGAATCAATGCCCCCGCCAAGAGATTCGGTCACTCACTGACCAATCAACCGGCAGAGCGCATTATTTCCTTCTCCCGCTTAAGAACTATTTTTCCAGGACCCCTTTTGGTAAGGAGTAGACGGACAGAGAGCAGTCAGCCAGCAGCCCGAACAGACATCTCTCACATCCACTGCTACTGATACCACTTGGAACCCCTTCGCAAAAGAAGACGCTGCTGCTAGTTTCACACACGTCCCACAAACTCAACGGACATACTAACCGGTGACGCCGAAAGGGACACTTTCTCAGTCTCACTCCTTTACGCCAGCTACAATAATAAACCTTTCTTTGTTATGTTGTTTAAAAGAAGTTTCGTTATTCATTTATGTTGCCTATAGCGTGGTTTGATGAGTTACACTATTGTTTTTGGGGCACACAAATGAATTACGAGACTTTGCTTTAGTAACACAACAACGAAAGTTCTTTATTTGCAGCTTTGAGGCGGTTTGTTCTTGGTGCTGCAAGACTCGTGGTATTTAGGCTTGTTGGTTTTGGAGACGCGATAGCTTAGCGGGATGTTGAGATGGCAGCTTGTCGTTGGACGTGATAGGGAAGTATTCAAGGTCACCGTGTAGTTTTGTGTGTCTGGTATTTGGGGAGAGTAGGCGTTATCTCCATTAATGTGACCAGAGGTGAAATGGGAGCTTGTCGAGAGCGAAGTGGCGCTCGGATCGACATAGTAAATTTTTGTGGTGCTTGTGGAAGGCATGCTGAACGTATCTAATTCATATTCAACTGGGATTCCTTGGTCTAAAATATATTAGACGCAAAGAATCCATAAATTAGATGGTTCCCTCGCTAAGTGTCCATGTTACTGCTGCTAGTGTTAAAGCCACAGTGATATGTCCACACTGGGTGGCTTGTTTAGCTACAAAGCATCGCTAAGCAGGGACGACCAGAGACAAGTCTGTTCTGGTCGCTGTCTCAAGCTGAAGAGAGTGGTTTTGGCCGCTCACCCGTTTCGCTAGCCGGAAAAGAAGGTCCGGGCTGAATGGGATAAGTCATCCTGATTGGGTGAAATTCGGTGTTGAATTAAATAGCGCGCCAAAACAAAATATGAGATTTTCCTCTTCTCTACATTGCCAAATAATTTATAGTGTTAGAGAAATTAACCATTTCTCAAATCACTAAATACATTTTTCCATTTGCATTCTTATAAAACAATTTCAGGAGACAAGACACGTTGCGTTTTGTCAAAATAAATTTAATTTCTATCTGCTGAGTTTTCGTTGATATCACAAACACACGTGTGCAATGATATTTAATCCAAAACCAGAAAAGGTTAAAGCGATGAGCAAAATTATATCACCATATTGGACTTTACACTCCTATAAATTATTTTAGGCGGTATGCCACTTGTTTCCACAACAAAGATGGCGGACGCTCACATATTCAGTCTCGGGAAACCATTGGCCAGGAGGACCACGTGACATGTTTAAAACTACGTCCGCGCGTAAATTTTAGTCCTGCGTTTGGAGCCACCTACAAGACGCGTATTTTCTATAAATACATCGTCTTCAAACACCCTCTCTCTTTTACCAAATTTCTTCGCAGCGGCAACACACTCCCTCCAGTGTGAATCAACAGGAGTGAAAAGCAACAACATGGATGGGCCTCGCAGACATTCAATATATACATTGACTATGAAACTTTTTTCAGTCGCAGAGAAACTGCCTGTTTCCAATCATAAGAAGAAAGACATTTTGAATATGTAATTCTTTAATAGTCTAGTTGTGTTAGACACACACACACACTCACACATACACACACACTCTTATTTTATTGATAGAATTAGTTATGTTTTTTTATGTATCAATGTAAGTTTTATTGTTGTAGAATAAAAATTTGTTTTTGTTCATCGCCTTGTTTTAAATGTTCCTTTTGTCCACGCCATTTCATTTGTTTCATATCTTTTACTAATTTGTTGCATATCCTTCACTCATTGGTTATCTTCATTCATTTGTTTTTTCCATGTGTCTATTCTACCTTTTTTCTAAACACTAAATATCAAACTTCAACATAAAATTGTGGGGAAACATAAACTAAGCAAATATTAAAATAACGTTCCACTTACAACCAAAAGACAAGAAGGAGCTACTGAGTTTTTTCCTACACATAGTTTTAAATCTTAATGAACGAGGTTAATATTAATCAATAAAGAATTTTTAAAAAGAAATAAGTTTTTATTGGATTTAAAACATCAACAAAAAACGCCTTTTTTAATGGTAAAAAGAACAGATTGTTGAAAAAGAAAAAATTAAAAGGTTTAAAAAAAATGTTGAAAGGTTAAAAAAGGAAATGGCAAATTTATTTTTAAAAGTAACACTATTGGTACGCTGTAGATTAAAATAAATTTCACTTTATTTTCTCAACTGTTTAGAATCCTGAAAACTTGACAAATTATTTCTTTATTCAACATTAAGTTTTTCAGATCTAGTTTTGATCTCTTTCCTGGAAAAAATTTGTGTGATAATTATTTGATTTCATCGATGATCACTTGTTTGATAAAAGTTTATTTTTTAAGTTTTTTAAAATTCTTTTTTCTTGAATTCAATCGTTATTGAATAAAAACGATGGAAAAAAAATGAAGAACGCATTTATTGTATATTTTAACAGAATTACTGGATATTCCTTTTGTGTGTGAGAAAGAGAAGGAGAAAGAGAAAAAGACAAGGAAAGAGACAAAGACAGACGGATAAAAAGAGAGAAAGAATTAGAGGGAGAGAATGAAATCTGAGTTATCTCCCTTCAGTTTTATAAATATTTTTGCTTTGTTTGTAAATGAATTAACTATAATATTTTTTTAGTTTAATCCAACCACCAGAATAAATATCAGTTTTATTTTAAATTCTATACATTTTTTCTTTTCTCTAATGTTGCATTGTTGAAAGGAAAAGAAATCAGACGGAAGTAAGTATAACGTTTTATTATTTTCTTTCGTTAGTCATTTGCAAGAAACTGTTGTTTTTATTCACAAAGAAGAATAAACATGAAATATCTTTAAACATGCGAAAATATTTTCTTCTTTCTCAATCTAAAAATGATGTGAAAGTAGTGGGTGTTAATTTGGCTAAATAACGAGAAAGTAACAGAAGAAAAAATAAACGTTTTCTTAGTTTCTTAAATTAGTCGCTGTTCATCAATAAAAAAAAATCTTCTCAAAAAAGAATTAGGATAAGATATTAAATAGGAATTTACTGGGGGCCCCAATGATAATCGAACTCACTAGAGAAATG
Organism: Sepioteuthis lessoniana; assembly: GCA_963585895.1. Classification (NCBI taxonomy): domain Eukaryota; kingdom Metazoa; phylum Mollusca; class Cephalopoda; order Myopsida; family Loliginidae; genus Sepioteuthis; species Sepioteuthis lessoniana. Next base: position 19,902,147 of record OY757908.1, on the reverse strand, counting down.
TGCCTGGTAGAGTTGTTATAGTGTCTCTCAATAACAACAACAACAAAAAAAAAACAGCAATGGCTGACCACAAACTTCCTTTGTGTACTCAACAATTATCTTCTCTTTGTCTCTTTAAACTGGCCACTTCTTCTCATCAAACCAATTCTTGTTCAAAGCAAAAAGCTTCCTAATGACAGACGTTTGTTGTTTTTATGTTTTCTTTCTGCCTGCTCCCATTTGCATGCGCGTCTTCACTCTCCGTGGTTTTACGTGGAGATACGAGACCATTTGCGATATAATCTCATTGGGGGCAGCCATATTTACCCCCAGTGGAGAAAATAGATCGTGCACGCGGAGCTTATGCGTTGAGGTGAGTGGCTATTTTCCTCTCGATTTACACTATAGTGTCGTTTTTATTCACAAAAAAAAAAATTAGAGTTAAATATCTTTAAATATGGGAAAATATTTTCTCGTTTCTGAATTTTAAAATGATGTGGAAGTTGTAATTAATTTTGCTGAATATCGATAAAACAGAAGGAAGTATAACGTTTTCTTAATTTCTTTTATTAGTCGTTGGTTCACCTATTCAAAAAAAATGAAATTATTTGTGCCAAATGTAAAATTAAACAGAATTATTTTCAATGAAATTATGGCGACATATTTATGAAGGCATATATAAAAATTATTTCTTGTAAAATATCTCTTGAAATATTTTTATTAAAATTGTCCTGCCCGTTTATTTAAAAATGTGAACAGTATTTAATGATCTTTCTCGAACAGGATTCGTATTTTTCTTTTTTTTTTTTTTTTTTAATTGTATGACGGACTTAAAGTGATTATCGTTTAATTGAAACCAGAAAAAAAAAACTTGAAAGTTGATATTTAAATTTTTGAAATATGTTTTAAAACGTAAAAAATCGGTGTAGGTGCCTATATAGTCCGTATTAACAACATGGCTGCTATGAACCTTTTGTGCTGTAACCTACTGATTGACAAATCATTAAAAAATCTGGGAATATTTAGATTTTAATAAAAATTTTCGTTATTTATTAATTAAGAATTTCCTAAAGCATCAATTTTATGAAAATCTTGCAGATTTTTGAAGGTCAATAATCTTTACTATTTGTGATGTATGGTTATGAGATATGGCAAATATTTTCTTTGAAGAATAAAAACAAAAGTTTTAAGTTGTGAATGAAATAAAGAAAAAAGTGTAAATTGGGAAATGTTGGGAGAATTAGCATTTCAAATGTGAATATTAAATTTAAAAAAAATGTTTTCAAAGTTTTCATACAATTTAAAACAAAATTTAATTTTCTTTCGAACCATTATGGTAATAATTGTCTATTGATCTTTGTTCTACTTAAAAAGAGGTTGTCTCTAATTTTTATTAGATTTGGACTTATTTTTCTTCAATCACTGGTTAAATCCCAAATATGGTATTAGATAAGGAATATTTTCATTAATCAGAAAAATATAAATCTGTGGGGATTTAGGAATTAACAATGAAACCCTCAACCGGATGTTGACTTGTCGGCTGCCACATACAAAATATATAAACGCGTCACCACGCATAAGGCTCCATGCATCCATCCAGTTAAAAATCAGAAAAAAAGAAAAATAATAAAAGGTAAAGTAGCCAATGTAAAGCGGTCGCGCCAAAATTAGAAGGATTTTGGAGTGGCGAATTTGGAGCCGGTGGAGAGAGATAAATACTCAGGTTTTCTGTGAACCAGGTCAGTGAGGACAAAAAGAGACCCAAGGAAGCACGTAAATATGATAACCAGTAGAGAAGTAACGTCCGCCCTTGAGTTAAGAGCCGAAACTACCTCTCTGCAAATTCCACTGCTTGACCAGAAAAGAAAAAAGAAAAGAAAAAGGAATAATCTTTCATTAGGTACATTTTTGTTGCCTAAGAGAAAAGTTATGTTTAGTTAAAGATGAGAAAATATTTTTCACTAGTATACTTGCTTTCTTTGCTAAATGCTGGAGTGGAAAGAATTTTCTGGTAGTTTTATCATTAATAGAGTGTACTTTTAATTGTGATAAATCTTTGATAGAATCTAAAAAATTATTGCATTTATATCAAATTCTATTAAATATATATATATATTATTTGTTGAATAATACAAAAAACAATCTTATTTATAACTTAGCATGAATTATATATGATACATTGCAGTTAACTGATGTATAAATTGATTGTAATATTATAATTCCAAAAATGTATGACTGTCCTCTTTTTGTTTTGTTTTTTTTTAATAATACTTAGATTTTTTATTCATTAACAGATATCAACACTTTCGATGAAGAAATATTTTAAACTTAAAAAACCCACTGAAATGTATATCAAAGGAAAAATATATTCTTTCTGAGTGGACCTGCCTATTAACAGCTTACAAGACATTTTCTTATTCTTGCAAATTTCAGTAGATGAGTATTTTCCCTAAATTCATATTTCAAAGAACAACTGGGGATAGAGACTCTACTGAAATGCAGCATTTCTTGCTTGTGCAGATCAGTATTTTCACATATTTATGAAATGAAAACTGACATAGAAACAGACACTAAAGCGGAAGCATTTTCTGATGTAGTTCACAGATCAGCATTGGAGAAGCACATGCAGACACACAATAAGAGAAACAATTTTCTTGCAAAGTAGGTCGATCAGAATTCTCACCAAGTTCCACTTCAAAAAAACATATGCAAAAACACTCTGGAGAGAAACAGTTTGCTTGTGAAGTGTGTGGATCAGCATTTTCTCGTTGTTCACATTTGAAAGACCATATGCAAAAACACACTGGAGAGAAACCATTTTCTTGTGAAGTGTGTGGATCAGCATTTTCAAAACGTGACCATTTGAAGAGACACATGCGAACACACACTGGAGAGAAACCATTTTCTTGTCAAATATGTGGATCAGCTTTTTCTGTGAGTTTTCTTTTGAAAAACCATATGCGAACACACACAGGGGAGAAACCATTTTCTTGTGAAGTGTGTGGATCTGCTTTTTCTGTGAGTTCTCATTTGAAAAACCATATGCGAACACACACAGGAGAGAAACCATTTTCTTGTGAAGTGTGTGGATCAGCTTTTTCAACAAGTTCTATTTTAAGAAACCACATACTAACACACACGGGAGAAAAACCATTTTCTTGTGAAGTTTGTGGATCAGCATTTTTACACCGTTCCAAATTGAAAAGACACATGCGAACACACACTGGAGAGAAACCATTTTCTTGTGACCTATGTGGTTCTGCATTTTCAGACTGTACCACTTTGAAAAATCATATGAAAATACATACTGGAGAGAAACCATTTTCTTGTGATGTATGTGGATCCACTTTTTCTAGGTGTTCTCAATTGAAAAACCATATGCGAACACACACTGGAGAGAAACCATTTTCTTGTGACATGTGTGGATCAGCATTTTCAGACCATGGCAGAATGAAAAGACACATGCAAACACACACTGGAGAGAAACCATTTTCTTGTGACATCTGTGGTTCTGCATTTTCAGAATGTACTACTTTGAAAACCCATCTAAGAACTCACACTGGAGAGAAACCATTTTCTTGTGAAGTATGTGGATCAGCATTTTCTCTAGGTGGCAATTTGAAAAGACACATGCGAACACATACTGGAGAGAAACCATTTTCTTGTGAAATATGTGGATCAGCTTTTTCTGTGAGTTCTCATTTGAAAGACCATATGCGAACCCACACTGGGGAGAAACCATTTCCTTGTGAAGTGTGTGGATCAGCATTTTCACGAGTGTCCACTTTGAAAAACCACTTGCTTAGACACACTAGAGAGTAACCATTTTTTTGTGAAATTTTTAGATCAACATTTTCAGAACATACCAAATTAAAAAGACACATGCAAAACACACACTGGAGAGAATCTATTTTCTTTTTGATTATCATCATTTTCTAATCATGACACTTGCGAACATGCACTTGAGAGAAACCATATTTTTTTAAGTATGTGAATGAAGATGTTCAGCTAAGTCAACTTTGAAAGACCAACTATAAGCACACATGTAAGAGAAACAATTTTGTTATGAAGTGTGCGAAATTACATTTTTTAGCTCTTCTTTGAAGAATAAACATATCAATGCACCCCTTGTCACTACAGCTGCTATTATCTGACCCAGTGTTGGTAATGCTGGGATTTGAATCCAAAAGTGACTTGTGCAAAAAGTGTTAAAGCTTGATTGTGGAAATCATTTAGAAAAAGAAGGTCTTGTTAAACATTTTAGGTAATATGGAAAATTTCAATTTTAATTTGGCTGGCTTTATTTCTGATTCTAACCACCAATGGAGTTAGGAACTAAATTAACCCATCCGAATTAAAGTAAATGTTTCCATTATATAACACTGATTAAAAATGATTAATAGTAAATAGAATATACACATTAGCAGGATTTAGTGTTAAATAACCTCTAAAGGTTGATATGTCATAAAAGCCAACTAACCAAGCAACGAATGGTTTAATAAATTTAAATGGTTAAAATTAAGTCACTTTGAAAATGAAACCTTTTAGAATTATTAAGCCAATGGAAAAAAAATGACAAAAGGTAAGACTTTCAATACACTGTTATTTAATATATATTCAGTTTAGAAGCCTGAAAACTTGGCATATTAATTCTTAATTCAAAATAATTTGTTTTGAACTAGTTTTGATTTTTTTTTTGCTAGAAAATAATTTGATTGATGATCATTTGATTTTATCGATGATCACTAGTTTGATAAGTTTCCTTTTTAAACTTTTTAAAATTCCAATTTCTTGTATTCATTAATAAACAAAAATAAACAAAAAAATTAAAGAACTCATTTATTGTATATCTTAACAGACTTACTGGATCTTTATTTTGTGCAGTGTGTGTGTGTGTGAAAGAAAGAAAGAAGGGAAAGAAAATAGTAAGAGAGAGACAAAAAATAACATCAGTGTTAACTCCCTTAAGTTTTAATAATCTAATAATATGAAACACAAGTGTAACATTTTGTATGTATGTTGTATAGCCATATCGATCACACACGTTATACATATGTAAAAATACAGGCGGACTCAAATACAGGGAAATACACAACACATGAACAGGCGAACTCACTTTTGTTCAGGTACGAACGTTTATTAACTTCTTGACTCCTGAGTTCGGTTCTTCGACTCGAGGAGAGAGAGACACAATTCTTAAAAGTCTTTTGTATCGTACCATGCTTACAAAACACAAACGCTCTGCACATCTCATGGACTTTGAGATCTCCTTTCATCTTTGCTGGTCGGGACCCGAAAAACTCAACCATATGCTAGCCCAGTCGGCTGGGGCTATAGAATACACCAATTGCTTCTCTGCGGAGGGGTAAGACCCCACAACCAACGAGTGTCCTAGATATGACACTAAACAATCTGATGGTGAGGTTCCAGCAATGCTGGAGCTTTGGGGAATGTGGAGTATCCCTTCATTGCCATCACTCCTAGGTCCATTCTGGCCCAGAGTGGTAGCACCTGATAAGGGTCCTATCTATGAGTTAAATAGAACTAAACCGTGCTTCTTTCACTATACTGATTTTTGCATTTAAACTGCGTATTTATGCTAAACTTAATTGTTTAAAATAGAACTGTTTTGACATTGGAACTGCCTACTAGTGCTGAACTGAACTGCTCAAAATAGAACTGTTTTTGACGTCTAAACTGTGTACTTATGCTGAACTGAGTTATCTGAAATAAAACTATTTGACATTTAATTCTGTGAATTGCCCAGTCAGCTGGGGCTGTAGAATACACTGACTGCCCCTCTGCTGAAGGGTAAGACCCCCCCCCCAACGAGTGTCCTGGATATGACACTAAACAATCTGATGGTGAGGTTCCAGCAGTGCTGGAGCTTTGGGGAATGCGGAGTACCCCTTCATTGCCATTGCTCCCAGGTCCACTCTGGCCCTGAGTGGTAGCACCCGATAGGGCCCTATCTATGGGTTAAATAGAACTAACAGCATTCTTATGCTAAAATGAATTGTTTGAGTAAAATGAATAGCTTGAAACAAATGTTTTTCATAATTAAACCGTACTTACATTTAAATGGCGTGCTTATGCTTAACTGAATTATTTGAAATAGAACTGTTTTTCGACATTAAAACTGTATTTACTCTTAAGTGAATTGTTACATATAACTGCTTGAATAGTTTGAAATAGAAATGTTTTTGACAATTAAACTGTGTACTTATGCTAAACTGAATTGTTTCAAACAGAACAGATTATTTACATAAAAATGGATTTGGTGTTAAATAACCTACAAAGGTTGATATGCCATAAAATCCAACAAACCAAACCAATCAACCATATGCCTCAACAGTCAAAACCCAAACTTCTCAACACCATGGTCTTAACTCAACTTCAATTCTCGACATGGCCCAAGTCGACTACCAACTCAACCGGTTCCCATTTGACAACCAACTTGACTGGTCCCCAGTAAACTACCAACTTGACTGGCCCACAGGCATGACCCAACTTGTGCTTTTCAAAATAACCAAATTCTCTGCCCATCGCTTCCAGGCATGACGTCATTCACACTCCAGTCCCATTTCCTATCTGGGGTTTATTATGACAATTGCGATTGTCATATCCTCTGCGTGCGAGCGTAAACTGTACCCAATGTCTGTGCACCTGAACTAAGAGCTGAATAGTTCAAAGCCCAACCAAACTGAATGATGAAATATAATTAATGAAAAATTATTAATATAAAAAAAATCATTCTGTAATTATATAACGTGTACATCGATGTGTCTGTACACATACTATTTTTTAAGGAAAAAAGAAAGAAAGAACGAAAGGTTAGATCTCTGACGTTTTTTGTTGTAATTTTTAGAGAAAAAATCAACGTGAAAAAGTGTTACATAGTCAGATATGAATACATGAAATAAACATATTCATACCAGTACGCAAAACATTCATTATGTCCATAACGTACATATAGATAACATAGGAATCCCGAAACGCAAAAACACTTGACGACTTCTTAGTTCAGGTACGAAACTTTTTATTCCCTTTGAGTTAAAAAGTTTTTCGACATAAGGAAGAGAGAGGCACAATCTTTCTATGACGATTTTTCCATCTGCCCCCCCCCGCCGCCACCACCACCACCATGCGTGGCACCCGCCGCAAGGCCTCGACGAGCTCTGAAAGTCAACCTTCTTCTTCGGACTCTAGAGCTCAACTCATTGACTTCATTCAAATCCCCAAAATCCTCCACGCACGCATCCGGTGCATGACGTCATTCACATCCCCCTGGTTACATTACTATCTGGGATTTTTATTTTGACATCTCTGAATGACACTTCCTCCCCGTGCGCACGTGAACACCTGTGCTCATGTTGCACCTAACTAACCCATGTGCTAAGCAAAAGGTTCTCAGCCTAACTAAACCGAAAGGCAAGATATATAAAACAAAATCCCTCGGCCATTATAGTACAAAAAAAAGAAAGAAAGAAAGAACGAATCGTGATTTGTGGCTTAACACATCGAAAGAGGAAGGAAAAGAAAGCAAATAATCTGTCGGGGAAAACAAGCTGACATCACAACAGAATGGTTTCTTCAGTTCTTGAGTTTATGTGCTTGGCGATGTATCTTTTGAATTTACATTGACAGCAACATAGAAAAGAGAGAAAGTAAGAGGGTCTCCATTTATTAAAGACACAGACAATTGGGTTTTTCAGATAATTCTAAGTTTGCTACCTGACAGCGGCAAAAGTACATATGTCTTATTGTCCAATGTATCTTATAAAAATTATTGGGAAAGGTATGAATCCAATTATTCTCCCTCCAGCTATGGGTAAATAGTAGGGCAGACTAGGTTCTACAGCCTTGGTAAGGCAACTTGTCTAGGAGAAGGAAAACTCTGAATCCAAACCTGTTAAACTTCACTTAAAAATTGACCTTGTGTCATATCCTGCCCGAGTGGAGGGGTTGGGTAAATATGATAAAAATTATTCAGAAATATCTTATTTTAGTACATCAAATTTTAATTGTTAAAATGAAATAATTTTGTCTAAACAAATGTTATTCACAGTAATCCCTCACCAATATATATAAGTAATTTACATAAATTTTTTTTTTTTTGTAAATTACTTTATATACGTAATTTACATTACAATATCAGAGCTAGAATTTCCTGATATTGAATCAAATTATTATTTATTTATTCTATTATTTTCTAAACCAGTCTAAATTTATTTCTCTGCTTACATCTAGCGATAAAATCACATCTCTGATTCAATAGATTAAAAGGATTAATGTATATCATTATTTGTATTTTTTCCTACAGACACAAATTACATCTTTCATAAAAGCAGCTAGAAGTTGTTGATTTTTTTCAAAATTTTCCATTGTATCTTTAGAGTTAAACCTCTATTTTTTTACTCAGTCTGTAAGAGAAAGGTTAAAGGCAAAGGCTACTTTTCATAGACTCCACCGGTCTATGAGGAACGATGTAAAATTTAAAATTTGCTAATTGAGAGTTTATTGGTTTATGCAATAGAAGTGAAGCTTAGAAGTGGTTTCTTTCAGAAGAAAACAGAAAAGTTGCTGAATTCTCCCTACTCAATGTGAGTAAGTCTTGGGAGACAGTTTTTCCAGAAGAAAGAACAGTGGAAGAAATGTTCTTTTCTAAAGAAAGTTGGTAGAAATATTTCAGCTTTGTTAAAATAAATTCTAGTGAAGTGTGTATAATATTCATTAAATATAACACTAAATTATGAAAAGGTTGTATCCTTCACCATATATAGTCATAGGCATAATCATCTGATTCCACATCTTGTCTTCTTTCTCAGCTGGTTTAGTCGAAATATATATCCGAGACGGTTTCACAAGGAAGAAAAAAGAAAGGTGGAAACAAAAAGTTAAATCAGTTTTGTTTTAATAGAGGAGGAAGTGTGTATGTCACTTTGTAAAATGACAGTTTGTTGAGTACTCACTTTTGTGGTTTGATGCTAGTTATGGTACTTGATTGTGGCCTTAGTTCCCTGACTAACACATGCATTTCCAGCTGCTTGGTTTATCAACTCCCTCTGTGCCCACGTGTTTAAAAAATCCATTGATGGGAGATTGCACAACTATTCTGGAACATCTGTTGGTGGAGGCAGTTCGTTGGAAGAAGTTGCCTGGGTACTGACAACTTCAAAGCAAGAAAAACTTTCCATTAACAATTAACAACTATTTACTGAAACACAATTGTGTAAATATATATATATATATATATATATATATATATTAGAACAGTGTTGGTTGTCACGAAATTACTTTGTGGGTTTGTGGTGAACCAAGTGCAATATCTAGGATAGAGCTATTATGTAATAATGATAAATAGATATGTATTAGATAGATATTTAATGCCATGGAATTTGGTCTGCAACCCCTGGGTTTCATGGAGTTTTTACAAAACAACAATCATCAGGCAGTTTACAAAATTTTGTTAACTGACTATATATATATATATATTGTAGAAGAAAGAAAGAATTTCAAATTATTATTATGCCATTCTGCCTGGATGACTTTCCCCGGGCAATATAAAAGCCGGTGTAGTATTCTTTCGCCCTCTCTTCCTCACATATTTTTCAAGCAAGACAGACTGATTCTCTTCGTCACTGACTTTTCTTGACAATTCCAGCAGCAGTAACAGACCATGACAACATGAGATGAGCACATTCAACTTTTGGGTCAGTATTCCTTTAGGAGTTCATTCTTTCATCATTTATTCATTCCTCCTCGACCCGCTGGTCCTCAAAACTTGAAGGTTAGATGTTTAATTCCGGCTCTATCATTTGCAACTGTTTACTTCCAAGTACAAACTCTCAGCGCAAGGGTTATCTTTCTGACAGTCATTAAACTTCTTGAAACTCGTCAATATTTTCTCGTCCTCATTCCTGTATTTCCTTTCTTCTTAATGTAACAGGGCAGACTTCACTCTGCCCTTTCATTAATACATGTATATATATATATATATATATATTGTTGCTTTTTGTTGTATTAAGAGGCAGACAAATGACTTGAAGTTTTTTGTCTTATTCAATTTTTCAGTCAGTGAGTCTTTTACAGGAGAGGCTTTATTTCTTGGAGAGATTTCTTTTCTTATTCTCCTCTCTTCAGTACTGACATCAGATCTCTTCTCTCATTTAAGCCTAAAAACATATATTTTTATAGAGGATTTCCTTGGAAATAAACGTTCCCGATTGGTTAACCAATCACAGATTATTTCGTTTTCTTCTACAACTTTTTGAACAAATCATATGCACAGATCTATGTCTGTTGAAAGAGTATCCCTTTCACGTATCAGATTTTAATTGGTCATCTAATCCACAATAAAGAGGCTAGGTCAATTAAATGTCCCAACCCACGCCTTGTTGGGAAGTATCTCTTTTCCCATAAACCAAAACAAAATCAAAGGTCTAATCAATCTATCCAACCATTTGACTTTTTAGCCCCAACAGGTGGGCAAGAGATTTAAAATAGATCAATGCACCGACAAAGTCCCAAGTCTGCTAAGTTTTTGTTTTAACAAATTGAAAGTTCAGTTCATACTGACCTTTTTATTTGACTTTTGAATTTCTTTCAAAGTCAATAAGTCTTTTTTATGTTATTATAAATGGAAAATTACATTTTCCTATCTAAAAATGCATCATATTCTCCATAAGTTTTTAGCACCAGTGAATACCTCATATTGTCATATTTTCACAACGTATGCAGCTGGCGAAGAAAAACAAGCTGACTGCTAGGTTTTCAGGCTTGTCTTTGTTTTTCCTTAGGCAGATAATCTTAAATTACTCTCTCTTTCTCTCTCTCTCTCGTTCTCTGTCTGTCTGTTTGTCTCTCGCTCTCACTCTTCCTTTGATCCTATTTTTTATCTTCCCAGTCTATCTGCGTGCCTCTCTGTCTCTGGTCCCATCTGCCTGTCCTTGTGAGTAGTAAACTGACTTTTCTTGTATATATACTATGCAGAGGTGAACACTTCTGTTTCCGGACTTTGGGCCACCCATAGAGTGCACATAAAACTATTGCTTGACTCTATGTCTCCGGAGACCTTAAAAGTGTGATAATAAATTTCTTTAAATCGCAAATAGTTTTATCTGACAACTTGCACTGCTGAATCAGTGGTACCCCCGCAAATATATCTCGGTCCATATATGGACACACACACACACACATATTCATACCTATGGTCAACTCACAACCAACCATACACATTTGTCCTGTTGGCTGAGGCTGAAGAATACGCCGGCTGCACCTCTGCGGAGGCATAACGCCTCCCCATTGAGGCCACTTGTTGGCCGTTGGTGGTAACTCGTAAGGCGCTATGACGGAATCCTGGTGGTTGAGCAGTCATTGATACGGTGACAGAGTGGTCAGTGACTTGCAACACATCACTGAGGCCCTTACTTGGTCTGATGGGCAGTTGGATAGACTCGATTCGCTCAATCAGCTAGTGCTGTCAAGCTCTAGCACCTATAAGTTTTATCCCGACCGTACTTTTAAATTTGCACTTGCAATGAATACCCAACCCTTATCTTTTAGGTGCTAGAAGGCGATGACTGAGGGTCAACTGCGTTAAAAGAATAGGAATTTGACCAGTGCTGAAATTGACAACGATTTGAAAACCTGCTCCCAACTATAGTATTCTGGTCATTTCATCCATGGCGAATGGGTTTCCTCCTTGTCACATTCCCAAGTTGGATTCCTGACTAAGTTATCTCCTTTCTTCATTGAAAAAGTTATTGCAACAAGCGCTAACCCCAAAACATTAGAAAAACTAGAAACAGAAACTTGCTGGTGGCAGAGAGAAAACATTAAAAATGAAAATATTTCATACGACGATATGCAGAGTCTACCTGCATGAAAAACTCATTACTTCCAAAGGAGTTATTAGATGTAGGGAGTTGGCATTTGCTGCAGAAGAGGAGATAGCATCAACCCTGGGAAAATAGGGAGTTACAAACATAAGAAGTATCTCTAATAGAAAAGGCGAAGAACGAATCCAGAACAATACTTACATCCCGACATTTAAACAGCCCCACACTCCCAAGGAGGGGAAGATCGGCTATTGGCTTGAGAGAATTGAGCAGTATGTCCTAGCGCCCCTGAGGTGCTTTAAATGCCAAAAATATGGACACTACTGGGAAGCCTGAAGAAGACGACAGACATGTGCCAAATGCGATGAAAAAGACCCGGACCATATCGAGGAAGATTGCTTGAAGGAAATTAAATGTGCTAACTGCTTACGCAAAATCTTGCGATGTTTACAAAAAAGAAAAATTAATATTTGAGGTGAAACACAAGAGGAATGTGTCCATTCCGGAAGCAAGGAAAATAGTAGGGACCTACATGGGAGAAAACAACTGCGCCTCTGTTGCACGGAAGGCGGATACAACCAATCAAGACAACAAATATAGAGTTCTCATGGAGAAATTGATCAAGTTGGAAGCAAATAATTGGCCAAAGTTTCAGGAGCACCTGAAAAAACTACACTCGGCCGAATTTTGCTAAGCTCCAACTCATCGACAGGTTGGATATAAACAGAAATCCAATGAGGTAGTTCGAGCAAAAACACCTGTAGGATCTACCACTCCAACACAAACTTGTAGCAGAAAGAAAGAATTTCAAATTATTATTTAGCACGGGAATCATTTTGCTGTTGGGGTTTTAATTTATATATTTCGTCCAATGAGAGTGACTTATGCCATTCTGCCCGGATGACCTCTCCGGACAATATAAAAGGCGATGTAAACCTGCTTTGCCTCTCTTCTTCACTGACTCTTCTTGACGATTCCAACAGCAGTTACAGACCATCACAACATGAAATGAGCACATGCAACTTTTGGGCCAGTGTTCCTTTAGGAGTTCATTCTTTCATCATTTATTCATTCATCCTAGACCCACTAGTCCTCGAAACCTCAAGGTTAGATGTTTAATTCCGGCTCTATCATTTGCAAATAATTTCTCCTACATACGAACTCACAGCACAAAGGTTATCTTTCTGGCTTTCATTAAACTTCTTGAAACCCATCAATATTCTCGACCTCATTCCTGTATTTCCTTTCTTCTTAATGTAACAGGGCAGACCACAATTTGCCCTTTCGTCAAAAACTATTCTTCCTAAAAGAGCAAAATCTCCTCCGATGAAACAGCTGTTATATAAGACACCAATCTGTCCATCAAAAAGCGTTGAAGAGACTAAAAATCCGAACAACTTAAACAACAACCGCAAGCTCTCATTGACCAAGCTGTAAAAATACAGATGAACACCAAAGTGAACAATGAAAGACTAAGAAACGCATTCACTCTGCCTTCAACCAAATTCCATAGAGTCCCCTCAACATCAAAAACAAAGTCACCAGTAAGAATCAATGAACAGTGCGATTCTCAGGAATCGACAAAACCCCTATAAAGAACCTCAAGTATGGATTGTGACACAGACCACATAGTTGTCAATCTTAATCTAAAATGTTGAAGTTCTCTCACGTCAGATTCCACCTGTGTTGAAACGTAGAGCTTAGTCACTATAAGTCAGCACTGAGTTCCGTAATCAGTTGAATTAACAGTTGAAGTGAGATGCAGAATCGAGGAAGGAGAGATTTTATAAATATTGGGGCATTCCATAACGCACATGTGGTTAAGTCCATTCTCTGGACAGTGATTGGTTGCTAGCCCAGAAATGGATATATATATATATATATATATATATATATATATATATCGGCTTGCTTCAGTCATGTCCCGGGTCCTGTATTGCCCGTTTTACTTTTGTCTGTTAGCTGGAACTGCAGAGCTGGTAAGTGTTGTTATTATTGTTGTTTATTCGGCAAGTTAGAGCTGTGACTTCAACCTAGAAGAGGTATTAAATAGCTACAATTCTTGAAACAATTTAACCTGTGGGTTAACTGATAAGCTCACTCACCTTTTTAAATATTAATCTCTTTCATATCATACATATCTATTTAAATGTGTGCAAACAAAAGACTTATGTCAAATTGTTACTGTTACATCGCAAGTCTCAAAACCATTTAACTGCGTGCAAACATATGATTAAAAGTAAATTGAAGGATTTATATTAGATAGAAATATTTGAAATCATTTCTAGTGTTAGTTTCCCTATCACTATAAATTAATTAGTAGTACAAAATAAATAACGAAACTTCTTTGAAACACAACAACGAAATATTTATTCTTATAGCAGAAGTAAATTTGAGACAGAGTGAGAAAAGTTTATATTTGGTGTCACCGGTAGTAGCAGTTGGTACTTGAGTTTGTAAAAGGCATGTCACTGTAGCAGATAGCTCGTGTGACAGGCTGCAGGGTTGGTTCGTTTGTGTAGCTGGTAGAAAGTAGCCGCGTATCTTCAGTGAAGATCTTCCATGCTGTAATGTCTGTAGGAGAGGACGAGAGAGCGAGTTCTTTCTACGCTGCTAGCCGTGTGCTCTCTGACCTGTGGCGACTTCCAAAAAGAGCGAGAAGAAAAAGTTCTTGAGAGGTAGATGGAATCAAAGCGCTCTGCCCACTGATTGGCCAGTGTGTGGCCGAACCGCTTGGCGAGGGCATTGAATCACGAGAGAAAATAGATCTGTGACTGCTACACTTTTAACTATGCAGAAAAATTAGCTTGGGTTTGTTTAAAAATGTTGTTAGAAAAAAAACCGTATGTATTTAATATATAAGTCTAAACAGGATTTGGCATTGAACAATCTACAATTTTTGACATGACATAATACCTAACAAACTAAGGAAAAATAACCATTTATTGAATACCAATATAAAAGGCGGTGCAAACACGCTTTCACTCTCTTCTTGACGATTCCAACAGCAGTTACAGACCATCACAACATGAACTGAGCACATTCAACTTTTGAGCCAGTGTTCCTATAGGAGTTCATTCTTTCATCATTTATTCATTCCTCCTAGACCCACTGGTACTCGAAACTTGAAGGTTAGATGTTTAATTCCGGTTCTATCATTTGCAACTGTTTTATTCCATGTACGAACTCACAGTACGAGGGTAATCTTTCTGACTCATTTGCAAACAAATGGCTGATGTTAAATTGAATTGTTAGTGTTAGACAGAAATACTTGAAACCATTTAATCATAGGAAAACAAATTAGCTTGTGCTGGTTTGGAGTGTCATCTTTGAAATAATGCAAAAACAGAATTTGGTATTCAATAAACTACAAAGGTTGATATGCCATAAAAACCTAACCAACCGTACCATCCAACCATACACATGTGCACACCTGCAAGTACATATATATCTACAGAAATATACTCACAACTACAATGTGTCAACACTTAAGCACGTATAGAACTAAGTCTCTATACTACAATTAACAGGATTAATTTTTAAAAAAAAGAACGAATCCTTTCACGGAAAATAAAACAGCACATTGAAAAAAAAGGAAAAAATAGAAAGATAAATGAGCCTCGTGCGTACAACTAAGAACTACTTATTACCAAGTAAACAAAAATAGATTAAAGGAGTTACAAAGTTTTGAAGAAAAACATTAGTTGCTAAAATTAATTGCTATTTTAGCGACCAGTAAAAAAATGAATCAAGTAACAATGATTCAAATTGTTTTGAAAAAATACTGGGTCACTCACGAATTACAAGGAACTGATGTGTCTTCTAGGAACAAAGGAGCTGGTTCTTACAACTAAAAAAAGGGGTGTTGTAAAATGGAAAAAAATATTTGGAATAGTCTTGTGAGCAAGAAATATCTCTCAAGAAAACCTGTTTACTTTCCCGTCAAGAATACAGCAAATAATGCAGATTCATGGGGGTTCATTCAGCAATTCTTTCAGCATTCGTATAGAACAGCAAATTTAATTGTACACCTCATAGTCTGAGTCAAGACAGCATAAATTCTCTGACATAGGCAACAACATACTTCTCTAAGAAGAATACAGCTCAACAGGACAGTTCTGGAAAACCTCGTGGTCAAAGTCAAGATAGCACACATTCATCAATATAGGTAACAGCATATTTCGCTAGGAGAGGTCCAGCACAGCAACAAAATTCTCCGAGGGATTTACTCCTTATTCACCATTTTCCCTTAACTGTAGGGAACGGCAAGGTTTAAAAACTAGCTGATCCTGTGAAAATTCACAGGACTACTAAAAATAAGGTCTTGATAGCCTCATAGCTTGAACGAAAAGCTTTATTCTCTCAGCAGGTGGTCTCCGTTCCAAAACAACCAATCATTTCCTTCCGGCGGTGATAACCATAAAAGTTGTTAAAAAGAGGTAAATCAAGTTCGATAACCCAAGCAGTTGTTGTGTGTAATTCTCCTTTTATAAAATAAATTAATCGTCTATTCTCCTTTTCAAGAAGCACACGTGTTTTATTTTCCTTTGTCTAATTTCGCTCTACATATCCTTATCTTGAGACATGGCAACTTCAACAGGTTATGGGCCCAGTAAAAGAGATAATGGAAGTCGGTGGAGCAGGTTATTATTTGACGGAGATGAAATTTAGGAAACTAAGTTCTTAGCATACCTCCACACATTAAGTTTAAAGGACACCATTTTAGGTAAAAACCTTAGCGGGGATGAAACAGATACGGAAAGGAATGAGGAAGCATATAATGAACTGATACAATTTCTTGATGACAAAAGCCTGTCCCTTATCATGAGAGAAGCCTCAGACAATGGAAGAGAAGCTCTGAGGATATTGCGTGACCATTACGCAGGTAAGGGAAAACCGGGAATTATTTCTTTATATACTGAATTAACATCACTAAGAAAGGAACAGAATGAAGGTGTTACCGACTATATTATCAGAATAGAAGCAACGGTAACGGCACTAAGAAATGCCGAAGAAACATTAAGCGATGGTTTAATGATCGCCATGATTCTAAAAGGACTACCTAGAATATTTAATTCTTTTTCGATATATGTGATTCATAGCAGTAAGGAGTTAACGTTCTCCAAATTCAAAACGCAACTTCGAAGTTTCGAGGATACGGATAAATATCATCAAAACTCAAATGATGACAATGTTATGAAATTAACAAATTCATTTTCAAAAATGAGTAACGAAGTTTCGTGTTTTAAGTGTAAGGGCATATAGCAAAATATGCCCAAGAAAAATAAAAAGTGGTGGTACTCCAGCAAAAGACAGACCCATGTGAGGGAGTCATGTCGCTATAAAAAGCGAGATACCATGAAAGCCGCAGCAGCAGAAGATAGTTCATTTGTTTTTAAAATAAATGACTGACCACAGAGAACCGTTGAAAGCAAAACAGTTATGGTTGATACGGGGGCTACCTCACGCATTATAAGGGATATTGAGAGATTCAAAAATTTTGATGACTCATTCCAACCTGATAACCATTTTATAGAACTGGCTGATGGTACTAAGACGAATGGGGTCGCTTTAAAACGAGGTGACGCTGAGATATGCCTGGTGAACATAAATGGAAATATGGAGTCAGTCACCTTAAAAGAGGCATTATTTATACCATCCTATCCACAGGATATATTTTCTGTCAAGTCTGCTACGGGAAATAACATTTAAGAAAAACAAAAATGAGCTGATTCATAAAAATGGAGCGAAATTTAATATATTCGTCTACAACATGCTATATTATTTAATGTCTAAAACGAACAAATCGGAAGATAGTTGCAAGGGTCGCTACGATATAAATACTTGGCATAGGATACTTGGTCATTGCAACTACGATGACATCAGAAAATTGCCAAATGTGGTTAAAGAAATGAAAATTAAAGAAAAAATAAGCACTCTAAACAAGAACTGTGAAATCTGTATCCAGGGAATTTTTTTCAGAGCAGAAATAGACAACCTGACAGACGTGCAGCATTTACCTTTGAATTGATACACACTGACTTATCTAGCCTTTCAGAACCAGCAGACATAAACGGGCACAGATATGTAATCACATTCACTGATGATTTTTCCAGTTCAATATTTGTGTATTTTTTAAAAACAAAGAAAGACACTGTATCCGCCAAAAAAGAAATTTATCGCTGATACTGCCCCCCATGGAAGGATAAAATCCCTAAGATCTGATAACGAATCAGAATTCAAGTCGAATGATTTTCAGAGATTAGTCTGTGATAATAGTATTTGACACAAAACTTCTGCACCTTATTCGCTACACCAAAATGGGACCGCAGAAAGAAATTGGCGTATTTGTGTATTTTTTAAAAACAAAGAAAGACACTGTATCCGCCAAAAAGAAATTTATCGCTGATACTGCCCCCCATGGAAGGATAAAATCCCTAAGATCTGATAACGAATCAGAATTCAAGTCGAATGATTTTCAGAGATTACTCTGTGATAATAGTATTTGACACAAAACTTCTGCACCTTATTCGCTACACCAAAATGGGACCGCAGAAAGAAATTGGCGTATTTGTGTATTTTTTAAAAACAAAGAAAGACACTGTATCCGCCAAAAAAGAAATTTATCGCTGATACTGCCCCCCCCACCATGGAAGGATAAAATCCTTAAGATCTGATAACGAATCAGAATTCAAGTCGAATGATTTTCAGAGATTACTCTGTGATAATAGTATTTGACACAAAACTTCTGCACCTTATTCGCTACACCAAAATGGGACCGCAGAAAGAAATTGGCGCACCCTATTTGAAATGGCAAGATGCATGGTCATTGAAAACAACTTGTTGCGGAGCCGATAAGCGTGTCAGCTCCGCAAATTATTCAGGGGTTTAATGCGTGCGAGTGTAGTGAGAGCCAGAGACAATGAGGGAGGACAAACGACGAGATAACAGATACAACAAAAGTGACAATTTTATTGCCGGAATTACAAACGTGTATGTAAATGTCCGAGGCGGTTGTATGTGGTCTTCAACTAGGATAGGTATCGTCCATAGCTGGTATGGTCGAGTTGTAGATGTGCGCAGCTGGACGTTCGACGAGGGTAGCTGGCGTAGGTCGAGTTGTGGAGATACAGCTAGATGTTTGATGCGAGTAAGATGAGATCGGTTGGGTCGTTGGATGCAGCTGGACAGTTGTTGCGGGTAGCTGAGGTCGGTCGAGTCGTTGAAAGCAGCTGGACGATCGTAGCGGGAAGCTGAAGTCGGTCGGTCGGTTGTTGTGGAAAGCTGATGTCGATCGAGTCATTTTGGTTGCTAGCCGGTACAGCGGGTCGTCGTGGCTAGTTGTTGCAATGCTAGGACAGTCCGTAACAGCAAGTCGTTACGTGGACTGGATGCTGTAAAGTGCTGAAGCGTCGTGGTCGGTAGATCGATCTCCCGGTTTTGACAGTATGTTGGGTTAACCGGGGGTGTGTCGATCTGGTTGCTAGCCCGTAACAGCGAGTCGTTACGTGGGCCAGATAATGCAATGCTAGGGTAGTCCGTAACAGCGAGTCGTTAGGCGGACTAGATGCTGCATTGCTAGGGTAGTTCGTAGCAGCGAGTCGTCACGTGGACTGCATTTCAAGAGCGTCATAGTCGGTAGCTATGGCTATGTCATGCCAGATAGCTGTGCGGGCGTATCGTTTACGGTAGCTATGGCTTTGTTGTGTCAAATAGCTGTGTAGGCGTATTGTTGATGGTAGCTATGGCTTTATCGTGCCAGATAGCTGTGCGGGCGTATCGTTTACAGGAGCTATGGTTTTGTCGTGCCAAAGCTGTGCGGACGAGTCGGGGCGGTAGCTATGGCTGTTTCGCGCCAAAGCTGTGCGGATGTATCGAGGCGGTATCTAAGGCTTGCGCGCCAAAGCTGTGCAGACGTCTGGAGACGATAGCTAAGGGTTGCGCGCCAAAGCTCTGCACTGTCGAGCGAACAGGCCAGGAGGCCGAGACTAAAATTAGCGTTATCTTAGCACTGCGCAGATAGTGGAGCGGTAACTAAAGGCTCACTCTTGCCTTTAGCGCTGCACAGCCAAACGGACGAGCAGAAGCGAGCGATGGTTAAGACCGGTTCGTGTTTGCCTCCTGGCCGTCTATTTCGACTGGTCGTTAATGACCGCCAGAGATACTCCGACCCGCAGAAGGTGATCTCTCATTGCCCTTAAAAAGGACCATAAAAAAAAGGTTGAATCTGCCACTAAAAGTAGCGGTGAGGTGGGTGCAACCACGATAACGTAGGACCCGAGCCTCGTGGAGCCGAGTGGCCCCTGAGAGCGCCCGCGTAGACCTCTGTATTTATCGTTGCGTCCCACCAACGCACGAATATGGCACAAGGCCGTTTTTAAGGTGGGCCCGGTCGCAGGGCCGAAGCCCACACGCGTCCGGCAAGGCCAAAAATACCTTCGGCCCCGTCGGCATTCCCCTTTTTGGGGCGCCTCAGGTGCCAGGCAATAAACCCAACCCCCCCGAAGGGGGTATAAGCCTGGGGAGATGGCCCCCTGAGGCCGGAGGAACTCTCCAGTGCCGAGGCACACCCGGCAGAACCGTCCAGAGATAAAACGGCCTACCGAGTGCAACCCAACAACTGGAGAGGAAAAAAAAGTCCGTGGGGACCTCTGAATTTTCGCCGCCTGAAGCCTTTTTCATATAGAAGAAAGGGAACTCCACTTCTGTCGCGCCACGTGCATGCAAAATTCTTCTATAAAAAATGGACGTAGAAAATAAGTACTTCTATAGCCCGGTATAGGCTACCCAAGAGTATTACTTCCATTTTTATAGAATTATTTCTGGCAGAAGTGTTTTACAAATGTTGATAAATGTTAATTTATTCCTTTCTTAGCTGTTGCGGCCGGTTAGAGTCGAAAAAGGGCCTAGTCATTTCCGGCTGTGTCCGGATGTTATTTTTTTAGGGCGAAGGTGTAATCCGATATGTTTACGTTCGTAGGCCATTCGATGCAAACTTGCCTAAAAGTTTATGGACCTACGCTGTAATGACAGCTGCAGTAATCAGAAACAGATGTTTTAACAACCGTCTAAAACAAACTCCCTACTATATGATAACAGGAAGGAAGCCTGGAACATCTTCGGGTCAATGTGTTATGCATACATCTAGAAGAAGCTAGATCCGAAATTTGAAAAGGGGATATTCGTTGCGTATAACAGAAATAGTCATGCATATTTAGTTTTTATCCTGAGGATAACGAAGTTCTCAAACACAGGCTGATAAAATTTATTAGCAACGTGACAAATCAGCAGACTCAAACCTATCCAACTGATGATGATGATGATTACTTCCCCCAAAAGAAGTATGTACACATCAGCTACAACCCCAGACCCACAAATTAAGACAAAGCAAAACAGGATAATGCACAGACCGAGGAAGACAGTAAGCTTCGACATTACCCCAGAAGGGAAAGAAAACCTCCTGAATACCTAAATGACTACATTATAAATTCTGAGGATGATAGTGATCATGCATTGATTAACTTTGACTATTGTTATAAAGCCACATGCAATATACCAAGAACCTATAGAGAAGCAATAGACTCCTCAGATGCACACTGCTGGGTTGAGGCGATGCATTAAGAACTGGAATCCCAAAAGAAAATAATGTTTTTGAATTGACAAATTTACCTGAAGGCAAAAAGACAGTAGGTATTAAATGGGTCTACACCTCCAAGGAAAACCCTGATGGATCCAAAACATATAAAGCGAG
Organism: Sepioteuthis lessoniana; assembly: GCA_963585895.1. Classification (NCBI taxonomy): domain Eukaryota; kingdom Metazoa; phylum Mollusca; class Cephalopoda; order Myopsida; family Loliginidae; genus Sepioteuthis; species Sepioteuthis lessoniana. The sequence goes on along the minus strand of OY757908.1, from coordinate 19,880,577 downwards.
ATTCGTTGCTCGAGGATTCAGCCAGAAAAAGGGTATAGACTATAGAGAAACCTTCTCCCCTACCGCAAACATCACCTCAATACGCATCTTGATGCAAATGGTGGTGCAATATGATCTGATTGTCCACCAGGTGGACGTAAAAACGGTGTATTTGCATGCACCAATTGACTATGAGATTTTTGTGGAGCAGCCTGAAGGATTTAAAACAAATGAATTAGTCTATAGGCTAAACAAATCTCTATATGGGCTGAAGCAATCAGACAGAAACTGGAACAAAATGTTACATGAATGCCTTATCCAGAATGATTTTATACAAAATCCAGCTGACCACTATGTCTGTATGAAACAAAACGAGAGATTATTAATCGTATCCTGGGGTGACGATTTAATCATCGCAGCTGTCAAAGTTATCTCCCTTAGTAATGTCAAGAAATGGTTGATGTCAGAATTTAAAATGAAAGATCTGGTAAAACTCAACCATTTCTTTGGGATAGATTTTCACATAACACAAGGATGTGTTAAAATGAACCAAAACAAATTCATAGGGAGGGTGTTGGAAAGATTTAATATGTTAAACTGCAAACCAAGAGCAACACCATGCGAACTAAAAATGGATCTTAGTAACAGTGACCCTGTTGATTCAAGAAAATACCGTGAAATTATTGGTAGCCTAATCTACCTAATGGCATGTACTAGACCAGATTTGATTTATGCTGTAGGTAAATTATCACAGTATCTATCAGAGCCACGTCAACAGCATTGGGTAACAGCAAAACATATCCTAAAGTATTTAAGCGGTACATCCCATTACGAACTGCATTACCAGAAAAGTGAAGAGTTAGGGATCTTAGCTTACAGCGACGCAGATTGGGCGTTTTATCAGAGTGATTGACGTAGTAAAACAGGATTTTGTTTTTATTTAAACAAAGAAAGCTCGCCTATCTCATGGAAGTCAAAAAAGCAACCTACAGTTGCACTGTCCACCTGTGAATCTGAGTACATAGCTCTAGTTAAAACAACACAAGAGAGTTTATATCTAATTCAGCTATTAAATGGAATGGACCCTCAACAGAGATTTGAACATGCAAAAATACTTGGAGATAACCAAGGTGCAATCGCTCTATCTAAGGACCCTGTAAATAGGCAGAGGTGTAAACATATTGATATAAAATATCATTTCATCAGAGATGCATTACACAAAATAGAAAAATAGAGATTATACAAAATACAAAATAGAGATTATCTTTTGTTCAACCACAGATATAATTGCTGACATCATGACAAAACCCATGACAAAATTAAAGCTAGAGAGATTCAAAAGACTTTTATTTGGACTTTAAACTCTTTTTGGATTGTGCTCTCATATGTATGGAAATAATTAAAAGTATTAATATGAGAGCATACGGGGTGTTAAAAAGAGGTAAATCAAGTTAGATAACCCATACGGTTGTTTTGTGTAACTCTCCTTTTATAAAATAAATTAATCTTCTATTCTCCTTTTCAAGAAGCACACGTGTTTTATGTTCCTTTGTCTAATTTCGCTCTACATATCCTTATCTTAAGACATGGCAACCTCAATAAAATTCTCTTCTTCTAGGAAGATGTCCCCATTACAATAAAATAATTCCAACACCATCAATAATGACATAATTGTTTCTCTCTCTTTTCATATTTATAGGAAGAGAGAAAGATAACTGTTACATTATTGTATTGATATATATATATACATATATATATATATATAGAGAGAGAGAGAGAGGGAAAGAGAGAGAGGTGGGTCGAGAAAGAGGAGAAGGCAGGTCATTTGACTAGTTCATTTACATATTATAAAATTAAGTTTCAGAAAATTTCTGTTGAATAATTTAAGTTGTTGCTTCAAGGAAAGTGATAATCGATTAAAAAAATATTCTTCCAATTTTGATTTTAACTGTATTGTAAACATGGCATAATATTCCTTCTTTTTGGAGGTGCCCGTGGAGTAATGGTTATCGTCGCAGGAATTGGACACAAGTTCAAATCCTGGACTGATTGCATTTCACATAGCACTAATACCCTTGGGAAAGGTATGAATCCAATTATTCTCCCTCCAGCTATGGGTAAATAGTAGGACAGACTAGGTTCTTCAGCCTTGGTGAGGCAAGTAGTCTAGGAGAAGGAAAATTCGTTAAACTCCGCTTAAAAAAATTGACCTTACGTCATATCCTGCTCGAGCGGAGGGGTTGGGTAAATATGATCATCGATTTCTTAGGTTAGGTTTACACTCACCTAACTGTTAACAATATGACCAATTTTGTCGAACAGGAGTGTAGGGCCCATATTTAAACCATTGAATCTCTCAGTACAAAATGCAGAATAAATGCCACTAAATAACACATCTTTTTATTGAAATACTCAATCATATGACTGAATTTCATTCTCTTCAGCAACAAAACAGTTTTTTTTTGTTTTGTTTTGTTTTGTTTTACAAAAAACCCCATTTTGTCTGATTTTTTTAGGTGGCGTTTTTTTTTTTTTTTTTTTTTGAGACTCTTTTCCAAAAGGTCCAAATTATCTTGGCTAAAAAAATCAGGGTCTAGTTCTACATTACCTTCAGTCTTGTAAAATGAAATTAAATAAGCTATCTTGTATCATGACGACAAATTTCAGTTTAGTATTTTACTATAACAAAAAGAAATCAGATGTTCTATTGTTTTCTTTCGTTAGTCATTTGCAAGAAAGTGTTGTGTTTATTCACAAAGAAAAATCAAGATTGAATATTTTTACATGTGTGAAAATGGTGTGGAAGTAAAGTGAAAAAGTAAAGTTGTCTCCCTTTAGTCGAGGGTGACCAGAAGGCTCCCTTTTCAATAGCTACTACACCGAGGTGTAGAGGAGGGCTTTACTCGTTTCCCTTGATTGCCTAAATATTTTCTGTTAGTTCATTTCCGATCCTAATTTTCTAGAATGTTCTATTCCATGTTTTTAGCTGATTGGTTGAAAAATATAAAAATGTAATTTAAATGCTAATGCGGGTTTGATCCTAAATTTCTAGAATGTTCTTAAGTATGTTTTTATTGCTTATTTTAAGACTAGAAGAAATGTGTATCCTATAAATGAAAATGATAATGATTATCATCAGGTCGTGCCGCCAGCGCGGATATCTCTGAATCTCTCTCGCCACTTCTTCCTATTGTTCATCAACTCTTTCTCGGAACTTCTTCGCTCAGGACAGACGTCTTATTGTCTGCTCTTCAATAACAGCAGCAGCATCGACACCCCTTGCGTCTATTCTCCTAGACCAAGGGTTCCCAGTTGATTATGAATTAGATTAACTCAATACGCCACACACAGGAACAACTTTTAGTCACCTCCAGTATTGGCTATGTCGACTGCGATGCAAAATTCCGCTCTCACACCTAGCTACTTCATCTCTGGGCAACATTTTCTGGAGACATTTACGCTTCTCCCCGAAACGACCAAAACCACAAACTCGTGGGTGACTATACCGTCCCGGTCCTGAACCAGCAACACGACTTTTGCTGCACTTATGGTGACATATCTCCCTCACACATTCAACAATGCCTTAACCTCACGATACACTTTTCGCTCAGGGATTTAGCTGCTAAAATGCTTTCTCAACTTCATTTCGTTTCCTTACTTCTTTCCTTCCTACGAGACTTGCAGCATAAACGTAAACCCGTTATTGCATGCTGCCATTAAAAACCATCATAAAAACCTAACGGCATCTTCTTACTTCTTCATCCTCCTTTATTTTCCAACAACATTTAGCGAGGATATAAACACGCGCAAGAATACTTTTCTTCGCTCAAAATCGTAACAACATTATCTTCGCAAAAAAATATCATCAAATACTTGTAGAATGAAAAATTTGATTTATTTTGATAAAATTAGTCTTTTTAAGTAAAAGTCATTGCTCTTATCAACTCACCCCTTCTCATTTTTTTCATGTGTTTTGAAAAGTTGAACATAATGGAAATGACTGAGCATTATCTTTAATTAGACTTTTCAAAGAAATTCCCTTTTTAACAAAAGTATTTTTCGATTTCACACTTGTAGTTTTTAAACGTCACTAAATGATTAGAAACTTTTTTTGTTCTATTTTCAAGAATATAAAGTCCCTAATTTAATCTCTTGTCTTATGAGGGGATTTAGGAATTAACAGTAAAACTCCCAACCGGATATTGACTCGTCGGCTGCCAGATACAAAATGTATAAACGCGTCGCCACGCATAAGGCTCCACGCATCCATCCGGTTTAAAATTAGAAAAAAGAAAAATAATGAAAAGTAAAGTAGCCAATGGGAAGCGGTCGCGCCAAAATTAAAAGGATTTTGGAGTGGCGAATTTGGAGCCGGTGTAGAGAGATAAATACTCAGGTTTTCTGTGAACCGACCTCTTTTTCGGGTAGTGACGTCGAACCGACAACACCGATTTTGCTGTCTGGTGTTTTGGGGCACCACGCTGCGTCTTGGGACGTAGCGTTGGTTAGTCCATTCACCAAGTAAATAAAGGAAAGTATGGAAGAAATGTTTTCGTGTCTTATCTGTTTCTATCTTTTCCTTTTTGTATATTTCTTTTGGACTTTTTTTGGACAAGGCATTGCGCCGGCCAGTCAACGTGGAGTAAAATAATATAACCAAAATATGGAGTCAGATATCTTACGGCAACACAGCCTTGCCCTTAGCCACTGACCTCCTAAATACCTTCAAACCCCACATTGGTGACCTCGACGCAAAAAACCTTCAACCCCCACACTTATAACTTGTTTTTATTATCACTGAATCCAATGTATAAGGATTATAATATTTAACTAGAAAGGAATCAAACAAGTATGATGTACGACAAGATATTCTATATATATTGTAGCAGCCATAGATCTATTTCCTTTCGCGAATCAATGTCCCCGCCAAGCGATTCCGCCACTAATTGACTAATCCAGGCACATTGATTCCTTCTTCCTCTCAAAAACTATTTTTCTAGTTCCTTTTTGGGTAGTGTGTCGACAGCAGAGGGCCATGAGCCAGCAGCACAAACAGACCTCTCTCACATGACTGCTACTGATTCCACTTGGAACCCCTTCACTGAAGAACACACTTCTGCTAGCTTCACACACGCTCCCTACTAACCAAGGACCAACATACTGACCACCGACACAAAAAGGTTTGGTTTGTTTGGTTTTATGGCATATCAACCTTTGTAGGTTATTTAACGCCAAATCCATTTTTATGTAAATATTCTGTTCTATTGAAAATAGTTCAGTTTAGCATAAGTACACAGTTTAATTGTCAAAAACATTTCCATTTCAAACAATTCAAGCAGTTATATGTAACAATTCACTTAAGTGTAAATACAGTTTTAATGTCGAAAACAGTACTATTTCAAATAATTCCGTTAAGCATAAGCACGCAGTTTAAGTGTAAGTACGGTTTAATTGTCAAAAACGTTTCTATTGCAAGGTATTCAGTTTACTCAATTCATTTTAGCATAAGTATGCTGTTATTTCTATTTAACCCATAGATAGGGCCCTATCAGGTGCTACCACTCCGGGCCAGAGTGGACCTGGGAGCGATGGCAAATAGGGGTACTCCGCATTCCCCAAAGTTCCAGCATTGCTGGAACCTCGCCATCAGATTGTTTAGTGTCATATCCAGGACACTCGTTAGGGGGGGGTACCCCTCTGCAGAGGTGCAGTCAGTGTATTCTAAAGCCCCAGCTGACTGGGCAAGACACAAAAAGGACACTTTCGTTATTCATTTGTGTTGCCAAATAATCTATAATGTTAAAGAAATTAACCATATCCTGAAACACTAAAATATATTATTATTATATAATAAACGACAAGATATTCTATTCAATGGTAGGTACACTGTTATTTAGAATAAAATACACTTTATGTTCTCAACTGTTTAGAATCCTGAAAACGTGACAAAATTTATTTTTTCGAAACTAGTTTTGATCTTTTTGCGGGAAAAATATTTGTGTGAAAATTATTTGATATCATCGTTGATCACTAGTTTGATACAATTTTTTAAAAGTATTTTTAAAATTCCTATTTCTTGAATTCATCAGTCAAAAAATATTTTAAACCTCATTTATTTATATCTTAACATAGATAGATAGATAGATAGATAGATAGATAGATAGATAGATAGATAAGAGGGGCATACGATAAGTTTCCAGACTTTTTTTGTATGGGCACTTTTAATGATAGTACTAACATGAAACTCTAGTCACCTTTGAAGCAATCTCCTCCGGCTGCAATGCACTTGTTGTATCGTTCCAACAACCTCAGGAAGACCCCATGGAAGTCCTCTTGTGTGAGCGTTTCAATGACCTTCGTCACAGCCTCTTTCATCTCCTCAATTCTCTCATAACGACAGCATCTGAGCTCAGGGAATAACCAAAAGTCACAGGGAACAAAGTCTGAACTATGGGGATGGGGTGAGGAACTGTCTTGATGCCCATCTTGGTCAAATAGTCTGTGACAAGGATGGGGTTGTGAACTGGTGTATTGTCCTGATGGAAATGCCACTGACCCGATTTGAAGAGTGCTGGCCTCTTCCGACGGAATCTCTTCCTGAACTCCCTTAAAATCTCAATATAGTAACCCTAACCCTTTGGCCAATCAACTCTGGTGTATTGACTTCCTTACTCCTCTTACACCTCTCATTATCTCTCACAGACACCTTGCCTTCCTTGAATCTCTTATGCCACTAAAAAAACTGATGCTCGATTCATACAATATGGTCGAAAAGCAGTCTGAACCATTCCATACGTTTCTGTGGCATTTTTCCCAAGTTTAAAGCAGAATTTTATTGCATATCGTTCTTCTAAAGTGTCCTCACGTCCAGATTGCATTTTTTTTCATTCACCAGCTGTGACAATCAGGCTTTAGTAGGGTGTATTTCAATTGCTGCTGTAGCTGTTCATTTGAACCTGAAATCATAAAAATTTATCTGTCATCTCATAATATGTACAGCAATAACATACTGAATTTTCAAGAGTCTACGACAATTTTAAATGCCCATACAAAAAATGTCTGGAAACTTATTGAAAGCACCACATAGATAGATAGATAGATAGATAGATAGATAGATAGATAGATAGATAGAAAGAAAGAAATAAACGTGATTCATCTCCTAGACGAAGACCAAGACAGAAGGATAAAAAGAGAGAAAGAATGAAAGGTAGAGAAAGAAATCAGAATTATCTCCCTTGAGTGTTACTATTTGGAAAATATTTTTGTTTTGATAGTAAAGGAATTAACTGTTTAGTATTTTTTTAGTTTAGTCCAACCTCATAAATGAATATTAATTTTATTTTAAATTTTACACTTTCTCTCTTTTCTCTAATGTTGCATTGTTGAAAGGAAAAGAAATCAGACGGAAGTAAGTATAACGTTTTATTATTTTCTTTCGTTTGTCATTTGCAAGAAAGTGTTGTTTATATTCATAAAAAAGAAATAAGATGATATATTTTTTTTTAAATTGGAAAATATTTTCTTGTTTCGCAATCTAAAAATGACGTGAAAGGAATTATTGTTCATTTTTCTGAATAACGAGAAAGCAGAAAGAAGCATAAAGTTTTCTTAATTTCTTACATTAGTCGTTGTTTACCAAGAAAAAAAGGATTGAAATTATTTGTGCCAAATGTAAAACTGAACACAGGATTTTTTCAATGAAATTATGGCTGCTTATTCATAAATGAATATATTAAAATAATAACCTTTATAAAATATTTCTTGAAATATTTTTTATTAAAATTACCCTGCCCGTTTATTTAATTTCACTAAATCTAGACAAAAATGTGAACTGTATTTAACAATCTTTCTCGAACAGGACTCGTATTTGCTGAGTATTTTTCCTTAATTTTTTTTATTGTATGACAAACTTAAAGTGATTATCGTTTAATTGACACCAGAAAAAAAACTTGAAAGTTGATATTTAAATTTCGAAATATGTTTTAAAACGTGAAAAGTCGGTGTAGGTGCTTATATAGTATGTATTTACAATATGGCTGCAATGAACCTTTTGTATTGTGATGAATCACTATCTATGATTGATAAATCATAAAAAAATCTGGGAATTTTCTGATTTTAATAAAATTTTCATTATCTATTAATAAATAATTTCATAATGCTTCAGTTATTTTACGAAAATCTTGCAGATTTTTAGAGGTCAATAAACTTTACTATTCTATTGGCCCAGCGGTTAGAGTGTTCGCCAATGGCCCGGGAGACCTAGGTTCAATCCCAGGTCGAGTCATACCAAAGACTTTAAAAATGGAACTTGATACCACCTTGCTTAACACTCAGCATTATAAGGTACGGTTCAAGGGTAAAGTGGAGCAATCCAGGGAATGGAGTAGCGCCCTCCCCTACACCTTGGTGTTGTAGCTATCGAAAAGGGAGCCTTCGGGTCACCCTCGACTATGGTCGCTAACTTTACTTTACTTACTATTCTGTGTGATGTATGGTTATGAGATATGGCATATATTTTCTTCATAGAATAAAAACAAAAGTCTAAAGGTGTAAATGAAATAAAGAAAAAAGATAAGAATTATTATTTTACGGGCTATGAAAGACATTAAATATTTAAAATTATTATTATTTCATTATTTTAAATAATAAATTAATCATCATCATCATCATCAAGTCGTGCTGCCAGTACGGATATCCCTGACCCTCTCTCGCCACTTCTCCCTATCATTCATCGCCTCTGGCAGGTCTTCAGGGTTACATCCTGTGTCCTCACATAGCTGCTGTATGTAAGTTCGAGCTGGTCGTCCTGCTTTTGCTTGGCCATATGGACCCCCACATATGGCCGATAAATTAATAGTAAATCGAAAATAATTATTTCATTGAATTTTCTTAATTGTGCATTCAAAAATCATGTTAATGTATTTATTTTCTTTTTTTTTAAGATTAAATACAAAAATAAAGTATTGCGGATATAATTTTCTATGCTGAAAATCTTTCACTTTTTTCGTGGTTGGAAATCCTAGATGATTTTTTGCAGGAAATAAAAGCGTACATGAATAGCTGCATTATAAAGTGATACACAAAATCTCTTGTCCGTAATTTTGATAAGCTACTTGGTTTTAGATGTACATATTTTTTTTATTTTTTAAGTAGAGGAATTAATATTGTAAATTGAATTACCATGAACCGAAAATCCGGCGAACACCTACGCACAACATACGGGAACACTGGACAGCTGTTTCGACCTTATTAGGTCACATCTTCAGTGGTGGAGATGACGGAATACTTGGTTTTAATTATGATATTAAGTTATAAAGTTATCAACATATAATTAATATCAATGTGTAATTAATATTTTTATATAAATCAACTCATAAATGTTCATAGTTTCTAATTTTATTCAAAAATTTTACAAAATTCTCTTAGAATTATAACATTTAAAAAAATTTACATAACCTTGTATTGGGTAAGGCAGGCACTTTGTAGTGAATTATAATCTTTTAAATATGTGAAAAAGTAATTAGATATATGTTATGGTACCTACCTTACGGACTTTAATGAACTCTTCCTATTACTATGAAAACCGGGAGAATATTCATCTCGGTGTTAAGTTAATCTTCAGCCTAACATTCAGCAATTTTTTACCAATGCTGTATTCATACTTTCGTTCAATATTCTTGTTTCACGTAATCCAGAGTTCGTGTCTTTCTTCCGGACATTTTTCTGGTCCACAACAATATATAATGTTGGTTTCCTGATTATAATGTAATTACATTTCAAATAAAACTAAAACCTTGATAAGTTTAATCAATTTTAATTCATCTTAAAGGTAAAAAAAAGCAAAACTTTGTTACTTCTTCCTATACAATGCTAAATATTCAAAAAATATGGAAGCCTAAAATTTTGTTACTATCTACTATATAATGATAGGTATCCTGAAAGTATGGAAGCCTGAAATTTTTGAGTGATTTCTGAATTTATTTATTTCTAGCAAATGATGAAGAAAATGGAAAGTACACATGTAGAAAACACACTTTAACATCTGAATGTCATAATAAGTATGGATAATCAATTGTATTTTTTTTATGTTGATGAAATGTCAGGAAATGTTTACCTACCTTTTATCATAAAAAAACTGAAGTCCAATAAAAAACCACAATATAAAAACCAAATGCAAAGAATAAAAAAGTATTATTTTAATAAAATATTTTTCTTTAATCCGTTAAATTTATTTATTCAATATTTTTACATTAATTTACAAAATGCCTGTCACATGCTGTGAGTGGAAGAGTTAAATCCATAGATTTCAGTTTTAAACCACTAAGAAAAAATTACCCAGAATTTTCTTCTTTGTTATTAACCACATCCTTTAAAAAAAAAGTCTACAAAGATGAGTAAATAAAAACAATGTCTCGAAGAACAATGTTAGTCAATTATTTTTTATGTATTAATCAGGAAAAGTTTTCTATATTCCTTCAAAAGAATTTTAAAAATCAAAGATGTCTGAAATTTAATGAAAAAAGAAGGAAAATGCAAATTTGATTCCTGTATTTAGATAATTGTTAAGAAAAACTCAATCTCTAATCTTAAGTATGTACTTGTCAAAATTGATGGTCCCAAGTAAAATGTGGCAACTTATATGATAAACTCATTTAATGTGATGTTTTATAACCTTAAATATGTTTCATGTGAATAAATATTTTGATATTATATTCTGCATTAAATTCTATTACCTTTTATTATTTGTTCAACTTTGTATAATAAACTTACTTGTTTGCTTTTAATACCTGAATTATATCCTACGACTTTTATAATGATCATTATTAATATTAGTAGTAGTAGTAGTATTAAAGAACTATTTTGATCTTTGTAAGTTTTAAAAATAAAAATCCTTGTTGGGTGATGATTTTTGTTAAAAGCAAAAAAGAAAGAAATATCTGGCTATTCAAGCACATTTAACTGTGACATCAGCTGCATTTCTCTTTATGACATCAAAATGAATAAATATTTCTTTTTTTTTTTTTTTTCAAGGTTATTTTCTTTTCCACTATTTCATCTTTTATGTATTAATCAGAAAAATTTTCTATAGACTCACAAAAGAATTTCAAAAATAAAACTTCTGTAATTCGATGAAAAAAAGAGAAGAAAAATGCTTTGCAAATTTGAGTCCTGTTTTTGAATGATTAAGAAAGCCACAATCTCTAACCTTGCTCTTGTACTTGTCAAAATTGATGGTCCAGAGTTTAATATGGCAGCACATATGATAAATTCATACTGTAATATTAGTTTTCTAAATTTCTGCGACAAAGCTTGTTGATTTTTATCATTAAGGGTTTTTGGACTATTGTCTTCATCTTTATTGTTATTTCCACACTGGATATTAGTTGTCTAAATTTCTGAGACGAAGCTTGATGATTTTTATCATTAAGGGTTTTCAGACTATTGTCTTCATCTTTATTGTTATTTCCACAACGTTTCAGCCGATATGTCCTCTGGCCTTCTTCAGGTGTTTGTCGGACTTGGGAATCTTCACGGAACTTCGAACTACATCCTTTATTGAATCCACGTGGGTCGCCTGTTCTGATTCCATTAGCCATAACCAGATACAAGTGTTAAGTATTACTTGCCTTTAGTGAGGATTGAATCTGCGACCTCCAGATGATTGTCTCCTTAGAAGCTTAGGGAACCAACATCTATAACCGTTATGCCATGTGTCCTGCTGGACAATTCAGAGTGAATTTTTGGGACTTATAAACTTAATGTTCTTACTTGACTAGAATTACTACTATTATGTATGATTTTTTTCCTGTGCTCACGTTCAGATTTTTTAAAATTTTTTTTTTTATCTAGCCTTCTTAATTATCAGTTCCCATATTGTATTCAACTCTATACTTGGTCTACTCAGCAGTTCGACATCTGAAGAAAGCCGGAGGACATATTGGCCAAAACATTGTGGAAATAACAATAAAGATGAAGACAATAGTCCGAAAACCCTTAATGATAAAAATCATACTGTAATGTTATTTTATTCAAATATGAATTAAATTTTTTTAAAACTTACACATACTTGCTTTATCAGATTTCATTTTCTCAAACCTTAGTGTATCTTTCAAGTGAAGACCATTGGTAAGTGATATATCACATTTATATTCAAACTTAATTTAAAATGAAAAATCAGTAATTATATTTATTTTGACATTCTTATTATAAAATAGGAAAGCTTTATATCATCAGCTTTTTTTTGATAAAACTCTCTTAGATGTCATCATATCTTTTATTCAACAAGAATATTTACTTGTGGCCTTATACGAGAATAGGTTTGGTTTATCAAATCTTCATTATGAAATATCTTCAAATAAGTGTAGAATAAAGTAAAAGTAAAGTTGGCAACCATAATCGAGGGTGACTCGAAGGCTCCCTTTTTGATAGCTACTACACCAAGGTGTAGTGGAGGGCACTACTCCTTTGCCTGAATTGCTCCACTTTACCCTTGATCTGTACTTTATAATGCTGAGTGTTAAGCAAGGAGGCATCAAGTATCATTTTTTGAGTCATTGGTATGACTCGACCTGGGATTGAACCCATGTTTCCCGGGTCATTGGCAAACAGTCTAACCACTAGGCCAATGTCTGTTTATTTATTTTAATAAAATTTGTCTTTATAAGTAAGTCATTGCAGTTATCATCAATGAATGAGTCTCTCTCGGATTTCATTGCCCTATTTTAAAACTAACCCCTTCTCATTTCATTGAACTATTTTGAAAAGCTCAAATGGCTGGGTATTGTGTCAAAATTGACTTTTCAAAGAAACTCACTGTTTGCCAAAAGTATTTTTCGATTTCATACTTGTTTTTAAAAGTTGCTAAATGATTAGAAATTTTTTTGTTCTATTAGCAAGAATATAAAGTCCCTAATTTAACCTGAGATTTTATAACTTGATTTTATTGTTATCACTGGCTCTAGTGTGAAAAGATTATATTTAACACAAGAAAGGAACAACACAAGTAACTCTTTATCTGTATTTATTAAACTACAAGATATTTCATTCAACATATATAAAAACAGAATGAACTGAAAGATTAGTATTTTTTTTATAGTTGCTGTATGTAATTATATTTTTGAAAAATTGTTGGTTAGTAAGATTTTGGAGAAGGAATTATTTTTAGAATTAATTTTTTTATTTATTGCGGATTTTTTTTCCTCATCTTGGTAGTTTTCGGGGCCCGTGGCACAGCGGATAGAGGCATTGAGTCTCTATGGTTCCAGGTGAGCATTGTCAGAAGGTAGCGGTTTCAATTCCTACCCAAGCTGGCCAGAGGTTTACTTGGTCAAAAACGTGGTGCGATAGACAATAACTATGGAAGGCAGTAATTACTGGGGATACGGTTACAAGACTCTGCATTCCTATCCGAGGTCACGGTTAATCACCTGAAGAAGGCCAGAGGTGAAATTTGGCCGAAACGTAGTGAAGAAGAAACAACACAAAAACTACCAAGATGAGGATAAAAAGTCTGCAATAAATAAAAAATTAATTCTCAGATTAAGAAGCCTCATCTCAAAAATGCTTCCAATTAAAGACAAATTGTTTTTACTCAGTAATTTTCCCGGCTATAGTTTTTTTTATGTGAATTGATATTGTGACATTATATTCTGCACTAAATTCTATTAGTTTTAATTATTCATTCAATTTTTTTATAATAAACTAACTTGTTTGTTTGTAATACCTGAATTATATCTTAGGACTATTATTATCATCATTATTAATATTAGTTGTAGTATTAAAGTACTTTTTGGATCATTGTAAATGTTTAAAATAGAAATCCATGTTGGGTGTTTATTTTCGTTGAAAGAAAAATATAAAGAAATTTCTGGCTATTCCTATTACCAACTCCTTTGACAAAATTCACTTACTTATTGAATAAACCTTGTATGTATTTTTCAACAATTCAAATATGCTGGTTGGTTTTCGGACAGGTAAGTTAAACCTTTAAAAAAGGTATAAGAAATAAAATAAAGAGACCCTAGTCTTTGAAACTGATTAGTTTTCGCACAAGATTTAAAGTGTGGTAATTCTGCGAGGATTGAACTCACAACTCTCAGTAAGTGTATATTACGCAAGAACACTAAGCATTATCACACGACTAGGTATACAAACAAGTCCGCAAATAGATAGATAGATAATAAAAAAAGCTCTCTCTCTCTCTATGTATATATATAGTTTCAAATATTCTTAATACTTATATGGTTTCAAGTATCTAGTTATTCTCAATAACAATAATTAACTGTGACATCATCTGCATTTTTCTTGATGCCATCAAAATGAATAAGTACTTGTAATTTTTCTCCAGTTTTTTTTAATAAATCTTTTCTTACACACATTCTGCTTTTGATGTTTATGAGAAAAGTTATGCTTCATTTAATTTAAGATGAGAAAATATTTTTCACATGTGCATTTCTTTTCTTTGCTAAATGCTTGAATGTAAGGAATTTTCTGGTATTTTTATCATTAATAGAGTGTCATTTTAATTATGATAAATCTTTGGTAAAATTTGAAAATTTGCTGCTTTTATATTAAATTCTATTAAATATATTTCATTATATGTTGAACTGTAAAATGACAATCTTATTTGTATAAATTATAAATGCTACATTTCAGATAATTGAAATATAAATTGATTGTAATATTATAATTGCAAAGAATACATCACTGTTTTTTTTATTTTTATAATACTTTAATTTTTATTTATTAACTAATAACAACAGCCTTTAACGAACTATTTTGATTATTGTAAATGTTTAAAATACAAATCCTTGTTGGGTATTGAGTTTTGTTGAAAGAAAAAAAGAAATAAATTTCTGGCTTGGGTTGATTCGACGACATTTAACTGTGACATCAGCTGCATTTCTTTATAAGTTATCAAAATGAATAAATATTTAAAATTCTTACTGGGTGATTTTCTTTTCGATTTTTTGAAAATATTTCATTCCATATATTCCACTGTTGTGGTTTATGAGGAAAACTAGTGGTTTCATTATTTTAAGATGATAAATATTTTTCATTTGTTTTCTTTGCTAAATGCTTGAGTGGACAGAACTTTATAGTATTTCTATCATTGATTGAGTGTCCTTTTAATTCTGATAAATCTTTGGTAAAATTTGAACAATTGCAGCATTTATATTAAATTCTATTAAATATATTTCATTATTTGTTGAACAGTAAAATGAAAATCTTATTTATGTCTTAATATAAATTGTATATGATCCATTGCAGTTAACTGAAATATAAATTGAATGTAATGTTATAATTCCAAATAATATATGACTGTCCTGTTTTATTTTTTATAATGATACTGTATTTTTTATTCATTATCAGATACCAACAGTTTTGGTGAAGAAACATTTTAAACTTCAAAAAACACATTCAGTGAAATGCAGCATTTTCACATATTTCAGAAATTAAGACTGACATAGAAACACACACTAAAGCAGAAGCATTTTCTTACAAAGTTTACAGGGCAGCATCGGTGAAGCATATATGGACACATACTTGAGAGAAACAATTTTCTTGTGAAGTAGGTAGATTACTGTTTTTACTAAGTTCCACTTCAAAAAGACATGCAAAAAAACACTGGAGGTAAACCATTTTCTTGTGACGTATGTGGATCAGCTTTTTCTTGTTGTTCACATTTGAAAGACCATATGCGAATACATACTGGAGAGAAACCTTTTTCTTGTGAAGTGTGCGGATCAGCATTTTCAAAACATGACCATTTGAAAAGACACATGAGAACACACACTGGAGAGAAACCGTTTTCTTGTCAAATATGTCAGTCAGCTTTTACTGTGAGTTCTCATTTGAAAGACCATATGCGAATACACACTGGGGAGAAACCATTTTCTTGTGAAGTGTGTGGATCAGCTTTTTCAAGAAGGTCCATTTTGAAAAACCACATGCGTAGACACACTGGAGAGAAACCATTTTCTTGTGAAGTGTGTGGATCAGCATTTTCTGACCATACCAGATTGAAAAAACATATCCGAACACACACTGGAGAGAAACCATTTTCTTGTAAAGTATGTGGATCAGCATTTATAGATGGGTCTGCTTTGAAAAACCACATGCGAACACACACTGGAGAGAAACCGTTTTCTTGTGAAGTGTGTGGATCGGCATTTTCACAACATTCCCATTTGAAAACACACATGCGAACTCACACTGGAGAGAAACCATTTTCTTGTGAAGTGTGTGGATCAGCATTTTCACAACAGGCCCATTTGGAAAGACATATGAGAACACACACTGGAGAGAAACCCTTTCCTTGTGAAGTATGTGGAACCGCATTTTCAGACACATCTACTTTGAAATACCATATGCGTACACACTCTGGAGAAAAATCATTTTCTTGTAAAGTGTGTGGATCAGACTTTTCACAACATTCTCATTTGAAAGCACACATGCAATCACATTCTGCAGATAAACCATTTTTGTTTTTGTGATATATGTGGATTGGCTTTTTCTGGGTGTTCTCATTTAAAAAATTATATGTGAACACATACTTGAGTGAAAGCATTTTCTTGTATGCGGATCAGCATTTCCAGATTGGTCTACTTTGAAAAAACACAGAGGAGAGAAATCAATTTCTTTCGAAGGGTTAAAAATTATATTTTCTTTGTGCTTTTCTTTGAGAAGACATCTAATTATACAGCTTTTCACTGATATTATATGACCACATGGTTCTTGATCTGAAAAGACAGTTAAAGTATTTTGTGGTTGGCATCTTCATGAGAAAAATCTGTCACTATTAGTAGAATTAGAGCCAGTCTGGACAGAAGAGAATGTTTCTTTGTTATGCCTGGTACTATTATTATCATCATTATTAATGTTTGTAAGTAAAAGTAAACTTGGCGACCGTAGTCGAGGGCAACCAGAAAGCTCCCTTTTCAATAGCTACTACACCAAGATGTAAGGGAGGGTACTACTCCTTTCCCTGGATTGCTTCACTTTACCCTTGATACCTACCTTATGTTGCCGAGTGTAAAGCAAGGAGGTATCAAGTACCATTTTTTTTAAGTCTTCAGTATGAGTCGCCCTGGGATTGAACCCTGGTCTCCCAGACCATTGTCAAACACTCTACACACTAGGCCAAAAGGAGTAGTGCCTTCCCCTACACATCAGTGTAGTAGCTACTGAAAAGGGAGCCTTTGGGTTGCCCTTCACTACCGTTGCCAATTTTACTTTAAACCAGCTCATTAACTTTAGTAGTTGTATTAAAGTACCATTTTGATGATTGTAAACTTTTAAAAAAGAAATCCATTTTGTGTGTTGATTTTTCTTGAACAGAAAAAAGGACATTTGTGGCTATGGTTGATTTGAGCACATTTAACAGTGACGTCAGCTGCATTTCTGTTGATGCCATCAAAATGAATAAGTATTTAAAATTTTTTCAGTGTGATTTCCTTTTCCTTTTTCTTTATAAGTATTTCCTTACATACATACCACTTTTGTTCTTCATGGGAAAACTTGGTTTTCCTTGGTTTCATATAATTTAAAATGATAAAGTATTTTCACTAGTGTACTTGTTTTCTTTGGTTAATGCGGGAGTGGAAAGAATATTCTTTTTCAAAGTTGGCCTGAAGGCTTCAGTGTTTGGCAGGAATGGCTGTGGGCAGGAACATGATCGGCAGAAGTCAAAGTGGGCTTTGAGCTTGAATGTTGTCCACAAGGACATGTTCAGCTGCAAGCCTACCATGTGTTCACTTTCAGGCAGGATTGCAAGCAGATAGCTGAGGTCACTGCAAGCTAGCATGTGTGAGCGTCAGCTGTGGACTTGAACATGATCAGCTTCCTGGTTGAATCGACCATAGTCAAGTGGGATAACAAGCTAGCTTGAGCATTTGACTTCCTGGCTGGATCAACCGCAATTATAGGAGATTACAAGTGAGCATGTTAACATTCAGCAAAAGGTTGGTGGAGTCAAATGAATAGATGGGGTTGTGCAATTGTGGGGTTGTTGAGAAATATGCATTAGATTGGTGATATGAGTATAGATTATTGACAAACGGGGAGGGAAATCTAAGCAAATAAGTATGAGTTAATCTGTAGCAAATGATTTTGTGAGCCAAATAAATGGGAGTTTTTCCTTTTTTTTTTTTTTTTTGCTTCGAATAAGGGTATAAGGTAAGAGTTAAAGACTGACTGAATAGTTAGAGTAGGGGCTTATTTCATGTTAGTTTGGAAGTATTAGTATAGGATAGATTTGGGGTGGGATATGTGTAAGTCTTGTTAAAGTATAAATCATGGACGTGGACGAGTATTAAGAATACAATCTTACCTCGGTACCGAATCCGGAAGTAGTCAGCCGAAACCGGATGAGGTAAGATGGTATTATATAGTAGAGGAGTGTGAAATGCCCTGTTTTTCGTTGGCTGTTACTGAAGGACAGATGTCTATAAGAACGCCCAAAGTCCGGCCTTATTATTTTTTCTTTTTTGCTTTACTAGAGGCACGAGCATAGCACGTCACGATCAAGGAGGCAGCTTGGCTCTTCCAGAGTCATGCTGGGGTTTCTGTCGGAGCCGATATGATGCAAAAAACCCAAAATCGGCGATGAAGATAGTGCATCACTGAAGCCCTACCTTGATGCATCTAGGATGTATGATTGAAATGCAAAGGTCATACTACCCTTTGATCCTAGGCCACTGTTGCTGCTGAGTGGGTATGCTTTTAGCTTCCCACCATGCTAAAGTGGGGCACAGGGCTTCTAAATGACAACCTCCTTAGGCCCCAGTAGAGTCTTTCTTAGCTACTTGTGACAAATGCTGGCTTCCCTGCAACCATATCAACTGACCTTGACCACTCCCACCAAAGCCAAGACTCACTCGTCCTGACTACATAATCACTAACATAGCCGGCCGAAGTGCATCCCTGCCCATTGAGCCAGATAGGTATGAGGAAGGAGTCTAGTGACTAGACATAATGCAATGTCCAACTACACTTTGATCCTAACCACATGGGCACTAAGTAGCCCTTTGTATAGAAATGCTGCTAAATATATCCTAAATATCTCCCTAAATGCCCACGTCTGAATATTAACTAGAAAGATGCATAGCTAATCTGTCAGTCATTGGTAATGCTTGAATTCAAATCTAAAAGTGGCTTGTGTGAAAGGTGTTTAAAGATTGAGAACAGAAATCATTTAGAAAATGTAGCAGCAGATACAAGGATGTAAGATTAAATCCAAGAAACTGATTAGAATAAAAGGGAGACATTTTGAATCATACGAAGTTAATACTTAGAAATTCTAAAAGTGAAAGTATATATATATTTATATATAAGCAGTAAAATCAATCCACTAAGCTGGAATGAACTAAGGGATTATTCGACCTATAAAAAACCTTAAGTAAAGTTGTCGACCTTAGTCAAGAATGACCCAAAGGCTCCCTTTACAATAGCTACGACACCAAGATGTTAAGGAGGGCGCTTCTCCTTTCCCTGAATTGCTCTATTTTACCCTTGATCCCTACCTTATAATACTGAGTGTTAAGCAAGGAGCCATCAAGTACCATTTTTTGAGTCTTTGGTATGACTCAACCTGTATTTGAGCCTAGGTCTCCCGGGCCATTGGCGCACACTCTAGGCATCATGCCAATGTCCACCATTAACCTATACTGCGGAACTGCGGAATCGTAGTACGCGAGTTCGTACTCCAGTCGCGCTATTACGTTCACTTTCGGGCAAATACCCTTGGGAAAGGTATGAACCCCCTTATTCTCCCTCTAGCTATAGGTAAATAGTAGGACGGACTAGGTTCTTCAGCCTTGGTTAGGCAACTAGTCTAGGAGAAGGAAAACTCTGAATTCAAAACCTGTTAAACTCCGCTTAAAAATTGACCTTGTGTCATATCCTGCCCGAGCGGAGGGGTTGGTAAATAGTACCATTAACCTATACTCACTCTTAAATTTATAAATCCTAAATCGCATCACAATATTCTCTTAAAAACATGAATAATAATCTGGGATTTGATCCAGTAAGTCAGAGAGAAAAAGTAAAAAACTGATGTGAGGCAGATGAATATGTCAATTCTACAAACTTTTTTAAATCAGTGGTGAGACATAGACAAAGCAAGGATGACAAAAGGGTAAAATTTAAATGCCAACTTTTATTTGGTTGATGGTTGATTTGTTTAATGGCATATCCACTTTTGTAGGTTATTTAATGCCAAAGCCATTCTCCTAGAAGAACAGAAGTGGTACTATTTAACCCCTATCTGGAAGGATAAGGGGGTTCATACCTTTCCCAAGGGTATTTGCCCAAAAGTGAACGTAATAGCGCAGCTGGAGTACAAACTCGCTTTCTACGATTCCGCAGTCCATTGCTTTAACCATTACACCACGAGGACAATCCCAACTTTTATTTGGATTTTGATGACATGAAGAGGAATTTGAGTAATTTTCATGTTTCATCTAAAGTGTAGACTCAATTGCCTGATACTTTTTTGGTGACACCAAGTCACCAAATCTTGAACAGGTTGTTAGTGTTGCTATGTGACCCGGTATCTGTAGACGGCCAGAGAATCTGACATGTTAAATCTCAGAAGCAGACTAATCAATGTACTGGTCGTTGATTTAGCTCTTATCTGAGGTTCGGTTGACGTTAACTCCAAAGAGTGAATAAAATGTCGTTGGTTTGAGCAGTATCATTATCTTGTAGACTGAAGTCATTAATCTAGCAGCTTGAAGGCTGAGCTATATGGTAAGAACTGTGATGTGTCACTGCTCAGCTAATGAAGTCAACAGTTGTCTAAGCTGTGTCATCTGTTCGAGGACCAGTCCTTTATCCAAGTGTTTGTTGCATCTAGCTGGCTGCCCAGTCATTGTCTTGTGATGTTAATGAAAAATATAGAATGCTACCTTGAAAGGGCAGCAGTGAGGAGATAAGATATGTGGTTGTCCTGAAAAGGACAATTAGGAAGAAATGCCTGGGCGTCTCTCTTCACTGCTTGCAACTGAGAAAAAGAGGTGATGGTATCTGATTGTATGAGGATTGTTCTTCCCCCAAGGCTAGACAGGTGTGATTTTTGGATGGTATTTATAATGAAACTGGGGTACTTTTGGTAAAATTCTTGTTTCTAACCAAGTCAAAGAATCATAAAGCTATGACAAATCCAACATACCCACTCTCTGAAGAGAATGAGTGAATGAATAAATACACTGACAACTTGATCATAAACAAACTTCGAGCAAATGGAGGTTGGAATTTTAACAGAAATAAAGATTTTATGAATGAAATTCTTGTTTAAGTCTTCAATGCACATTGAAATGTAGTAATTTGATAGCGCAAGATTTTTTTTTTTGTATTGTGTTCAATTCCAATCTGTGAGTTTTTATACAGCTATTGTATGGATTGAAGGAAGGTTCATTTACATTTGGTGCATAGAATAGGTGTGTGGGATGGTGTTCTTATTTAAAGATCTAAGATGGCAAATAACTTAAATAGTGGATGCAATTTATGCAAGGAGGAAAAAATTAGCATACAAAAACTGTTGACACCAATTAAATAAAAGAAATGAACTAATATTCAAATGTTGACACAAAATAGTTTTAAATTAATGTATAGTGATTATGAATAGATTTAAGTTTAATATGAGTTCGCTATGATTGTAAATTGGAGGAATATGGTTAAAATACCAATTTTCAATGTATAAAACGGGTAAGATAAAAATAATAACTCAACAATATAACTATATATTTATAATAATAATTGAATAAATCATATTGGAGATAGATTATATCAATTCTTTATTAGAATGAAATATAACCTTAACTCAGTAATATTTAGAGATTAAATTTGATATAATAGTCGTTGGGGTCAATTATTGATTTATTAAGATAATAAAATAAATTAAATTTATAAATCAAAGATAACTTGTAAGGAAACGGTTGGTTGGTTGGTTGGATTTAATGGTATATCAACATCTATAGGTTATTTAATGCCAGAGCCTTTTTACTCACATATATATGATTTGTAAATGCATATTTTTAGGTTGGTGATGGTTGGGTTTTATGGCAAATTAACTTTTTAAGTGTCAAATTCTGATATATATATATAAAGTAAGTAAGTAAGTAAAGTTGGCGACTGTAGTCGAGGGCGAACCGAAGGCTCCTTTTTCAATAGCTACTACACCGAGGTATAGGGGAGGGCGCTACTCCTTTCCTTGGATTCCTCCACTTTACACTTGATATGTACCTTATAATGCTGACTGTTAAGCAAGGAGGTATCAAGTACCATTTTTTTAAGTCTTTGGTATGACTCGACCTAGGATTGAACTCCGGTCTCCCGGACCATTGTCAAACACTCTACCCATTAGATCAATGATATATATATATATATATATATATATATATATGAATATTAATTGTAAAGGAATAGTCCAGAATTAATATTTTAAAATAAGTCAAAGCTTTTTGTTTGTTAACACTTGATAGTCGAAGGTGTTGGTAACACAGTCTATATCTTTAATAGGAGGCCAATTGTTTTCAAGAAGTTGATTATGTTTTTGAGAGCAATTTTTTAAATAGTTCTTTCATGCTGTTCGCCTTTTAAAACTTTTTCCTGGTGTGGTTGAGTTTTGTGCATTCTATCAAAATGTGCTTGATGGAGTATTGTTTTCCACATGGACATTTGGGGGGTAATTCTTCTTTAAGAATGAAGGGGTGAGTCAGTCAAGTCTGTCCAATGCATAGTCGAGTGTGTCCAATGCATAGTCGAGTAAGGGTAGTTTCTTCTCTTCTAGTATTATTAGGATCCAGCTTCTTTTCTTTTAAAATTGGTTGTATTTGAAAGAGCTTATTGTGAGGAAAGGGAAGTAACACCTAATTAATTGCTTAAAGTGAGAACAATCTAAAATCTAAAACTAGTTAAAAATTCCCCATTAAAGGAAAGAATTTAAGATACATAAAATCCTCAAGAGAACTAAATTATTGAAATATATAGTTAGTTGATAAATTAGAAAACACAAGAGAAATAAAAGAGTTGAAAAATTAAAATATTAAAATAAGGAATAATTTGAAATATGTCGCCGAAATTAAAATCTGGTAAATGACAAAAAACATTTATTTTATAGGGTTCTCTTTGATAATTCACCGGGTGTTATAAACGGTGTTTACGAAATATTATTTTCCTTTTGCCTTTTTACGAAGCCATCTGAGGAGGCCAGAAAAATTGTGTTTTATTGAAATAAATTTATAATGGCATAGTATCTATCTGTTGAGTGTTCTTTATTATCATACACACAGACACATATATACAGCTCTTGAAATTTGAAAAAGAAATCACTCAACCGGAAGTCGAGAGTGAGGGAAAATTTACTCGCTCCAAAATCATTTTACTCGACTGACTCCATTTTCAGTGAATAATTGTCAATAATTTTACAAGTCCAGGAATTCTAGGAGGTAAAAAATAAGAGAAATAGGAATATTACTTACTTGTAATTGATTTTTCGGTACGTGGTTGACTGAAGTATACCTTTTTTGACTTCTTTCTTTCAAATGTTCGTTTTTATTTTTCGTAAGCACGGAGTGAATATAGATGTTGTTAAAGATATTTTTTTTTACAAATAAATTTCTAAAAATCCTTGCGAGTCTTCAATCTGGACAACGAAGACATTTTGGCTCCATTGTGGGAACATTAATTATACAAATGTTTACAATGGCCAAGTTAGAGAGAGGTGATGGTCATTCTAAATTCCATTCGTCAGATCTTCTTTTGATATTTGCCTGACGGTCGTCGAAATGACTGGTTTAAGAAAAGGGAGTTGCATCCTCAAAATATACCTTTTGAGGACGTTATTCCCTTTTCTGAAACCGGTCATTTCGACGATCGTCAGGCGCTAGGCACAATACCAAAGAATTAACTAATGTCAGTGTAGGTCATTCTATAATATAATGGCCGAGGGAATTTCGTTTTATGCCTTTGGTTTTAGTTAGGCTGAGAACCTTTCGGCTCAATGCATGAGTTACTTAGGTGCAACATTAACGCAGGTGTTCACGCACGCGGGCGGAACGGACGTGGTACTCAGAGATGTCACAATAACCCAGATGGGAAACGGGGCTACAGAGTGCGGGTGACGTAACGCACCGGAAGAGCGCGGAGGATTTGGGGGATTTTGAAAAAGTCAGTTGAGTGGAGAACTAGACACCGAACGAAAAGGGTCGATTTTCGGGGCTCGCAGAGGCCAGACGAATTTGTGTGCTACGGGCGCCGCACGAGATGGAGGGGGCAGATGAAAAAGCCAGAATAGAAAGAATGTGTCTCTCTCTCCTTATGTCGAAGAACCTTTAAACTCAAAGGTAATAAAAAGTTTCGTACGTGAACTAAGAAGTCGGAAGTGTTTTTCGTGTTTCGGGATTCCTATGCTCTATGTATATATGTTATGAACATTCTATGTACGTTTCACATATCCGTATCATGGATATGGTACAATTCTAAGTAACTTGTGAATTTTCAATGGCATACTTTTTTGGCTTATTAAAAGAACCAGTTTTCATTTTACTATATTCGAAGAGACGTGTTTCATTGTGATTTTTGATTTACCGCCGAGCGACAAGAAGAAAAACTTTAATCGCTCGAACAAGTTTGATTGAGCGAGCAGAATTTTAATAGCAGTATATCCCGGCTTGGAGCGTCACACGTGCCTAGCCAATCTGTAATTTAATCGCGTAATTTAATTTGACCGTTAGAGTCGCCGAACATTTTCACCCAATCAGGATGACTTGTCCGATTCAGCCCGAACCATATTTCCTAGCAGCACCAAAAATTGAAGAAAGCCCGCAAATCTATCACTCGCTCAGAAATTCTCAATTAAACATTAAACATCCGATTCAAAGATCCAGTAGGCGATCGTGTGGGCGTTGAGTTATTATTTAACTCAGTTTAGTTTGGGATGCCAAAGCAGTTGCCAGCGGACCCCAGAGAGTTAGAAACGAGATGTGGTAGGGAAGGCCACACCCGACAGAGGGGGACCTCGGAAACCCCCGATGCAGTTGCCAGCAGACTTCCAGACAGTAGAGACCAGATGTGGTAGGGAAGGCCACACCCGACCGAGGGGGCTCTCGGCGAAGCCCCGATGGAGTGGACCCCAAGACCTCTGGTTGAGCATCTAAGAGAACAAGAAAGACACAACGTGACGGTCATAACAGTGGGGTCAAAATATAAAGTTTATGTTCGGTCTCCAGCATCCTCTCACATGCAACCCTTAAACAACCCTTTCGAACCCTTTCAATAAAGTGAGAGGTAACTATATTTGTAAAGAAGTCTTCCTGTGTCTTCCTTCCTGCGTTTTCCCTCTTGCGTCCTTTATTACTGTGTCTGTTATCATTGCGTCGGTATGTATCCAGTATATATATGTATGCAACATATATTAATTTGGTGCATGTGCCAGCAGAGTTCTTCAAGGATTCAAAACGAACCTGGTTACCGTAAACGATAGTTTTTAAGCATCACAACACGACATCAACGAAAAAGACAAAGAAAAATGCTGGAATTGAAAGAAGTAGAAAGAAAAAAAAAGAACAAACTAGCAACAAAAAAAGAGGAAGGAGAAAGGAACAGACCGACGCGAAAAGAACAGAAAAAAGACGGAAAGAAAAAAAGAGAAAAAAAATTGTAAGTAGAGTGCTCATTCATGTAACTTCTATCTCTCTCTCTGTTATCTAAATTGATTATAATTGTGAAAGATTAGTTGTAATGACAAGGGCCTTTCTAGAAGTATAAAATTGGAAATAATTTTTTTTTTTTTAAATGTGTGGTCCCTAGATAAAAATTGAAATTACTGCTATGTGTAATATTGTATCGAAGTGAGGGAGGAAAAAAGAAGGGAACAAAGATGGCTATGGGACAGTTATTGTCCGTTTTTTGATAGACAGATTATCGTAAACAATAAATTTTATGATAAATTTTATGAATGGGGATTTTTTTTATCGCAAATAGGTCTTTGTGAGTAAAAGAAAATTCGTTGTAGCTTTTCATTGGTCCAGACAAGTGGTGATTGAAAATTAGAATTTCAGTCCAAGATTTGGAATCCCGCATATCTGTAGTTAAGATCTTTTGGGCAAGTCTTCTTGTTTGGAACTGGTGGATTGGAAATGAGAATTTTAATCCGAGAAATGTAATCCTGAGAGCATCAATGGGTTTGTCCAAAACAATTTCGCACATTGGTGGTTTGAATAATGCGCATATACTTTTTCGATATTTATGAAGTTGGGAGAATCGATATTTTCGGCGCTGGTAGAATCAGGCCGGTTGTTTTGCTGTGGAAATTGTTGATATCAATTATTGAAGACATAGGTATTGTCTTGAAAACGGTCTTGCCGTGGAGGCAGAGTAACTAAGAGACAGATGTTTTTTGTGTCTGACGAGGCAGACAGGTATTTTGTGAGTTCCCCCTGGAGTGAAGCTTTGAGATTGTCATTGGGGAAGATATTTTAAACAGGGTTTTGGATATAGTTAAGAGATGCGCAAAATTTTGACAGAACCAAGTGTGGCGAAGATTCGCAGATTCGGAAATATTTTGAATTGGGTTGAATTGAGTTGGCAGAATTTATAAAAGTTTGGGTTGTTTAGAAAAAAAAACACCCGGGATATTTTGTGAAAAGAAAAAAAAAAGAAGAATGCTCGTAAGCTATTGAAAAAGTTGTATTATAAATCAGGCTTAATTTATGGTACTGTAGACTGAAATTGAATAAACTGGGAAGCGGACCTATAGTTATCGTGTTAAGGTAAAGACAGAGAGGTAGATATAAGGTTGAAAAAAATAAGGGACATTGAATGAGCAATTTATTATGAAAAAAAAAAAAAAGAAAGAAAAAAAAGTAAAAAGAAAATGAAAACAAAAACAAAAACATACAGGACAATAGAAAAAAGACGGAAAGAAAAAAAAAGAAAGAGAAGAAACTTGAACATTGTTGAACACTGCATATGAAAAAAAAAAAGAAAGAAAGAACAGACTTTTTTCGTAAAATAGACAGTACATCACTACATAGATTGAAAAAAAGAAGAAAAGAAAACTGAACATTTTTGAACTGTGATTGTAACATTGTTTTAACTTGTTGTAAAGTGAAAAATTTTTTGAGTTTGAGTTTAAAGGCGACATTAGAAATTTTTTTTCCTGTTCATATTATGAAATTTGACGAAAACCATTAACAGAGGATTTGATACTAGGTTTACAAATATTTGCAATTATATTGATTCTAAAGTTTGTTTTTTTAGAATTTGGGGTTTTCGTGGAATAGGAAATATTTGGGGGGGGGGTTCTGTTTTGAGGAATCGGTGGCAGACGTGAGAATAGGACAGACATTCATCCAATTGGTTTCAGATTGTTGATGGGTAGACGGCAAAGAAAGCAATTCTATCGAAGAATTCGCCGACCCATGAAGCTGTTGAGGGCCTATTTGGCTTCTATTTTTTTAGTTTGGAGTTCCGAGGATGGAATAAAAGAAAAAAGGCGTGGCCTACTCCAGAATTTTGTGGATGATGTCTATGTCTTTCAGTCACGATGATGTTTTGGATTCGTGTGATTTGGCAAAGTGAAACGAATTTGGGAAAGGCGAGGTGCCTATATATTGGTAGCCACTAGGGTTCCTGATTAAATTGAAAAGAAACCCGGCGCGGGTTTGATCAGGTAAAACATGTTTCCTCAGGGGGTTGCAAACCAATGTGCATGGAAACAGAAACTTAATGAAAAAAAAAAATGGGTAACACATTGCTAATTAGTATTTTGCGTGGACTATTTTAGGTGGTTTACAGCATGCGTGCCAGATTGTGATACATTCGGATGTATTGTGATACTTTGTTTTGGGCCATGATTTTTGTGGATTTTTGTGGAATGCTTTGAGCCTTGAAGATGTTGTGTTTTAGTTTATGAAATTCTCCGGTTACTCCAGGTAGGAACCTTTTGAGCAAAGAACTGGAGTGTGGTCATGGGGAATCCAGGCGAAATGTATTGCTGGAATGACCAGGGTCACTAAGTTTGTGACCAGGATATGGGACCAGAGTATGGTCCTTTTTAGGGCTTTGAAATTTCTTCAAGGAATTATGGAGGGCCCGTTGTGTTGAGAAGATAAAAAATGCATCTGTATGGTACCTTGATGCACACATGTCAAGATGGCCAACCACGCAAAGATAGTAAGAGAAATTTAGATAATAATTAGCCGGGCAAGTGTTACATAGAGAGAAGGTCGCCTTCTAAGTAAGATTTTGTTGCTGTAGTTCAAGTGATTCTTTTTGTGTTTTCAGCCATCATTGTCCTTGTAAATTATTCTGTAAAATATGTGTGAGGTTGATGGAGACGAACGTGAAGAAAATTCCACATGTGGAATTTTGAAAAATAATTTACGGATGAATGTTATATTTTGACCTTCGACCCGGCCCAAAAATACTATTCCAAGGTAATACACCGGAAGGAAGTGACACATTCCAACGGCCAGTAATCGAAAGAGATCGTGTGGGCGGATTAAGGCTTATGAGGTGGGACAAGGTGAAGGTTCCATTGTGCCACTAACAGTGATGCACCGGAAGAGAGTAACCTCTGAACTGCATGACAGTTATTTCCGCTTGATGACGATTAAACATCCGATTCAAAGATCCAGTAGGCGATCGTGTGGGCGTTGAGTTATTATTTAACTCAGTTTAGTTTGGGGTGCCCAAGCAGTTGCCAGCGGACCCCAGAGAGTTAGAAACGAGATGTGGTAGGGAAGGCCACACCCGACCGAGGGGGACCTCGGAGCCCCCCGAAGCAGTTGCTAGCAGACTCCCAGAGAGTTAGAGACGAGATGTGGTAGGGAAGGCCACACCCGACCGAGGGGGCTCTCTGAAAAGCCCCGATGGAGTGGACCCCAAGACCTCTGGTTGAGCATCTAAGAGAACAAGAAAGACACAACGTGACGGTCATAACAGTCGGGTCAAAATATGAAGTTTATGTTCGATCTCCATCACCCTCTCACAAGCAAACCTTTAAACAACCTTTCGAACCCTTTCAATAAAGTGAGAGGTAACTATGTTGTTAAAGAAGTCTTCTTGTGTCTTCCTTCTTGCGTCTTTGTCGTTGTGTCGTTGTGAATTATTCTACATATATATGTGCACGTACTTATGCTAAACTGAACTGCTTGAATTAGAACTGTTTTAACATTGAAACTGTACTTATGCTAAACTGAATTGTTTAATATTGAACTATTTTGACATTTAAGTGTGTGGGGAGAAAATCTCTACTTATGCTAAACTGAATAGTTGGAATTAAAATTGTTTGACACAACTGAATAGCTTGAAATAGAACTGTTTTTGACAATTAAACTGCGTACTTATGCTACACTAAATAGTTTGAAATAGAACTGATTATTTGTTTAAAAATCAATTTGGCATTAAATAACTTACAAAGGTTGATATGCCATAAAACTCAAACAACTAATACCAACGTAATATACTACATATATTATAGACAAAAACGCCTGTTTTACGCTTATCACTAAAAAATTAATGATGAATATAATGAACGGTTTGCGAAAAAAACAACAACAACAACATATGAAGACTCGATAAGCTCACTTTCCCCCCCCTTTTTCATTTTGAGGGGGCTTATACACAAATTATACACAATTATACCCGTGGTGTAATGGTTATCGTCGCAGAATATGGACACGGCGACACGAGTTCAAATCCTGGACCTGACTGATTACATAGCACTAATACCCTTGGGAAAGGTATGAATCCAAATATTCTCCCTCCAGCTATGGGTAAATAGTAGGGCAGACTAGGTTCTTCAGCCTTGGTGAGGCAACTAGTGTAGGAGAAGGAAAACTCTGAATTCAAACCTGTTAAACTCCGCTTAAAAATTGACCTTGTGTCATATCCTGCCCGAGCGGAGGGGTTGGGTAAATATGTATACACAAATTATACTATCTTATCTTTCGTCGTTCACTCCCAGGTCGAGTCATACCAAAGACTCAAAAAATGGTATTTGATGTCCCCTTGCTTAACACTCAGTATTATAAGGGTAAAGTGGAGCAATCCAGGGAAAGGAGTTGCGCCCTTCCTTATACCTTGGTGTAGTAGCTATTGAAAAGGGAGCCTTCGGGTAACCTTCGACTATGGTCGCCAACTGTACTTACTTTTACCTCAGTTGCAGAAAGAACGTCGCATTTTTGTTTGGCGTGTAAAAAGAGAATAATTGAGAAAGAATGAGAGGGAGAAAAACATCAGAATTATCTCCCTTGAGTTATACCTATTTACAAACATATTTTTGCTTCGTTTGTAAGTTGATTAACTGTTAAGTATTTTTTTTAGTTTAATCCAACCACCTAAATAAATATTAATTTTATTTTAAATTTTACACTTTCTCTCTTTTCTCTAAAGTTGCATTGTCGAAAGGTAAAGAAATCAGACGGAAGTAAGTATAACGTTTTATTATTTTCTTTCGTTAGTCATTTGCAAGAAAGTGTTGTTTATATTCACAATAAAGAATTGTCGTGAAATATCTTTGTGTTAATTTTGTTAAATAACGAGAAAACAGAAAGAAGAATAACGTTTTCTTAATTTCTTACATTAGTCGTTGTTTACCAATAAAAAGAAATTGGATTTATTTGTGCCAAATGTACAACTAAACAAAATTATTTACAATGAAAATACGGCGACTCATCTAATCCTTGTAAAATATTTCTTATTATAATTGCCTTACTCGTTTATTTAATTTCAGTAAAAATTAATAAATACCAGACATTGGCATGATGGTTAGAGTGTTCAATCTGGCCTGGGTTCAATCTCAGGTCGAGTCATACCAAAGACTCAAAAAATGGTACTTGATGCCTCCTTGCTTTACACTTTGCATTATAAGGTACGGATCAAGAGTAATGGGGAGTAATCCATGGAAAGGAGTTGCACCCTCCTCTACACCTTTGTGTAGTAGCTATCGAAAAGGGAGCCTTCGGGTCAGCCTCGACTATAGTCGCCAAGTTTACTACGTAAATATTAATAAAAATGTAAACAGTATTTAACGACTTTCTAAAACAGGATTCATGTTGGCAAGTATTTTTCTTTTGTTTTTTATGACAAACTTTAAATGGTTATCGTTTAATTGAAGCCAGAAGTAAAGTTGATATTTAAATTTTGAAATATATCTTAAAACGTCAAAAGCCGTTATAGATACCTATATACTGCGTACCTAACAACATGGACGACATGAACCTTTTGTACAGTAACAAATCACCAAAAATCAGGAAATTGTCTGATTTTAATGAAATTTCATTTTATTTTTTTAAATTCTAACCTTGAATACTGACTTGAATTATTTTTTATTCGTTTTAACAGAAAAAAGAGCAAATTTTTATTGGTACTTTATAATTTTATTTAAGCAGAAAATATGGAAGTCTAGAATTTTTTGGACCTTCTAGATAAAGTTAAGTATTTAGAAAATATGGAAGCTTAAAATTTTTATGAACTTTCCACTTTCTAGTAATTTTAGTAAATGTTGACAGAATTGTAAACAGTATTAATCTTTTTAAAACAGGATTCAAATTTGCAAAGTATTTTTCTTTTATATTTATGACAAATGTCAATCGATTATCTAACTGTATGCAGAAGTAGATTTTATAACTACCTATTATATAAAGACAAGTATCCAAAAAGTATGGAAGCCTAAAATTTTTATGTTATGTTATGTTCATTTAATTTTTGTAAATGTTGACAAATTGCTAACAATATTTCACAATCATTGTAAAACAAGATTCAAATTTACAAAATATTTTTCTTTTCTTTTTTATGACCAATGTCAAGTGATAATTATTTAATTAAAACCAGAAGTAAAAGTTGAGAGTTAATATTTAAATTTCGAAATTTATTATACAACAGCTAAATTTTTATAGAGACAAGAATGTATAGTTGTGTGTATGTATGAGAAGGAATTGTTTTTACTCAGTGATTCTCCAGGCTATAATTTTATATATATATATATATATATATATATATATATATATATATATATATATATATATATAAATGAATAGAAAGATTAGTATAGTTTTTTAATTGTTACCATCATCATCATGACGTGCGGCTAGCACGGATATCCCTGACCCTCTGTCTCCACGTCTCCCTATCATTCATCGCCTTCGGTAGGTCTTCCGGGTTACATCCCGTATTGTTGCCATATGTAGTTAAATTTTTAAAGAGTTGTAGATTAGTAAGATTTTATAGAGATTGGAATGTATAGTTGTGTGTATGTATGAGAAGGAATAGTTTCTTCTCATTTATTCTCCAAACTATAATTTTATATATATATATATAAATGAATAGAAAGATTAGTTTTTTAAATGTTGCTGTATGTAATTATATTTTTGATAAAGTGTCGGTTTGTAAGTTTTTTTGGTGATAAGAATGCAGAGTTGTGTGTATGTATGTGAAACGATTGTTTTTACTAAGTGATTCTCCATGTTTCATGTGAATAAATATTTTGACATTATATTCTGCATTAAATTCTATTACCTTGAGTTATTTGTTCAATTTTATATAATAAACTAACTTGTTTGCCTGTAATGCCTGAATTATATCTGTTATAATGATCATTATTAATATTAGTTGTACTATTAAGGTAGTGTAACCGGGACATTGGCCCAGCGGTTAGAGTGTTTGCCAATGGCCCGGGAGACCTGGGTTCAATCCCAGGTCGAGTCACACCAAAAAACTTGATACCACCTTGCTTAACACTCAGCATTATAAGGTACGGTTCAAGGGTAAAGTGGAGCAATCCAGGGAATGGAGTAGCGCCCTCCCCTACACCTTGGTGTAGTAGCTATCGAAAAGGGAGCCTTCGGGTTACCCTCGACTATGGTCGCTAACTTTACTTATTAAGGTAGTATTTTTGATCATTATAAAATTTTCAAATACAAATCCTTGTTGGGTGTTGATTTTTGTTGAAATTAGAACTGTTTGACTAAATTTAATAGCTTGAAATCGAAACATTTTTGACAATTAAACTGTTTACTGAGGTTAAATCAAACTGCTTAAAATAGAACTGTTTTTGACATTGAAACTGCATACTTGAGCTGAACTGAATTGTTTGAAATAGAACTGGATGACTAAATTGAATGGCTTGAAATAGAAATGTTTTTGACAAACTGTGTAGTCATGCTAAACTGAATTGTTCGAAATAGATCTGACTATATGCATAAAAATGAATTTGGCATTAAATAAACTACAAAGGTTGATATGCCAACTAAAGAACCAGCCAAAAACACATTTTGACTGTTTCTTTTTAAAGCCCTCAACTGATGTATCGTTTGTGGGAAAAAGAGAATTACTTTTATTTCTAGGAAAAGAGCACAAGAAGGAATTATTTTTGACTCAATGATTCTGCAGGCTTAAATATATTTCATGTGAATAAATATTTTGACATTATACTCTACACTAAATTCTATTACCTTTTAGTTATTTGTTTACTTTTGTATAATAAACTAACTTGTTTCCTTGTAATGCCTGAATTATATCTTGGGACTATTATTATTATCATCATCATTATTAATATTAGTTGTTGTATTAAAGAACTATTTTGATGATTGTAAATGTTCATGATATTAATATTAGTAGTTGTACCAGCTCATTGGTCTAGTGGTAGAGTGTTCAACAGTGGTCCAGGAGACCTGGGTTCAATCTCAGGTTGCATTATACCAAAGACTTTAAAAATGGTACTTGATACCTCCTTGCTTAACGCTCAGCAATATAAGGTACGTATCAAGAGTAAAGTGGAGAAATCCTGGGAAGAGTAGCACCTTTCCCTACATTTTGGGGTTGTAGCTATTGAAAAGGGAGCCTTCTGGTCGCCCTCAAATACGGTCGACACCTTTATTAGTAGTTGTATTGAAGTGCTACATTTTATTTAGTCTAAGATGACCTCATTGCATTTGAATAATTGTTAAGAAAACCACAATCTTTAACTTTAAGTATGTTTCATGTAAATAAATATTTTGACATTATATTCAGCACTAAATTCTTTTATTATTTGTTTAATTTTGTATAATAAACTAACTTGTTTTCTTATTAAGACTGAATTAAATCTTGGGTCTATTATTTTCATCATTATTAATATTAGTTGTAGTATTAAACAAGTATTTTGATCTTGGTAAATTTTTAAAATAAAAATCCTTGTTGGGTGATGATTTTTAGTGAAATGAAAAAAGAAAGTTGATTAAATTTGACTGGCACATCATCTGCATTTTGCTTTATGCCATCAAATGGAATAAATACTTTAAATTCTTTCAGAATTTTTTTTTTTTTCCATTTAAAAAATTTTTTCATTACATTCATTTTTTTTATTCATGAGAAAAGTTTTGTTTTATTTCATTTAAGATGAGGAAATATTTTTCACTAGTTCAATTGTTTTGTTTGCTAAATGCTTGAGTGGAAAGAATTTTCTGGTATTCTTATCATTCATAGAGTGTTCTTTTAATTGTGATAAATCTTTGGTAAAATTTGAAAAATTCCTTTATTTATATTAAATGTATTTCATTATTTGTTGAAAGGTAAAATAATAATCTTATTTATAACTTAGCATGAATTATATATAATACATTGCAGTTAATTGAAATATAAATTGTTTCTAATATTATAATTCCAAAAATTTAAGATGATAAAATATTCCAAAAATGTATGACTGTCCTCTTTTTATTTTTTTGTAATACTTTAATTTTATTCATTAACAGATATCAACACTTTTGACGAAGTAATATTTTAAACTTCAAAAACCCACTGAAATGTATATCAAAGGAAAAATATATTCTTTCTGAGTGGATCTGCCTATTAACAGCTTACAAAACATTTTCTTATTCTTGCAAATTTCAGTAGATAAGTATTTTCCCTAAATGCATATTTCAATGAACAACTGGGTTCAGAGACTTCAGTGAAATGCAGCATTTCTTGCTTGTGCAGATCAGCATTTTCACATATTTATGAAATGAAAACAGACAGAGAAACGGACACTAAAGTGGAAGCATTGGAGAATCCTATGTGGACACAGACTGGAGAGAAACAATTTTCTTGTGATGTAGGTGTATCAGTATTTTCACCAACTTCCACTTCGAAAAGACATATGCAGAAATACACTGGTAAGAAACCTTTTACTTGTGAAATTTGTGGATCAGCATTTTCAAGACGTGACCATTTGAAAAACCATGTGCGAACCCACACTGGAGAGAAACCATTTTCTTGTCAAATATGTGGATCAGCTTTTTCTAGTTATTCACATTTAAAAGACCATATCCGAACACACACTGGGGAGAAACCTTTTACTTGTGAAGTGTGTGGATCAGCATTTTCAAGACGTGACCATTTAAAAAAACACATGCGAACCCACACTGGAGAGAAACCATTTTCTTGTGAAGTGTGTGGATCAGCTTTTTCTATGAGTTTTCATTTGAAAGACCATATGCGAACACACACTGGGGAGAAACCGTTTTCTTGTGAAGTATGTGGATTGGCTTTTTCAACAAGGTCTATTTTAAAAAACCATATGTTTAGACACACTGGAGAGAAACCATTTTCTTGTGAAGTGTGTGGATCGGCATTTTCATACCGAGCCAAATTGAAAATACACAAGAGAACACACACTGGAGAGAAGCCATTTTCTTGTGACATATGTGGTTCTGCATTTTCAGACCGTGCCAATTTGAAAAAGCATATGCGAACACACACTGGGGAGAAACCATTTTCTTGTAAAGTGTGTGGATCAGCTTTCTCAACAAGGTCCATTTTAAAAACTCACATGCTTAGACACACTGGAGAGAAACCATTTTCTTGTGAAATGTGTGAATCAGCATTTTCAAACCGTGTGAACCTGAGAAGACACATGCAAACACACACTGGAGAGAAACCCTTTTCTTGTGAAGTGTGTCAATCAGCATTTTCTCTGCATGACAGTTTGAGAAGGCACATGCGAACACACACAGGAGAGAAACCATTTTCTTGTAATGTATGTGGATCAGCTTCTTCTAGTTCTTCAAATTTGAAAGAACATATGCGACAACATACTGGAGAGAAACCATCATCTTGTGAAGTGTGTGGATCAGCATTTTCAAAACATGCCCATTTGAAAAGACACATGCGAACTCACACTGGAGAGAAACCATTTTCTTGTGAAGTATGTGGATCAGCTTTTTCTATGAGTTTTCATTTGAAAGACCATATGCGAACACACACTGGGGAGAAACCATTTTCTTGTGAAGTGTGTGGATCGGCATTTACAACAAGGTCCATTTTAAAAAACCATATGTTAATACACACAGGAGAGAAACCATTTTCTTGTGAAGTGTGTGGATCAGCATTTTCACAACAGGCCCATTTGAAAAGACACATGCGAACACACACTGGAGAGAAACCATTTTCTTGTGAAGCATGTGGATCAGCATTTTCAGATACATCTACTTTGAAATACCATATGCGAACACACTCTGGCGAAAAACCATTTTCTTGTGAAGTGTGTGGATCAGCTTTTTCAACAAGGTCCATTTTGAAAACCCATATGCTTAGGCACACTGGAGATAAACCATTTTCTTATAAAATGTGAGAATCAGCATTTTCAAACCTCGTCAACCTGAGAAGACACATGCAAACACATTCTCATAAGAAACCATTTTCTTGTGAAGTGTGTGGATCAGCATTTTTACGAGTGTTCACTGTGAAAAACCACATGCTTAGACATACTAGAGAGTGACCATTTTTTAAAGATTTGTAGATCAGCATTTTCAGATCATCCTAAATTGAAAAGACACATATGAACACACGGGTGAGAAACTATTGTCTTGTGAAGTGTGTGGTTCTGCATTTTTAGAATATACCAGTTTCAAAAAGCATGTAAAAACACATACTGGAAAGGAAACATTTCCTTCTCAAGTGTGTCAATCAGCATGTTCTGTAGGTGCCAATTTGAAAGACACATGCAAACACACAGGAGAAAAACCTTTTTCTTGTAATTTATGTGAATCAGCTTTTTCTAGTTTATCACATTTGAAAGACCATGTGCAATAATATACTGGAGAGAAGCCATTTTCTTGTGAAGTGTATTTATCAGCATTTTCAAAACATGACCTTTTGAAAAGACGCTTGTGAACACAACCTGGAGAGAAATAATTTTCTTGTCAAATATCACCCTGTCAGCTGGGGCTATAGAATACACCAACTGCTTCTCTGAAGAGGGGTAAGACCCGCGCCCTAACGAGTTGCCTGAATATGACACTAAACCATCTGATTGTAAGGTTCAGAGATTTGGGGAATACAGAGTACCCCTTCATTTGAATTGCTCCCAGGTCCATTCTGGCCTGGAATAGTTGCAACTGAGAGGTTCTTATCTATGAGTCAAAAATAATTAAACTGTGTCCTTATGCTTAACTGAATTGCTTGAAAAAGGACTGTTTTGGCATTTAAACTGCATACTAATGCTAAACTGAATAGTTTGAAATGGAACTGTTTTTGCATGTTAAACTGAATTGTTTGAGATTGAACTGTTTATATTTTTAAAAATAGATTTGGCATTGATAACCTACAATAGTTGATGAGCCATAAAACAAAACTAAACCAAATTTTGTCAAATATGTGGATCAGCTTTTTCTGTGAGTTCTCACTTGAAAGACCATATCCAAACACACTGGAAAGAAATAATTTTCCTGAGAAATGTGTGGATCAACATTTTCATGAGTGCTCATTTTAAAAAACCACTTTGAAAAGACACTTGTGAACACAAGTTGGAGAGAAACCATCTTCTTCTCAAATATCGCCCCGTCGGCTGGGACTGTAGATTACACCAACTGCTTCTCTGTAGAGGGTTAAGAACCCCAACGAGTGTCCTGGATATAATACTCAACAATCTGATGGTAAGGTTCTGTAATGCTGAAGATTTGGGGAATGTAAAGTACCCATTCATTGGCATTGCTCCCAGGCCCACTCTGACCCAGAGTGGTAACACCTGAGAAGTTCTTATCTATGTGTCAAACAGAATTAAACTGTATCCTTATGCTAAACTGAATTGCTTAAAATAGGAATTTTTTGACATTTAAACTTCAAATTTATACTAAACTGATTGTTTGAAATGGAACTGTTATGTATACTTATGCTAAGCTGAATAGTTTTAAATGGAACTGTTTTTGCATGCTAAACTGAATTATTTGAAATAGAACTGTTTTTGACATTGAAACTGTTACTTATGCTATCCTGAATTGTTTGAAATAGAACTGTTTATATGTTTTAAAATGGATTTGGTATTAACCTACCATGGTTGATGAGCCATAAAACCAAACCAAATTTTGTCAAATATGTGGATCAGCTTTTTCTGTAAGTTCACATTTGAAAGACCATATGCAAACACACTTGTGAAATGTGTGGATCAGCATTTTCATGAGTGCTCATTTTTAAAAAAAACATTTGCTTAGATATGCTAGAGAGTTACCATTTTATGTGAAATTTTTAGAGCCACATTTTCAGACTGCACCAAATTGAAATGACACATGAAGACACACACTGAAGAGAAACTATTTACTTGTGAAATTTGTTGGTCAGCATTTTTAAAAAGTGACACTTTGATAAGACACTTGCAGACTCGCACTAGAGAGAAACCATATTTTTGTGAAGTATGTAAATGTGGATGTTCAGATGAGTCCACTTTGAAAGACCACATACAAGTACACATGGGAGAGAAACCATTTTCGTATGAAATGTGCAAAATTACGTTTTTTAGGTCTTCTTTGAAAAAACATCAATACACACTTGTCACTGCAACTGCTATTATATTATATCCCAGTGTTTTTGTTCTGAGAAGATAGTTAAATACTGAATGTTAAGCATAAGGATAAGGTAAGATATGTTATTATGGCAAGAATTATGGCCAGTCAGAACACAAGAAAATATTAAAAATATCTGTTTTCCTATTAAAAATTCATATTTGTTCAACTGGGTTATAAAGTTTAATTGCTGATTATTAAATGTTCTTTGAAATTTACTTGTAAACTCTTTCCATCTTCTAAAACAAGTGACTTTTTCTAACATTGGTTCTTTGATCCAATGAATTTCAGTCATTAAAAATGTATATTATTTTCCTAGTGAAGGGATTAACTTCTGCAGATTTTTATTTTTATTTTCTAAGTTCTGCTTTTATGATAAATAGAACAATCCAATTTTAGTGTTTCACTTAGTAAAAATGTGACCTTTTCCTTTTTTTTTATTTATATTTAAAAGGTCCTCTTCAAAACAGTTAAGAAGAAGCCATTCTTATATTTTCTACAATATTTGTCAATAAATTCTTAGCCTTCATTTAGTTGTATTTTCTTTGTTTTTTCACTGTATTGCCAAATTACATTTTTGACATTTTCTAGAAATATCTGCCTTTGTGGGAATTTATTGCTTTTTCCTCAAGTTGATGACTATGTTTTTTTTTTTCAGTTACTTTTTTTATTTGTATTTTTGTATATAATAAATTTATATTCTTATTCTCTACCAATTTATCAAGTTGTATTGATTTTATGTCTAACTGATTACCATCATCTCTTTAATGATGATGATCATGAACCCTGTAGATATTTTGTTTCTTGTAGGGCTTCTTATTAAGGTCATATGATAATCTTTGATCTCTGCAAGTTTTCTCCAAGTAATTTGCTTTACAACATGCTCTTCATTGTAATCCAAAGGCTGGATAATTCTTCAGTAATTGAATTATCTGTCATATATACGTGTTTATGTTATATATATATATATATATATATATATATATATATATATATATATATATATATATATATATGTACACATATAGTTATTTGGCATTAATACACACCAAACCCATGGATAGCTACTGACTGCTTTGGAAAGGACAGCCAGTAAAATGACCTGCTCTTGCAAATGGATTAATGAGTCTAGACAAGATTTCCCTTTCTTCAAACCAGATTGGTTGCATGCAAAAGAGCTACCAATATGAAGATTTTAATATAGAAGCCCCTGATTGGATGAAAGATGGCTTGAGTCAAAGTAATATTTTCATGCACCAGAAATACAAATTGAAGAGAAAGTTAGTTGGCGTGAGGGCTTCAGGCCAAGTGGATGATGAATTGCCTGGTTAAGAAAAAGCTAGAATATCTTGTGTCTGTTAAATTGAGGGGTATTTCAAATAATAGTTGGTGCCCTTATCAATTTCTTTACTAAAATTGGACTGCCAGGAATCATCCAGAATGACAATGGGTCTAAATTTGTCAAAGAATTTTTGACAGGTGATGCAACAGTTTGGAATTACCCAAATCCAATCTAGTATCTACCATCCAAAGTCACAGGGAGAATGATTTCATGCCACTCTAAAGAATATGCTAAGAGCATATTGTATGTAAAACCACAAGGAATGGGACCAAGGGATTCCTTTTTTGCTATTTGCTGTTTAGGAATCAGCCCAGGAATTGTTAGGATTCAACCCATAGCAGTTAGTATTTGTTTACTTGGTCAGGGGACATTTTAAGATTGTTAAGAAGTTGTGGTTGGACGAGCATCCAACCCTGAATCGTTGGTTAGAATGCATAAAGAAAATGCATTGGAGACTCGCAGAAGCTCTTGGATTAGTGAGAAAACATTCAGAAACTAACCAAATATCCATGAAGACCATTCATGATAAGAAGGCAGCAACCAGGAACTCTGAGGAGAATGAGGAACTGCTCATCCTATTACTACTAAATGGGCAACTGTTTAGGGCAAGATTGTAGTAGTAATGTCATGAACAATCTTACCTTGAAAAAAAAACAGGTGTGCTCTCTATGCTACCGGCACGTGGAAACCAGAAAAAGAAAAGGACGCAAGAGGTGTGACTTGTTTTATGGTGGAGAAGGTGATAAGGCCACGTGAAGTGGCGAGATTTGATGAACATAAAAGAAACAAAGTTTGAAGTGGAAAACAGCAGCATTTTGCTGATGTCTGCTTGGTGGCCTACCCAATTTTGCGTATAGATGATTATATAGACCGGATTGAGAAGACCAAGTATATTACTAAATGCATCCTCCTTCAGGGTTATTGGGGAGTGTCTTTAACAGAAAGGGTAAATATCAGCGTGTGTGGCTCCAAAGGGAGTGTATCAGTATTGTGTCATGCTGTTTTACACGTAAACCTCTCAAGTTACATTTGTTAGGCTTATGAATATCTTTTTAGGAAATCTTTCTGGCGTGGACACTTATATTGATGATATTATAATACATCGTGATCGTTAGGAAGAACATGTGAAGACCATTAGAGAGATTTTTTAAACGATTGAGAGAAGCCAAATTCACAGTTAATTTGGTAAAAACTACATTCTGCCAAGCTTAAGTGGAATACCTTGATCATGTGGCGTATCGCAGAATCACCCCCAATTTGTATAAAAACTAAGTATCATGGAATATCCTACCCAAAGAATTTGAGGAGAGTTGGAATGTTTCTAGGGTTATAAGGATATTATAGGAAGTTCTGTAGGAATTTAGCAGATGTCGCTATACTGCGAGCGGACTTTTTGAAGAAACGAAATAAGTTTAGATGCCAGAGCCCATTTGAAGAGATGATGAAGCTGCTATGCAAGGAACCATCGTTGAAGGCACCAGATGTTGGTCAACCGTTTTATCTAAATGTGGATGCTAGCGATCAGGGAATCGGCTCTATATTATTACAGAAAAGTA
This sequence comes from Sepioteuthis lessoniana, assembly GCA_963585895.1. Classification (NCBI taxonomy): domain Eukaryota; kingdom Metazoa; phylum Mollusca; class Cephalopoda; order Myopsida; family Loliginidae; genus Sepioteuthis; species Sepioteuthis lessoniana. Next base: position 19,838,896 of record OY757908.1, on the reverse strand, counting down.
CGTATGGGCAATTGCATCGTATTAGCTACTTTTCAAGGATATTAAATAAACGTCAGAAGGCATATGCTACCTTAGAAAAAGAAGTGTTAGCTTCATGTCAAGCCTGTAACATTATAAGTTGTATATAAGAGCTTTGACCGCCCCAACCAAAGTCTATACCAATCATAACTCCTTAACATTCACATATTGAATGAAGAATAAAAATAGGAAAATTCTGAATTGGATTCTTACTCAAGGAGAATATAACATAAAAATTAGACGTATAAAAAGGTCTGCAAATGTTTGTGCGGACGACTTATCTAGATATTTTTAGTAGTAATGCCACGAACAATCTTACCTCGAAGAAACAGGTGTGCTCTCTCTGCTACCGGCACGCGGAAACCAGAAGAAGAAAAGGACGCAAGAGGTGGGATTTGTTTTTATAGAGGAAAACGTGATAAGCCCACGTGAAGTGGCGAGATTTGATGAACATAAAAGAGACAAAGTTTGAAGTGGAAAACAGCAGCATTTTGCTGATTTCTGATTGGTGAACATCCATCAGTTCATTTTGCAAGTTAAGTAAGTTGACTTGCGCCCAATAGGTTGATTCCTCTTCGACTAGATTTCTGAAACCAACAAGAATGTTAAAGGGTAAACATTGTTATATTGTTATAAATCTTCGATGAAACAATGAACTGAAATAGAAAATATCAGAATTGAGATAAATAAAAGGCTGTTAAATAATTTCCTCTACTCTAATCATTGTAATCACATACACTTAGAAGCTGTTATATTTGCCCTCATACATCATTGCATATACAAATATTAGATTTGTTTGCTTTATTACTGTCTTGATCCTCCTTGTCATGTTCATTCGTATATTAGCGAATAAAAATTCTTGCTACATAATTCCGTTAAATTGTTTTCGGTACGTCTCTTTATGGATTTCTGCCTCATGTTATTTTCAATTTGTTACGCGCAGTCCCGCGCGATGTTGAAGGAATATTTCATGTGAATGATATATATTTATATTCATAACATATTTCGGAGCTCATCCAGGATATTTACCTGGCCTTAGCTGGGCCGTCTGGCATTCGGGCTGGACGGGATATCGAATATCAATGGCAGACTCGAGATCGAAAGGCCCCCGGCTTAGACTGGCTCACCTTCGGGTGGGTGAGCTGCATCATTGACACCTTTGACACCCTTATATAGCCCTGGAACTTGCTGTCCAGTTCAAGCTATAATCAGGAATACGTGCCTGGACCCAGATTTAGATCCAAGTCCAGCTAGGCTCATCAGGCCCACATTGCATTAAGTGGGTCGATGACCAGCATCGTCAAGCAGAGCTTGAGCCACGGCTTGTGCTCGACCTTCCCCTCACCTATTCCCCACTTTAAGCCGACCTTCGGGTCATTGACCTTGTGTCAAGTCCTGTCTGCGGGAGGCAGAGACAAATATGTATTTCATATTCCGGAATTGTATTTGTTTATGAGCTCGTCAGTATATTTATTTAGGAGCTTTCGTTCACTAGTTCTGACATCACCTCGGTTCGTAACATATTTGGGGTTCTTCGTCCAGGATAATACATTTATATTTTGAAAATTTCTTTAATACGTGTATTGAGTGTGAAGCTGAGCCTAAAATTTCAACCTATAATAGATATATGTAATTGATCGGACAAGTGTTACGCCGATTAATAAAAAATTACGTGATAATAACTGAAGCTAAATTGATATCAAGTGTTTTTTATGATATCAATGAAATCTGCGACTTAACAAAGAGGCGAGAGAACTGCCGTAGAGAACCTAACAATATCCTATTTTTTGATCCACTTAAGTGACCCCAAAAAGTATAAATAACGAAAAATTGAATTAACTAGGTCATTCATTTCTTCGACTACCAAAGGTCATTCCTTCCACTACCAAAAAGACTTTCCACTACGGGAGGCCATGGACGGACTGCAGAAAGCCACGCATTTAGACTCAAAGGGAAAAGGCATGCAACCTTCTTTTACCAATCCGACATGTTATTGCCAAAAATCGTAAAAAAACTCGCGTGTGGCCTAATGAAAACAAAAGGCACATACATACTTACGGTCCATCACTTATATACACACACACACACACTCACACACATACCCATGTATGTAAGTAAAGTCAACTTTTTATCTTCCTTACTTCGGTAAACTATGGACACATTGATTTAATAGACTTTCCTCACATGTACACTCGCCACACGGGCGAACAAATCATATTTTCATTCAACTGGCCATAGCCGTATTTTCTACATACACACATGACACGAACATTGTATTTCGAATTATTTTTATCCTGTTTGTTATGATTATTAAATTGCTTGTTTCTTAATTTTCATTGTTGTCATATTCCATTTGTTTATGTGTTTAGCGATGATTATTGTTATTTTTTTTTAGCGAGGAAAAGGGTTTAATTGTTACGTGTCTCCTCGCTATATTGTTGTAAATAAAGGAGAGAAGAACCAAGATATCGAAAAGTTTTTATGAAGGTTTTAATGGCAGCGTGAATAAAGGGTACCTCTATGCTGCAAGTCTCGTAGATAGGAAGGAAGGAAATAGTTATGGAGTTGAGAAGGAATTTTAGCAGCTAAATACCTGAGTGAAATGTGCGTCGCTACCGTTAAGGTATTGTTGAATGTGTGAGTGACGTATAGTCGCCATAGGTGTAGCAAAGGTCGTGTTTGCTGGTTAAGGACAGGAATGATGTAGTCACCCATGAATGTGTGGTCCTGGTTGTTGGAGAGAAGTATGAAAGTCTCCAGAAAATGTTGCCCAGGGATGAAGTAGCTGGATGTCTGAGCGGAATTAAGCGCGTCGCGGTAGACATAGCTAAGATTAGAGGCGAAATGAAGGTGTTCCTGTAAGTGGCTGACTGAATCCATCTAATTCATATTCAACTGGAAACCCTTGGTCTAAGAGAGTAGACTCAAGAGGTCCATAAATTAGAGGGCTTTCCTCATGGTGTCATGATGCTGCTGCTAATGAAGAAAGTGGACCATAAGTACGTCTGTCCTGTTCGAGAGGTTCTGAGCAAGAGATAGTTTGGCAGGCTTTCTTCATTTTGGTGCTGCCCGGAGAAATGGTCCGGACTGAATAGAATAAGTCATCCTCATCGGGTGAAAATATGCGTCGATCCTAACAGTCAAATTAATTTACGCGCCAAACAAAAATACGAAGTTCTTTCTACTGCGCGTGTTTGTAAAATTTGTGTTGTATTTGTGGTGGAACTAAACCTGAAAGTAACTCCCGTAAATTACGCAAGATACTCACAGTCATTTCAACAGTACAGACTGGATTAAGCAATCCTTCCCCAAGATCTGACTAATTCTCTATCATCCAGAAAGAGATCCAAATTTGCAAAAAAAGGTTGGACCTCATGATTGGCAGGACTTAACAGTAAAGTTTTCTCTTTCGAGAGGAATAAAGACTGTAACAACTTAAGCAAATAGACTCTAACAGATAACCCTGGCTCATCTAACGATTTCTTCAGAGCCAACATGAATCTAGATACAAATGCCAAAACTCATGAGAGTTTTGCCGACTTCTCAAACTTCATCACAGGAACTTATAGGATTTACACTCCTATATTATGCCACTTGTTCCTGAAACAAAGATAGCGGACGTCAGTATACTAATCAGTCTCAGGAACCTATTGGCCAGGAAAACCACGTGGTCAGTGCTCAAAACTACGTCCGCAACTTCAATTTTCTCCTGCGTTTTTGGAGCCTACTCCATGACAAGAATTTTCTATAAATACTCTAACCTTCCAACACTCACTCTCTTTTTCACAATTTCCCTTGGAGAGTCAACACAGCTTTTTTTCACATTTTCACTTACAGAGTCAACACACTCTTTCCAGTGTGACTTCCTGAGAGAACACTCTCACTCTCTCCATTTCGACTAACAGAGTCAACACACTCTTCCTCTTTTTACATTTGACTTCCGACACAAAAATTGTTATATTTTTTCGGTGAGACTTTTTCCAGCCTCGAACACCGAAATTTTGTCAAACCACAGAAAGAAGCAAACAGTAGAAATACTTAGTTAACGCGCATAGGACACTTTTATCAAATAGTCCTTTTTTGTAGTATTAGTGTTAGTCACGCACACACAAACACACACAGAGGAATATATGTCGAACATAGATTGGCGCTTTTTCACCGTCTTTGAATTGCCTCGGAATAGTCCGGGCAGAATGGGATAAGTCATCCTCATTGGGTGAAAATATCAGACGAAACCAACGGTCGAGTTAATTTACGCGCCATACAAAAGTTCGAAGTTCTTTCTGCTACAGACGCATAAGTTGTGTTGTGGATTTTGTCTGAACATATCAAGACAAAATGCTTGTTAAATCAGAATCGTTTAAAGGACATTCGAAAAAGACTTGGGAAATTGCACGATCTGAGATTTGATTTGGTTTTCAAATATGTGAACGCTTCTGTTAATCCGGCAGATCTGATCACAAGGGAAATTACTTTGAACATATTTAGATCTGAATTGCAGTTCTGGTTAACTGGGCTAAAGTGGTTGATTGGTGAAGACATTAATTGGCCCCCAGTGATTTAAATTGTTTGAGTCCTGATAGTCATATGATGATGCTGACCAACACCATCTCTATTTCTCCTATTGTTCAGGATGTAGTTTGTAGGGGGACATGTTGTTTGGTGAATATTTTTGGTCCCCCATTTTGTAGGAGGTATGTTGTTGGTATTTATGTTCGGTCCCCCACAATTTATATTAGTATATTTGGAAAAGGCAAACGAAGTAAAAACGTGTGAAACGACGCGTACAAAAAGAACATTTAAAACAAAGTGGTACAAACTCAAATTTATATTTCAACAATATATGCAATGAAACATTTTAAAACATTACTAGTGGGAAGGAAGAAATAGTTATCGAGTTGAGAAAGAATCATAGCAGTTAAAGATTGGTTAAATTTAACTGCTATGATTCTTTCTCAACTCGATAACTATTTCTTCCTTCCTACGAGACTTGCAACATAAAGGTACCCTTTATTCTTGCTGCCATTAAACCTTTTTGAAAACCTTTTGATATCTCGTTCCGATTCATTTATTTTCCTTTAAATACAACGTGAAGGTAACCCGTTCCACCGTTCCGTTATAATCGTTAAATTTCACAAAGAAACAGGCACGATTTTTGTCTCTGTCTGTTACATAGCCATACATGAATATGTGAAATGTACATAGAATGTTCATAACCATATATATAGAACATAGGAATCCGGAAACTCAAAAACACTTACGACTTCTTAGTTCAGGCACGAAACTTTTTATTACCTTTGAGTTTAAAGGTTTTTCGACATAAGGAGAGAGATACACCTGACTTTTACATCTGCCCCAAACCACGTGCGCACCCGACACAAGGCCACGGTGAGCAAGCGAAAGTCAACCGTCTTCTTCCGAGGCAAAACACAACTCACTGACTTTTCTCAAAAATCTCAGCCCACGCTTCCGGTGCGTGACGTCACTCATGTCCCCCTAGTCCTGGGATTTTTATTGTGACATCTCTGAATGACACGTCCGCTCTCCCGCGCGCGTGAACACTTGCGCTCATGTTTGCACCTAACCCATGCGCTAAGCGAAAGGTTCTCAGCCTAAATAAACCGAAAGGCAAGATATATAAAACGAAATCCCTCGGCCATTATATTTCATGTTCTCCTTCACGGACGTCCGCCGAAAGGACATAATGGTCCATCCTGAACTTGGGCAACAATTCCAGCATATCAGTGAAGAGATTAATTCCCGGATATACACAGTCATTTAACAAGGGGCACCCACCTCCTGTTCGCAATCAACAGTTTGAACAACGGCCTTATCCTATTTGTGGTTTGACCATGTCTTCACAACTTGTCTGTGAGGAATCCAAGTGTCATGGTTAAAATTCTTCGGATAAACTGGCATTCTCTCAATGATACCTTCATTTTCTTGGTCCAAAAAAACTTAGCAGTGTAGTAGAAAGAACTTCGTATTTTTGTTTGGCGCGTAAATTAATTTGACCGTTAGGATCGACGCATATTTTCACCCAATCAGAATGACTTATCCTATTCTGCCGGGACCATTTTACCGGGCAACATAAAAATGGTGAAAGCCTTCCAAACTTTCTCTTCCTCAGAATCCTTTGAGTGGGACGGACGTACTTTCTGTCCGCTCCCTTTATAGCAGCAGAATCACAACATAACGAGCAAAGCCATCTAATTCATGGACCTTTGAGTCTACCCTTCTAGAACAAAGGTTCCCAGTTGAATATGAATTAGATGCATTTATTCTGCCTCTTACAGGAACACTTTTATGTCGCCTCTAACCTTTGCTATATCTACGGCGACGCTTAATTTCGCTCAGACATTCAGCTACTTCATTCCTGGACAACCTTTTAGGAAACGATTATGCCTCTCTCCTACAGCAACTAGGACAACGCATTTATGGCTAAATATTCATTCCTGTTCTAAAATCAGCAGCTCAATATTTGCCTTGACAGTAGCGACGCATATTACGCTCAGACATTTAGCTGCTTTAATCTTTCTCAATTCAATAACTATTTTCTTCTACTCACTACGACGACCAGCACGAAGATTTCCTTTCCAACAAACCTTTATTAAACTTCTAAATTAAAAACTTCCGATATCTTCATTTGACTCATATTTTTACTTTAAATATAACGGAGAGGGTAACTTAATCCCATTCTTCGTTATAATAGTAATCATCATACAAACCCTGTTTAGTCAAACGGTAACAGCACGATCAGGCACACTTAACGCTACTTGATGGTTGGAGTAGACTGAAGGCAGTTTGTCTTTGTAGGAGGTGACATTTGATATTTAATTTCCATTTTGTAGGGATATATTTGTTTTATATGTGGTTGCGTGTTCTCACAAGGCGGAAGGTCAATTTGTAGGGGTGACTGTAATTTTGGTTTATATGTTTAGTTTAGTGTATGTTTTGCTTAGTGTTAGGCTTGGAAATACCCGGGAAAATATAAAATAGTCCTGAGAAAGAGAGAGAGAGAGAGAGAGAGAGAGAGATTGTGTGTGTGTGTATGACTAACACAACTAAAACTACAGAAAGGGTTAAATAATAAAAGTATCCTATTCATGTTGACTACGTATTTCTAAACGTTCGTTTCTTACTGTGGTTCGACGCAATTGCTGTTTCCGAGGCTGGAAAAAATCTCACAGACAAGGTATACTGAGGAAAGAAATGTTTGCATGGCTTATCCATTTTGTGGAGTTTGATGTCTGTTGGTGAATATGATAGACTGATAGTATTCTCTCTGGAAGTCACACTGGAGAGAGAGTGTTAGCCCTGCAAGTGAAAATGTGAAAAAGAGTGAGAGTGTTTGAAGACGAAGTATCTATAGAAAATACGTGTCTTGGAATTGGCTCCAAAAACGCCGGACGAAATTCGAATGACGACGTAGTTTTAAACACTGATCACATGGTTCTTCTGGCAAATGGTTTCCCGAGATTGATTGTTTATGTGCGTCCGCCATCTTTGTTTCGGGAACAAGTGGCATACCGCCCATTTTGGTAATGTAAGTCCTCTATCCTCTTCCCAGGGCAAATGACATAATAGCAATTATCTCTGCACGAGATAGAATTTCAGAAAGAAGTTATTTTATCTCTGTCGTAATCACTGACAGAGTGCTCAACAATGCCTAAAGCCTCTAAACTAACGAGCTTGTCAACTGCTCTCTCTACAGAGGATTCAGGAAATTTGTAAATGGATCAAAATTGTCCGATTTTGGGCCGAGCACAAAATAAATGTGTCACACGACACTGAGAATAATCGGCATCAACCTGACTATAACTGATGCTTCTGTAGGGAATAAATAAATAAGAATTTAAATTGAATTAAAAAAGAAAATTATTAAAATATGCAGAAACTCCCAGAGGCCACTGACAGGAAAAAGGGCGACACATGCATAAAGAAAAAGGGACTTCCCGACAGAAGAGGGAAGCTCATTCTCTTTCAGCAGTGACCAGCGGAGTGACAACACCTTGCTAACTAGTGGGGACGCCACGCGTTCGTCTTTGGACGACGCGTTGGCTAGTCCTTTCACAAGTAGCACCCGTCTCGGTTAACAGTATGCCAAAATACAAAAAGCTACGAAATGGTCCAATCGAACTACGAACTAAAACACTGGACTTGGACAAACTCCCAAAAGCGATTAACACGTTGTTAAAGCTTTAAAGCAACAAATGAGGACACATATATACCAAGAAACGATTAACGTATTTTTAAACTCCTGGACTGGGGGATTCAACCATTTCAATTGTATTCAGGTGTTATAATTAGCGTATGGTAGCAAGGAAAAGACAAACACAGGTTGAAAGTTTTAAACAATTATATTAACAAAAGGAAAAACAAGGCGATAAAGCGAAGAATCAACTGTACAAAATTGTAGCGTACAATATCAAGTGAGTGAATCGGTGTGTGTGTGAAACCAGAGTTCATATACGGTCACGTATGTTATAAGTTATAATAAACTCCCTTGGTGGGTATGGTGGTAGAAGGGTGGTAAGGCTATCAGGTGATCTCGGTGGTAGTAGTAGTCGTGGACGGGGTGGCGTTGTAGCTGAGTCAGCAGTTGTCACAGCAGAGGGTGTGTTCAGATGAGTTCTTATGGTCGTAGCGTGTTTTTCTCTTCCACCCTTCTGGTCAGTCTGACGCCTTTGCAGATCTTCCCTGCTTAAATAGCTACCCTTTGGATCAAGTCGGTTCTGGGAAATTTTTTAGGGGGAAGATTTATGATTGGCTGAAAAAGGGTATTTTGTTAATGTGAATTAATTTCTTGCATTCTCGCCCGGAAGCCCTGTAACGTTACATCCTCACCCCCACCACATTAACTTTCTTCTAACCATGTCACTTCTTACGCCGGCCGGTGATCAACTAGTGGTTGAGGGGGTAACGCACATTTCTTGCCACCACACAAGAATACGATCGAGGGAACAGAGGAAATAGAAGGACAAACGAACAAACACGAACAAAGCTTGGGGTTAACCAAGAGCAGAGGAAGGTATGCAACACTTTGCATTCCTGATAGCATATATGGACTAACGCTAGCGTGGGTTACTAGCGAAAATTTCACAAAGCTACTGGAATCAGACTCATCTTGACTCACTGTCGCTGGACCCTATCTTCTACTGCTACTGTCTCGCGAGTCCGGTGTTGACTGCCCCTGTCAGTGGTTCCACGCCAACTCTCTGCTGCTCGCCTCTCTGCTGTCCAGCGCCAACTGCTCTCTGCTGGGTCGCGTCGTCAACTCTCTTTCGCGTCCCCTTCCCACTTCCGGATACGGCGAGATTTCAGGTCCAAGAATCCTTTGTCTGGTTTCGCGCCAAAACAGACAAATGAATCGTCTGCTTTGGCAGCCCACCCACATAGTGCTACAGCCCTGCGCGGAGTCTCTTGCACAAAGACACATTTTATTCATTGTTTCACGGCAGCCGTCAGGCTAACATCCGGTAGAATGGTACCCGTCTCCAACCATGTGTATGTTTTTTTTATGAAATCGTAAATCGGAAGAGATCTGAATCCTGCTATATAACGAAGCTCCCCCAGATCTCATCCCAATTTACGATGTGTATGTATTGGTAAGTGCGCGTGTTGCGAGATTTAATACATAATAAAGTCTCTGAAACGTGCAGGAATTTGTCCCCGGCGTTGGTTCTGTTTCGTTTTGGGGTCGTTGTGGAGTTACGTTATCTGGTCTGTTAACATTTGTTGAGTTCTTTGCCTCCGAAGAAGATGGAGGTGAAGGGTCCTGGGCATTTTGAGTGTTGCACGGTAGAGGTGGTGGTGTTATGTTATATAAGTGCATTGGGCGAGGTGCCAGACGGCGGATATGTGCCCGGTGAATCCAGGCCGGGTCACCGTTTTCATTCTTTACCAGACACATCATGTGGTTTGTCTTTGTGATTTCAATGTCTCCTACCTAGGGTAGATGCGATGATTAGGCCACAGTCGATTTAGGCCGATGGAGCAACACCTTGTCACCGACTTGTATTGGGTCCTTGTAGATGAGGTGGTTTAAGCTGGCTTTCAGTTTGTGGTCGGCTTCGTCGTTAGCTAGGGTGATACGGTGGTGCACTTGTCTTAAGGGGGCGTTCATTTGCATACCATAAGCTCCCGTTTATCGTTTGTGATATCCCTCCCTTGTAATTTGGGCAGGCCGATGTTGGAGTATCGACCTGTGATTGTGTAATGTGGGGATACGCCAGTAACACTGTTGATCGTGGCGTTCATTGATGAGATGACGGATTCAATGACATCTGTCCATTCACAGTTTCTATCATCGCACAACATGTAGAGGGCATTCTTCATCGATGTTGCCGCTCTATATTGTTGCTGATATATAACAGGGAAATTTCCCTCACCTATTGAATGGTTGTTGAACCCAGGAAATAAAGGAAAAAATGTAAAAAAAACGTCTTCGTCTCCTATCTGTTGCTGTCTTCTTTCGTATAATTCTTTTTGGGCCTTCTTGTTCAAGGAGTTACATCAACAAGACAAGGTGGGGTAAAAATAGTATAACCTCAGAATGGAGTCAGATAAAAAAACGGTGACACAGCTTGCTCTGACCTGCCTGACCCAATACTTCTAGCGTCAGAATTAGTAGCATCTACGGAAGGTTTTTATATGAAGGTTTTAATGGCAGCATGGAAAAGGGTTTACGCTGGAATGCTGCAAATCTCGTATGAAGGAAATAAGTAAGGAAGGAAATGAAGTTGTTATAGAGTTGAGAAGGCATTTTAGCAGCTAAATGCCCGAGCGAAAAGTGCATCGTTAGGTTAAGGCATTGTTGAATGTGTGAGTGACGTATAGTCGCCATAGGTGTTGCAAAGGTCGTGTTTGCTGGCTAAGAACAAGAATGATGTAGTCGCCCATGAATGCGTGGTCCTGGTCGTTTGGGAAGGGAAGCGTGAATGTCTCCAGAAAATGTTGCCCAGGGATGAAGTGGCTGGATGTCTGAGTGAGATTTTCGTTGCAGTCGACATAGCCAAAGCTGGAGGGAACTTAAAGTTGTTCCTGTGTGTAGCGTATTGAATTAATCTAATTCATATTCACCTGTGAACCCTCGGTCTAAGAGAATAGACGCAAGGGGTCCCTAAATTAGATGGCTTTCCTCATTGTGTCGACGCTGCTGCTATTGAACAGCGGACAGTAAGACGTCTGTTATTTTCGAAAAGTTCTGAGGAAGAGAGTGTTTGGCGAGCTTTCCCCAATTTGGTGCTGCCGGAAAAATGATCCGGGTTGAATGGGACAAGTCATCCTGATTGGGTGAAAATATGCGTCGACCCTAACGGTCAAATTAATAAACGCGCCAACTAAAAATACAAAGTTCTTTCTGCTACAACAGAAAGGCACTATACCTTGAAGAAACCTCTGCCTGACCCCATACTTCTAACGTCAGAATTAGTAGCATCTACCACAGGGCACAGAAAATCAGACACATCACAGAAAGGCACTATACCTTGAAGAAACTCAAGGCAGATCCTTTCCTAAAGTGAATTAGTTGTATATGTTCTATGTATTTCAAAACATCTACCCCGAACAATCCATGTACTGAGATATAATCATTACGTACACAAGAAAAATCAACGGCCAACTTACTATCACCAGCAATAATATTTCTCACAGCAACACAAAGACCTTTAACATGAAATCGAAGGTCCAAACATAACTAAAGTCTATTTTCTTCGAAAGTGAGTTCATTAAGGAATATCTCCAAAATTAAGTTTGTTGTTTTTCTGATAAATATGTTCGGTGGAATTGTTGAAATTTGTAAATTTGGCAGTCCTCTCGCATCTGATTGGCTGTAAACTTCAAAAGTTGTGCTGTTATTCCCTCGCCAAAGGATCTAAAATGAAAAAGTTTATGACTTTCGGTACACTGTTATTTAAAATAAAATTCACTTTATGTTTTCTACTGTTTAGAATCCTAAAAACTTGACAAATTAATTCTTTATTCAAAAAGAAGTTTTTCTGAAATTGTTATGATCTTTTTGCAAAAAAAAAAAAAAAAAAATTGTCTGATAATTATTTCTTGTATTCATTTCTTAATGAACGAAAACAAATAATTCTTTTTTTTAACACATTCATTGTACATTTTAGCAGAATTCCTGGACCTTTTTTTTTTTGTGCGTGTGTGTGTTAGAGAGGGAAAAGAGAAAGAGAAAAAGAGGGAAATAGTAAATGAGAGACAGAGAGAGGGGGAAGGGAGGAAGAAAACAGAATTATCTCCCTTGCGTTTTGCTAGAAAATATTTTTTCATTGTTCGTTAATGAATAACGGATTTTAAAATTGTTTATTTTAATCCAACCACCTAAATAAATATCAGTTTTATTTTAGATTTTACACTTTCTCTTTTTTCTCTGTTGGTGCATAGTCGAAAGAAAAAACTGGACGGAAGTAAGTATAACGTTTTATTATTTTCTTTCGTCAGTCATTTGCAAGTGTTGTTTTTATTTACAAAGAAGAATTAAGATGAAATATTTTTAAATATGTGAAAATATTTTCTTTTTTATAAATCTAAAAACGATGTAAAAGTTGTAGGTGTTAATTCAAATTTGCAAAGTATTTTCCTTTTATTTTATTTGAGAAATTTCAGACTTTTAATTAATGAAAAAAAATTCTTTAAAAAAAAAGACTTGTATTTCAATGAAGAATGTTACATATTTTCAGAAGACCCAAATGTTTTTTCTTTTCTTTTTTTTATGACAGACTTAAAGCGATTATCGTTTAATAAAAACCAGAATTAAAACTTTACAAAATTGTAATTTAAATTTGAAATATCTTTTTAAACGTTAAAATTTCGTTTAGGTTTCTATATAGTAGTAACAACATGGCCACCATGAGCCTTTCGAACTGTAACGAATCACTCCGCACTGATTGAAAAAATCTCCAAAAATCAGCAAATTATCTGATTCTAATGAAATTTTCAGTGTTCAATTCTCTAATGTTGCATTTTCCAAAACAAAAGAAATCAGATGGAAGTAAGTTTCATGATTTGCTTTCATTTGTCATTTGGAAGAAAGTGTTGTTTTTTAACAAAAGAAACTGGCCACTGGGTTTGTTTTTAACTTGTTAAATATTAAATATCAAAAAGTATTATTTCCTTATCTAAAACAATAAATTAATAATAAATTACAAATGATTATTTCATTGATTTTTTTTTAATCGTACATTCAAAAAGCATGTTTACGTATCTATTCTCCTTTTTCAATCAAAATTATTTGAACGTACTAAAAATTAATCAAATGTGTAATGTTCTTCAGCTTTTAATACTGATAATTATGATGTTATTATATTTCAAATAAAACTAAATTTTAGCCTTAAATAATTACTTCAGTTTTCTTAAAATTTATTTCAATGGAAAAAAAGAGTGAAATTTTGTTGCTACCTATGATATAAAAATAGGTATCTAAAAAACTTAAATTTAAGGTTCAAGTCGTCCAGCTAGCAGGATTTCCCTGACACTTTTTTGCCATTCGTCCCTATCATTCATCACTTTCGGCAGGTCTTTCTAGATTACATCTTGTGTCTATTCAGAGCTGTTGTAGGTATGTTCTTTTTGGTTGGTCAACACTGGCACATCTATGTGAAAGGGTCTGTAGGAGAAGGACACGTACGAGTTCGTCTTCACTTCTACAGCAGTGTCCCACATGCCTTATTCATCTTATTTGGATGGTTTTTGTGATAGGAGGTCATCATCATCATCATATCGCGCTGGTAGCACGGATATCCCTGACCCTCTCTCGCCACTCCTCCCTATCGTTCATCGCCCTAGGTAGGTCTTCAGGACAACATACCGTATCCTCACATAGCTGCTGAATGTATGTTCGTGATGGTCGTCCTGCTTTTGCACGGCCATGTGTGGGGGTCCATTGGAGTACATCACTTATGAGCTTGTCTTTGCTTCTCCAGCAGTGTCCTGCATGTCTGGTTCGTCTAACTTGAATAGTTTTCGTGATAGGGGGCAGGTGGCCGTACAGTTGGTGTCTTGTGGTGTGTTGCCGCCAGGACTTGTTTAAGATTGCACGTAGCATTCTTGTGTAGTTGCCGTCTAGCTTCTTCTCCAGCCGTTTTGTTAGCGTCCATGTAGTGCAGCCATATAGCAGTATCAATGTGACCACTGCCTGGAAGAAACTGCGTTTCATTTTATCAGTTAGGTCTGATTTCCATATAATCGATTTCAGATAGCTGTCCATGCTTTTGCTAACCTTGTTTTGATGTCCTTTTCGGTTGATTCGACGCTGCTTCCTAGGTAAGTGAATTTGTCTACTAGTTTAAGAGGGGTTCCTTCTAGAGTGGAGATGTCCCCCGTTTGATTATAGCTCATATATTCCGTTTTATGTGCATTAACATAGAGGCCTATGCTTGCTGCTGCTCGTTCCAAACTATGCAGTAGTGTTTCGGCTTGGTCAGGTGTATTTGCCAGTATCGCTATGTCATCGGCGTAGTCGGCGTCCGTATTTGTTGTTGCGGGGTATCTTCTGCTTCTTTTCTTCGTCAGTTCGAAGCCATTCTCTTTGATTTTGTCAATCGATGTTCTAAGTACGTAGTCTAGACAAATGATAAAAAGGTATGGAGCCAGCGTGTCCCCTTGTAGTACTCCTGCTACAATGTCGAAGTATTCTGTGTCTCCATCTGGTGATCATACTTTTACTTTAGTGTTTCTATAGAGAATCGTTATTGCCGCTACGGTTTCTTTAGGTATGCCGTACGCTAGTAGGATTTGTTCCATCTTTCCTGTGTGAATGGAGTCGAAAGCCTTGGTAAAGTCAACAAATATTAATGTCGCTTGTAGGTTTTTTGCCCGTACACCTTCAAGGATTCTACGGATGGTTAATATTTGTGAGGTCGTGGATCTATTTCTTCAGAAGCCATTTTGGTTTTTTCTAAGTATGTTGTCGATTTTGGGTTCTATTCGGTTTCGTAGTAGGGCATTGTAGATTTTGGCTGCTACGGATGTAAGTGTTATGCCTCGGTAGTTTTTGGCTAATCTGAGGTCCCCCTTTTTAGGGAAGGGGAGTATGCATCCTTTCATCCATCTATCTATTGGATTTTGATTGTATACTGCGTTGCAGTGTCGGAGCAGTATGTCGTCAAATTGTCTGGTCTTCTATACTTCCGGGGGAATTTCGTCCAGCCCTGCAGCTTTCCTATTTTTAATTTTTCTGAGAACCGAGTCGAGTTCTTCCTGTGTGAACGGTCCTAGTTTAATGTCTAATTGTTTGCTAATTATTCTGGTGATTGGTTCTTGTGTTATTTTCGGTGGGTTTCCTAGTAAGTTTTCGAAGTGCTGTTTCCACTGTTTTATTCTTTCTTGTTGGTTTGCTGCTTTCAGTTTTGCTTTGGCTGTGTTCTTTCTTCTACTCACTTCGTTTATTGTTTGCCAGGCTATTCTAGATTGTCTATCTTCCACCGAGTCTCTAATCTTATCTATCTGATTTTGAATGTATTCTGTCTGTTCCTTTATATATATGCCTGCTAATTGATATTGTGCCGTTTTTAGTTTTAAGGCATTTGTGTTTGTTGGGTTTTTTCGATAGTTTTTGGAGGCTGTTTTCACTAGTGCACGTTTTTCTCTCACCGCTAAAGTTTCCCATGGGACTCTATATTTAGTTTTGAGTTTTGTTGGAATGCATTTCGCTGCTGCCTCGAGGTGTGCATTGACAAAATTTTCATATTCGTCGTTTGGTGTACTTTTTTCGGTCTTTTCTTGTAGTGTTTCGAATCTGTTTCTTAATTCTAATACGTATTTATCTCTTATATCTCTGTTGTTCAATAGGGCCCAGTCATAGTGTTTGGAGGTCGCTGTTCGTTTGGCGTTTTTTCGTAGGCTTAACCGTATTTTCGCCGTGACTATTCGGTGATCGGTGGACACACCCTCGAAAGAGGAGTATGCCTCGCAATTCATTGCACTATTTTTCCATTTCTTGTTTATAAGGATGTAGTCTATCTGAGCTTTAGTATTGTTTGCGTACGTGTATGTCCATAGTTTGCCCTCCCTTTTTTGGTAGTTTGTATTGAGGCATGCTAATCTATTTTCTATCATGAAATCTGTTAGATGTTGCCCATTCCTATTTGACGTGTTGTGGAGGCTGTATTTGTTGTTTCCATTTTTCCCGATTTGGGCATTCATGTCTCCGCCAATGACTAACATGTTGTGTTTCGGGATGCTACGCACTAATGAGGATAGCTCATCGTAGAAGGTGACTAGTTCAGTTTCTTCACTAACATTGGTAGGGCTGTAGCAGGAGATGATTGTTGCTCTGGGGTTGCCGTTAAAAGTAGCTGCCATCATTCGACGTTGTATTTTCTCAATGCTATTTAGCGCTTTTAATGCTCGAGGTCCTATAAGTAATCCTACTCCTCCTACTGCGGCGTTGACAGAGTTTTTCCATGTGGATACAGTGACGAGCGACCATCCATTGCCAGTTTCGTGATATTTGATATCTTCGGTGTGCGTGTATCTGTGTTATTGTATGCATATTATGTCAATCTTATGTTCTTTGGCCGATGCGATTAGCTCTGGTAGTTTTCCTATTCTATTTAAGGTTCTTACGTTAAATGTGGCTATTTGTAGTGTTTGCTTGCATTTTAGTAGTTTTGATTGTTTGAGCTCTGTAGCTGATTTTTCGAACACTGAGGCCAGGGCTCCAACCTCAGCAGGACGCGCCCCTTTTTTACCTGTGCGAAGAGTGATGTGGTTTGAGTGTGGGTCATGGTTATCTTTCGATGGCTGTTTTATTCTCTTCTATAGAAGCCACTCTTATAGAGGAGCAGCAGTAGTTCCCCGATCGAACTAACGATCCTGAGCGTAAAGTCGTCAAACTCACGTCCAGGACCCGTTTAGGTATTGAGTTTTGTCGTCCATGGGTTTATTCAAATACCTTTACGTACATCATGCTGCTTCCCATGTGTACGTTAAAAAAAAGGGGGGGTAATTTTGATTTAAGTTTTCTTAAGTTTTAACTTAGTTAAAGTCCAAGATTAGGGTACTTTAATCAGACTTTCACTGGTACTGAATTTTGTTTTTGTTTTTTTTGGCGGTATTGGGACATTTTCCTAGGCTTTTTAGTTTTTGTTTTTTTCTTCTATACTACCGTTGGGAACCGAGGAGGCTTCAGGAATTACAGAGCTTTTACAAATGACTTTTTTTGGGGGGTGTTTTAGGTTTTTACTTTTTCTTCTAAACTACTGTTAGGGCTTTCTTTAAGAATTTTTAAATTATATTATAGAAGAGATTCAAAAACGTTTAGCCGTGTTCGCTGACATTTGGACAGAGTCTTATAATCAATTTGGGTTTATAGTAGAGTAAGCGTGTCTTTACATTTAAAATGCATAGTTTAAGCATTATTTTACAAACAAAAATACAGCATAACATTTTGTAAAATTCAGCTGGTAGGTGGCCATATAACTGTTGTTTCGTAGGATGCTGCTTCCAAGATTTGTTTAATATAGCTCATAGGATTCTTGTGCTGTTCCTGTCTAGCTTTTTCTTAATACATTTCATCAGCATCCATGTGGTGCATCCATACAGTAGACTTGACACAGTGGCTACTTGGAAGAAATCTTGTTTTATTTTCTTGGGTAGGTTAGACTTGTATATGATCGATAACCTATCAATAGCAGTCCATGTCTTTGCTAGGTGCATATTGATATCACTTTCAGTTGATGAGATGCTACAACCAAGGTACATGAACTAGTCATTAATTTACTAGTCAGTAATTTCAGAGAACAGCCTTTAAGAGTGGAGATGTATCCTTTTTGATTAAAACACATTTTTTCTGTTTTGTTAGCATTTATGGGGAGTCTAGTGCCTCCTGCTGCCTGCTCCCGACTATACAGCTGGGATTCGGCTTGAGTACAGGTATATGGAAGAAGCTCTATATCATCTGCATAGTCAGCATCTGTAATAGTTTGTGCAGAGTATCATCTGCTTCTTGCTTTTTTTAGTGTAAAGCCATTTTCTTTTATTTAATCTGTTGATGGTTGAAGTACTCAGTCGAGGCAGATTATGAATAGATATGGGACTAATATATCCCCATGCTGAACACCAGCAGCAATGTCAAATAAGTCTGTGTTTGTAACGCCACCATGTGCCTAGCGAGCTTGCAGGGTGCCGTTTGTTCCTGCCAAGTCCACCAGTTAAAGCAGGGCACACACGTGGGCTGTGGTTTGCCAACGCTATTTGATATTACAGATATCACCAACTCCCTAGCTGAACCACATTTTAAAACCACTAGGTGGGTTATAGGTGAGTTATTAAAATTCAACACAGCTAACTGGCTCGCTTTCCCCCTCAAATACAAGGTCAAATATAATACTACGACAACTAAAGTAGACTCTGAACAGCCGTGTTTGGGTCAACAAGATTAGAATAACAATTTTCTTTTCTTGAACAAAAAGAAAGAAACAAGAAACAATTCAGGTAAAAGCCAGGAGCAAGAAAGTTTTCTTTTAAAGGATGGAAGGTAAGAACACAGTTTGTCAATGCTTTCCTTCAGACTTTGGGGTTTTATGGCAGAGCCTGAATTCAAAATCTCAAGTTTATCATTCGGGAAATATTCCCACTTCTTTTATCCTTTATCTTATCGGAGCTATTCTTTCCTTCCGTAATTTGTCTTTTATTCACGTCTGCATGAATACAGCAAGAACAATTTAAATATACTTCAATTGTATGTTCACTTACTTGGGGTTCTACTGAGTCTTTTCTTTTCTCCTCTCGTTATTGGGCTTCCATAACACGTTGATAGAAAGATGCACATCTTATTTCAGATAAGATCAAGATTTATTATTATTTCTTTCCTCGTGGAAAATTCTCCGGCTTTGGGTATTTCATTTAATGAGGCCCACCAGACCCCCGAGTAGGAATTCCTTCAAAGAAGCTTTTTCTTTTCTCTCAGTGTTCTCTGCACGGCATGAATTTGTAATTGTCTTTAATTGGAATCATTTTGAGATGAGGCTTCTTAATCTGAGAATTAATTTTTTATTTATTGTGGACTTTTTGTCCTCATCTTGGTAGTTTTTGTGTTGTTTCTTCTTTCACTACGTTTTGGCCAAATTTTCACCTCTGGCCTTCTTCTGGTGATTTTACCGCGACCTCAGATAATAGAAAAAAATTCTCATGAATTTGGTATCTTAGTTTCTTCCGTATCCCAAATTATGTGTCTTTGCTCTCCAACGAACAAACAGCAACTGGTTATTTTCCATAGTTTGAAAAATGAACACGTGTTGGCTTTTTGGCAGTTTATTCCTCCGCACCAATAATGGTCGCTGTTTGCCTCTCTCTGCTGATGCATACATGGCTAATAGTGAGTGGGATTCTCTCATGACCATGTCATCTAATGTTAATACAGGAAAGTTGAAGAGAAACAGCCTTTCCACTGCCTCTATTCTTGGTTACTACTATAGTCGGCTAACGGCCAGTGTATCACACCTCCTTTCCTCACGACCCGGTTAATATATGAGGGTGTCATATTTCCTTGTCACAGTCTCCATGCAGTGAGTGCACCTTGACTTTTGTGTTATTATTGAGCATCATTATGGCTGTGACATTTTCTTTGGGGAGACCATATGCTTGAAGTATTTGTTCAATGTTCCCTCTGTGTATGGAATCAAATGTCTTGGAGAAATCTACAAACAAGAGCATTGCCTCATGATTTTTCCACAAAATCTTCCTATAATTTGATGTCTTCTCAGAATCTTTGATATTGTGGATCGCTTTCTCCAAAAACCATTTTGATTCTTTCTAAGAACTTTCTCATTTTCTGGTTCAATGCAATTGAGAAGTAGGGTATTATAAACCTTAGCTGCTTATTTGGCCATTTCAGGTTTAAATAGAAAAAGAAACTTTTGCTTATAGGATTTTCTAAGCTTAAAAAACTTGATATTTTTCTCGTATAAAGTCCTCAATTTTTTGCGTGAAATAAAAGTCTATATGAATTGGAAAAAAGAGGAAAATTTTTTTTTTACCTACTATGTAAATACAAATATTCAGAAAATATGGAAACCTAAAATTATATAATACATTGCAATTAACTGAAATATAAATTGATTGTAATATTATAATTCCAAATAATGTATGACTGTTCTCTTTTAATTTTTTTAATAATACTTTAATTTTCATTCATTTGCAGATAACAACATTGGGAAGACTAATTTGGAAACTTAAAACATATAAAAACACACACCATTCAAGCTTATAAATACTCGTACAAACAGACAAAAGCAAAGCTAATTTTTTGTACGTGGATCAGTCTCTTCAAAAAGTTTAAATTCAAAAGACATGAAGCGGCACACTAGAGAGAAACCATTTTCTTGTGACATATGTGGATTGGCTTTTTCTACAGGTTCTTATTTGAAAGGCCATATGCGAACACACTCTGAAGAGAACCCATTTTCTTGTAAGATATGTGGATCGGCTTTTTCTTTTCTTTCTCATTTGAAACTCCATATGCGAACACACACTGGAGAGAAACAATTTTCTTGTGACACATGTGGATCCACATTTTCACAACGTGGCAATTTGCAAAGGCATATACGAACACACACTGGAGAAAAACCATTTTCTTGTGAAGTATGTGGATCAGCATTTTCACATGGTTCTGCTTTGAAAAAACACACGAAAACACACACAAAAGAAAAACCATTTTCTTGTGAAGTATGTGGATTGGGTTTTTCTAGGGGGTCTTCTTTACAAAGGCATATGCAAATACACACTGGACAAAAACCATTTCCTTGTGAAGTGTGTGGATCAGCATTTTCTCATAGTTCCACTCTGAAAAGACATATACGAACACACACCGGAGAAAAACCATTTTCTTGTGAAGTGTGTGGAGCAGCATTTTCTCTTAATTCCATTTTAAAAAAACATGTACAAACACACACAGGAGAAAAACCATTTTCTTGTGAAGTATGTGGATTGTCTTTTTCTTGCAGGTCTTCTTTAACAAAGCATATGCAAATACACACTGAAGGGAAAGTATTTCCTTGTAAAGTTTGTGGATTAAATTTTGCAGAACTTGTCACTTTGAATATGCATTTGCAAACTCACACCGAAAAGAAACGATTTCCTTGTGAAGTGTGTGGATATGCTTTTTCAAGAAGCTCACATTTAAAAACACACATGCGAACACATACTGGAGAAAAACCATTTTCCTGTGACATTTGTGGATTGTCCTTTTCTACACCTTATATTGTAAAACAACATATGCCAACACACACTGGAGAGAAACCGTTTTCTTGTGATGTATGTAAATTGTGTTTTAGTAGGAGTTCTCTTTTGAAAGACCATATGCGAAAACACACTGGTGAGAAACCATTTTCTTGTGAAGTTTGTGGATTAGCATTTGCACACAGGTTCACTTTGAGAGGACACATGCAAAAACATACTGGTGAGAAACCATTTTCTTGTGAAATATGTGGATCAGCATTTCCAGAACGTGGCTATTTGAAAAGACACATGCGAACACACACTGGAGAAAAGCCATTTTCTTGTGAAATATGTGGATCAGCATTTCCAGTACGTGAATGTTTGAAAACACACATGCGAACACACACTGGAGAGAAACCATTTTCTTGTGAAATATGTGGAGCTGCATTTTCTTACAAATCTACTTTAAAATGGCACTTGCAAAGACACACTGGAGAGAAAACAGACTCTACTGAAGTGTAAGGCTCAGCATATTCACAGAAATTTACTTTAAAATATCACATGCAAACACACCCTGGAGAGAAACCATTGTCTTGTGAAGTATGTGGATCAGGATTTTTATGCATTTCCATGTTGAAAAGATATGTCCGAACGCACACTTGACAGATACCATTTTCCCTCTGTACTATTTGAATTAGCTATTCCAGAGGGGCACTTCTTGAAAACACGCATGCAATCACACAAAGGAGAAATAATTTTTCAAGATGTAGATCCACATTTTCACAACATGATCCTTTGTAAAACCATCTGCGAAAACACACTGGATTGAAACGATTTTCTTGTGAAGTGAGTGTATCAGCATTTTCCGAACATTCCTTTCTGAAAAAAATACCCATGTTGAAATTTGAATTGCTCTCTTGTTTTCAGTTATGCAATAGAAAAAGGTACGCCGTCTTAGTAACAACATTTGAATACGCACTGGTATTTGTCGTTGCTCATATATGTTTTAGCCATCTCTGATTGGCCAATCTCCTGCTGCTAATGACTGGCAAGTTTATAAATATTTGGTAGTAATTTGTTGACAGCTATTAAACATTACTAGTTCCCCCCCACTAAACAGTTGAACATGCCCCTCTGTTTGTGGGTATAAGATGGAATCTTCAACTTTTTAAAAGAAATTCATATTAAATCAAAAAATTGTTAATATTTTTTTTTTTTAATTACACTGGGCAACAATTTTTTACTTTTTGAATGTTGTCTAGATTTCCACAAGTGATTTAGGGTATAATTGTACTGCTGAATCAGGAAATGGTATCCATTTCTCTTCATCAGTTCAGATTTTTGTGCTAAGTTAATTTGAAAAAAATCAGATCTTTTGACAAAATTGATTACATTTTTGTAACATTATCAGCTGATTTTTATCAACACATATCATCCTAAATATGTTTTTAAGAAAAAAAATGTTTTGCCACTAACATATATAGATTACCTGATAGAAACATCGATTACTGTAAACTGAATGGTGGGCATTGATAAAGGTAAGTATATGTAAATTGCATGTTGCTTTACCATTGTTCAAACTTCAGGGCTTGAACTTCTGTTTCTTCTAACTCCTGGAATGCTCAGCAGCTGGAAGGTCTCTCTTCAGATTCCAACTGTAGTCAGCCATCATGACTGCATCCCAGTGACCCTGATACCTGGTCTCTATCTCTTTCAGGTCCTGATGGAATTTGTCCCCTGCTTGTCACTCATTGAACCCAGGTTCTCCAGAAACTGGTCCATATGTGAAAATAGGTAGTGCATCTTGACGCTCATGTTGCAGCTCAGGTTTATGAATGCAGTCAGCATGTTGTTGACGAGTTCTGCATAGTTTCTGGCCTTATTGCTGCCAAGAAAGTTCTTCACTACCAGAACAAATGCCTTCCACACTTCCAGTTCCACTTCATTCATTGAGATTTCGCACTCTGTTTCTCTGATGAGCTGCCAGATCTGAGGACCGTCAAAGATGCCAGCTTTCACCTTCTCCATGGTCAATCCTGGAAAAGCCTGGCGCAGGTAAGTGAAGCAGTCACCATCCTTGTCAATAGCCTTGGTGAATTGCTTGATTAAGCCGAGCTTGATGTGCAGCAGTGGGAAGAGTATTCTGTCTCTGGCCACCAGAGGGTTGTTGATGATGTTCCTTTCTTTGCAATGCACCAATTCCTCCCTCAAAGGCCAGTCCTTCTTTATGTAATGCTAAGCACTTATATTTGGAAGATTTCAAGGTTTTGTGACTTCAAACTGATCCCTTTTCGGCATAATCACCAAGAACTATCGGACCTGAATACTTCTTATCATTAAAATAATCATTTCCAATCAAAATAATTATTCGACATGGCATTTTACCCCTACCAACTTTATAAATGCTCCACACATGCATACATGTGAACAAAAATGTAAAAAAGGACATGTGGCCATAGTTCAAAAACTTGACCTGATTGAGCAAAACCAATATGATTTTTGGATTCAGCGCATCAGATTTGTCCTAAATCAGCTAAAAAAATGCAGTTAACAAATTTTTTGTTGACCAGTGTTATTAATACAGTTATTATTTTTATTTTTTTTGGCTTAAGCAACACGGAAACACAATTTAGTTTTGTTTTTTTGTTGGGGGGGAGTAGGATTAATTGGGTAGTTTAATGTCATATTCAGGATACTCGTTTGTGGGGATTGGGATGTTTCACACTTCCGAAATGCAGTCAATGTATTCTTCTGCCCCAGTCAACTGGGCTATTAATGCCTAATTTACTAAGTGAAGCCTCAATTGCCTACTATAACCTTTCTGAAAGTGTTTAATTTTATTCCTCTCATTGGCTTCATAAACACGTTGGCTAAATTTTTCTGTTTCAATGTATTCTGAGAGAATGGACCATTCATTTATTCCATCACATATAAACTGAAATTTTATATCAATATGTTTTGATCTTTGATGAACGACTGGGTATTTTGCCAAAACAATACTGGACTGATTATCACAATGAATAGTTGTTGGGTGTTTAAGAGACTCTATTTCCATCATAGTTCTCAATAGTGCTCTAAGATACAAGGCTTCTTGCTAATGATAATTTCCAATAAATTCTGTTTCACACATTGACAAAGTGACTGAATTTTGCTTTTTAGATTTCCATGAAGAAAATAAAGTTCACCAGGAATGTTCAGTGGTTCCATTTTGATGCAGAGAATAAGGAACTGACTGTTCATGTTTGATTCTATTAATTTCAATTAACCATTGAAAAGGTTCAGAAGTGAACTCAGTTCCATTGTCTGTCCATAAACATTTTCCACAGCTATAAGGAGCAATGACCGCTAGATACCATCACAGTCAACCAAAAAATTACTTTTGTTTGAAGCAGTATCATATCCTCAAGCAAAGAAATTAGTTTGGCCTTTCGAATAGGTTCTTATATTCTGACTAAACTCTTTTTGCATTCAGTTTTGGCATTGACAAGGTTTCTGGCCTTTTCTCTTACAAATGTAACAAATAATATTTGTCTTCCTTTGGGGGAAATTTTGTAGTCTTCTCTACAATGCGGAGGTTTTTGGTAATTGTTATTGTTGGGTATTACCTACCTTTTCAGCATAATGAGCTGTTCCATCTGCCATATATGGCAGTAGCGGAGATCAGTCTTGAAGAATAAGCCTACGAGTCAGACAAGAAGAGCCGTTCCTATTGTTGCAGTATATCATTACTCTATCACTAATCCTATGTTCTTATTACTAACAGTCTCTCTCTTGTAAATACTCTTTCCTGTAAATATAACTATTTTCCACACATATTGTGGTTTGTCTTATTATTACTACTACTTGTGTTCACTAACCAGAACACAACAGTTATAATTTGTCGATTTATAATCATAGCAAAAATGAGTACTTACCCCAAGTTTATTCCTTGACTTAATCTTTTTGAATGTAGTCTTTATTCATAATATATTTTAGATTCATCGGGTGAGGGGGTAACATATATGCTCTATTTCTTTATTATTAAACATACCTTATATTCAGAAAAAAGTCATGGTTTTCTTCTTCTGGGTTATGACCATTCTAAAAGGTTTAAAATTCAGGGGTAATCCTTTTAGAATTAAGGCAATTAAAAGTCCGACAATATCGATGAGTCCTTATTGCTGAGTAGGTTTGTGATCCTACCATCTGGCTTATTAAATTGTCCTGGAGGAGACTGTGTGTCTGTTTTGCTTTTCTGATAATTCAAGCAGGTTTGAGTCCATTTTTTATGTCAGTTTGCATATTGGGCCAAACGAAATGGTTGCTGATTAATTTAGTGGTTGCTCGGCGTCCAGGGTGTGAAAGGTTGTGGTGTAAATACCATTTTTCTTAGTGATGGTGGTCTTGAGTGACCAGTTTTGACATCACAGTGTATTTTCATTCCGAATGGAACAGGACGTTCCTTCAGCTGTAGGGAAGTGTCATTTAATTTGTCTAAGGTGGCATCTTTTCGTTGTTCATCTTCAATGAGCTAAAAGTTGAGGTTTACCGAATCAATAGACTGTATTGTGGAGCGTGAGAGTGTATCTGCCACAATATTGTCTGAGCCTTTTATGTATTGGATATCCAAAGTAAATTGCGATATATAGTCCTGGAATCAAGGATCTCTGGGCGTATATTCTTTGGTATTTACATGTAAGGCGTAAGTGAGGGGTTTATGGACTGTGAAAACGGTGAAATCTCGTCCTTCTAGTAAGTGACGAAAATACCTTATCGACAAGTAAATTGACAGTAACTCCCTTGAGAAGGTGCTGTATTTGTGTTGTGCGATGTTCAATTTCACTGAGAAAAAGGATATTGGTTTTTCCACGCCATTTTGTGTTTATTATAGAACTGCTTCATTTGAGTTTCCTGAAGCGTCTGTTGTTAGTGAAAGTGTTGCAGTGTCGTCGTTACAGATGTAGGAGAGCTTAGTAAAATCTACAAATGCATTTTCAGTGTTTTGAAAAGCAGTTAAAGCTTCTCCTTCTATCAGTATTTTTGCGTTTTTATTTTTTTGTTCTTGCAGCATGTTCGTGAGCGGGTTTAATATTCTGGAATAAATCTACGGTAGTAGTTTACCAAACCAAGAAATCTCCGAAATTGTCGCAGTGATATTGGTTGTGAGAAATTTTGTATAGCTGTTACTTTTTCTGGGACAGGTGTGATTCCCTGTTGGTCAATTATGTGACCTAAGAAATCTAATTTTGAGACAGCAAAATCACATTAGCTCTCGTTGATTTTTAAGCCAAAATGTGCTAGTCTCTCGAGAATCTCTTTGATATCACGACTAGCAATAAGGACATCATCGATATAGGCAAAGGCAAACGGTAATCCTCTCAATACCTCGTCAATGAGTCTCTGGAAAGTTTGGGCAGCATTACGTAACTCAAATGGCATTCTTGTGAACTGAAAATGTTTAAAAGGAGTTTTAATTGCTGCTTTTTTATATCTTCTTTGGCTACTGGAATTTGGTAGTAAGCTTTAACCAAATCCAGTTTTGTGAAAATTCTGGTTCCTTGCAAGCCCATGGCGAAATCGTGTAGATGTGGGATTGGGTATCTATCAGGAACTGTTTTTGCGTTGAGGTTCCTGAAATCCCTACAAGGTCGCCATGCGCCTGTTTCCGGCTTCTGAACCATATGTAGCGGCGAGGAGTCTGGGCTACTTGAAGGACGTATGATGCCTTATTGTAACGTGTTAAAATTCGTCATTTGCTATTTTATATTTTTCTGGATGCAGTCTGCGTGGTGATGCATGTGTGGGTGGTCCAGTGGTTGTGATATAATGTTTAGCAGTGTGACGAACTTCATCAGAATTTTTAAAAGGTGTAGTAAGAGTTTGATTTTTTAAAAAATCAAATCTTGTCCATTCGCGTCTGGTATTGCTGCACAAATTCCTGTCGACTTGTAGATTGAGGTGATCCCCTTTGCTGTTAGTTCTGTGTTGCAATCGACGAGAGATCGCGTAGCCATGTTCACTTAAACGTTGACATGGGACAATAAATCAACTCCAAGAATCGGTGTTTTTACTTGGGGAATTATGAAAATCCACGGAAAAGATCGTCATAAACCCAAATTGAGCGTCAGTGCTATCTCTCCGTAGGTTTCAATTTTTGTTCCATTTGCCGCTTGCAGTGTGAATGAGGATAGTTGATTGTTTTTCTTGGGATCTGGTGGAATAACGCTGATTTGTGCGCCGGTGTCGACTAAAAATAAATATCCGGTATTCTTGTACCGGATGTAAAGTAAACGACTTCCTTGTTTTAAACCAGCAGCTAATGTCGTCTTTACTTGCTACCGATGTGACCATTTCCCCGATGATGTATTGAAATGTGTAAGTTTGAAATGAAGTTGCATGGTTTTGTGCATTTCCTTGCTTCACATCCAAATTTGAAATGATACCAACAGGTATCGTTGGTGCGTCGCTCTCTCGAGAATGAATTCGACTTCTGTGCCATGAGGAGGTTCTGTAAGGGCGGGAACGTTCGGATGCTTGGAACTTCACCAAACTTTGAACCTGCAGGGATAAAATTTCCATGCCCTGCAGCAGTTCAGTTAACCTGTCTGGCGTGATTGTTTGTGATGTTATGTTTGTTGGCGTTGGTGTATTCCTTGGTGTTGCGTCGTTTATTGAGTTGTATGATGTGGCGTAAACGTTCTGGTCTTGGTTATTGTCGTGTATTTTATTGGCTATTTCCGATACTCTAAGTCTAAATCCTCAGGGAGTGATGCGAGTATTTACGTTGTATGAGTATGAAGTTTGTCCGTCCATAGTTGTTTAACACTGTTTCGGACATGGTGCTGCTTCCTAACAGATTTCATTTTCCTCAATAGTTGTGAGGGTTTCATATGTCTTAAACAGGTTATGTAACCTTTTTCCATCCGATGTACCCATACGCCTTATAATGGCGTTCTTTAGCGTATCATATGGTTTGTATTCTGGCATATGGTCTAGCAAATCGACCACTTCTGCCACCTCGTCGATAGGAAGTTTTTCCACGACGTATGCATACTTTGATGTTTGTGCTGTGATTTTTTAGCGTTAAAAAGTGCATTTAACTGAGAAAATCATGCTGGTCGGGTTGTAGCTGGGAATGCTGGCTTATATTGTTGCTGTTGTGGGTTCAATGTCGTTGTTTTCCATCTTTTACGCGTTGTAATAATTTTTGTGCCGTTTTCTTAAATGAGAGCTGTTTCAAAGGTCAGTTATTATTTGTGGTTGTCGTGCTCTCTCACGTCGTAAGACGACCAATTTGTAGTGGCAGAGAGAGCATAATTCCAGAGATTCCCAACATTATACTTTGGCAATTTGTGTGGGGGGCTTGTTGAGCACCCCCTG
Organism: Sepioteuthis lessoniana; assembly: GCA_963585895.1. Lineage (NCBI taxonomy): Eukaryota > Metazoa > Mollusca > Cephalopoda > Myopsida > Loliginidae > Sepioteuthis > Sepioteuthis lessoniana. The sequence continues at coordinate 19,810,342 of OY757908.1, read as the reverse complement.
GTGTGTAACTTGCAGAGTGATTGGGAAAAAAAGTAAATTTTATAATCATAATAAACAGGATAAAAATAATTAAATATACAATGTTCATTTTATGTGTGTGTGCAGAAATTACTGCTATGGCCAGTTGAATAGATATATGATTTGTTCACCCGTGTTTGTGTAGTTACATGTTAAGAAAGTCCATTGAATCAATGTGTCCATAGTAAAGGAGATAAAAAATTGACTTTATTTACATACATGTGTATGCGTGTGTGTATATAATAGATGGACCGTAAGTATGGGCCTTTTAGTTTTCTTAAGTTGACACGTGCGTTTTTCATGAACTTTGGCGACAACGTGTCGCAATCGGGTTGTCGGCAAAAGAAAGTTGCATGCTTCTTTGCTTTGAGTCTTGTGGTGTAGCCTTCTGCTGTCCATCCTGGCCTCTCTTAGTGGAATGCCTTTTGGTAGTGAAAAGCCCTAGTAAATTAAATTCTTCGTTATTTATACTTTTTTGGGTAATCAAAGTGAATAAAAAAAATAGGATTTTGTTAGGTTTTATTGCGGGTCCTAAAGTCAAGCGCGCAGACATTTCGTATATTTACTTATTTATTTTGGAGCCTAAATATTTTTCTGTTAATTAGTTTCTGAGCAAGATTTTCTATAATGTTCTTATTCTGTGTTTTTAGTTGATTGGTTGAAAAATATATATGTAAGTTCAATGTTAATGCGATTTTGATCCGAAATTTCTAGAATGTTTTTATTCTATGTTTTTGGAGTTGATTAGTTTAAGGTAAAAAAAAATGTGTATTCTATTAGTCGTCCCATAGCCTTTTTCTATTTTAAGAGTTCATTTACAGCTCCGGCCAACCATAAGCGAATAAGTTAATGAGGTAATAAGAGAAAGCAAGGAGTCAGATACCAAGAACCTACGAAGTCAGTCCATAGTACCGGGAAATTAACCAAACCGAAACGGACGAAACCAACAACCTACGAACCTCGAAAATAATAATAAACAAATATTATTAAGCTTCCCATGTTTTTTGTTAACACACGTGATTATTGATCTATGTAGTTTTGTCATTCTCTCCCCATATTTATCTATATGTACATATACAGAGAGACAGAGAGAGCGAGGCCACTTGTTTACAAAGGAAAAGTGATTACAGAAGTATAAAACAGTTGTTTTTGTAAAATGGAATTATTTTTGCCCGGTGATATCCGGTATCTTTTAGGCATCTATACAAACATGGTTGCAGAGTGTCTCAAACCAGTTCTATATGAAATTTCTGAAAATCTCTTTGAATTAGTTGTCTCGCCTGTTAAAAAAATCTTCATTTTTTGACCAGATTATTTCCATAGTAAAGCAATGATTTTCAGATAATTTCGCTTGAATAATTTATTCAGTTTGTTCAAGGAAAGTAATTATTGATTAAAAAATGTTCACCAACTTCGGTTTTAAATATATCCGGAAATATATATATCTGTGTGTGTGTGTGTGTGTGTGTGTTCTCTATTAAGAGATATAGATTCTGAATTGTTTTTAATATTATCATATTGTAGTCATTATAATAGGCTGCGTGCAGTAAATTTCTTATCAATAAGACAAAAACGTTTGAAATGAATAAACAAACTACATAGTTTTTGATAGAAAATCAGAGCATGAAAGTATGAAAATAACGAGAGACACGCAAAAAAATGTTTCTGCGTACAATATTCAACGAAAGTTTACTTTTCTTAAAGTGGTTTGATAAAAAGGTTTTTTTGTTATACAATAACTAAAGTCTTTTTTTTTTCAAAAGTGAGTTCAGTAAGGAATATCTACAAAATTAAGTTTGTTGTATTTCTGATAAACATGTTTGGTGGAATTGTTGAAATTTATAAATTCGGTAATCTGCTCGAATCTGATCAGCTGTAAACTTCAAAAGTTGTGCCGTTATACCCTGCCCCTATTGCTATTTAAGTAAGACTCGCCAAAGTATCAACTTCTTTTTTTTTTTTTTTTCAGCACGAGCTAAAGTCTCTGCTTGGCTCACTCATTTTGCTTTGTGAGATTTTTAATTTACTCGCATTCGACTTTTGGCAGTTTTTCTCGAACAAAGTGGCTTGAGTAAAAGTCCCATTAGTCGTATAAGCAAAGCCCCTTTTCCTTACAGGGTTCTTATTGTTAGTTGTTGAAGCAATAAGCCTACTACAGGCTATTTTTGGTTCTGCTATGCGACCCTTCAAAAGAAAGTTAAGTCTAAGATCTGGAGGTGGTATTATTGAACTTTTTGCCGACAAAAGAAGCTGTTTGCCGGTCAGAAAATGTGGTAAAAGCTTCCGTAGGCTCAGCAGATGAAAATTCGAGTTGAAGCAGAAAAATATTCATCTAAGAAAAAGAAGCGGTGGTCTACTCGAAGTTCACTTAAAGAAATAGTAAAATTCGTTTTCAACGAGTCTATCCAGGAAACTAGAAGAACACAGTTGTCCAGGTTGATTCTACACAAGAAGGAGACGCCGAGAAGAAGAATAAACCCTAAAGATTGGCTTCAAAAAGAACTTTGACCTAAAATACAAAAGAATGGTATTTTATCATTAAAAAAGTTAAACAGAACGTAGGTGATTGACGCCATTGCTTTGAGAAAGTCGGTTGTTATATTTCTGTAAACCCTTTTTTCTTCTTTTTTTTTCTGTTATAATATTGTCATTACTTGAATATAAGTTATTTTTGTTACTTTAACTTCAATGTTTTAGGCAAGCAAAGGAGAAAATATGCAAAGACGGATTTTGGAACGTTTATTTTTTTTTTAAATAAATTACTTTGTGGGAACTGGTTGTTTTTGTTTTAAAGGAATATAGACACGCTTTTGTTTCAGGTACCAAAAGTAAGCTTCTCTTCCCCTTTTTTTGTTCCCTTTATTTTTATACTTTTCTCTCCCCCTTTGCTAGGCCTGACAGTTACTGCAAGATAATTTTTGGGGCTGGGTAGGGATAAAGTTTACTTGATTTGGGTAGAGGTTTACTTTATAGCGGCTAACATTTGGATAATTTTGTTAGCTGTTCGTATATTGGTTGTTGTAATTTAAGACAAAACCATTAATATTTTTTGAATTGAGCACATTTCTCATAGAATCTTTGATACAATTATCAGTTGCACTTAAAAAAAATGCTTGTTCAGCATTCATTTATATTTTAAGCAGTTTGACAATCTTCAGGGTTGTGGTAATTTCATTGTTATGGTAAAGGAGACCGACAGACAACCTAAAACGACGTTAGCTGTATTACCAACACATCAACAACGAGGAAAAAAAACTGTGCAAGAGCGCACGTGTGTGTGTGTGTCTATGTGTGTGTATGTTTTGTTGATATTTGCATTTGACAATTAGGCATTGTTGATTTATTTTTGACGACTTGCGATGATTGTCTTGACACTTGATAGTTTCGCTTTGAATTTTCGTGGTCGCAGTCGTTGTTATTGAGCTCAGAATTTCGTGTGTCAAAGATTCCTGTAAAAATTGGAACTGAAGAATCAGATGAAAATTTTCTCAGATACTTACACGTTTTGGGAGGTAGAAATGTGACGATACCCCCTCGGCCCCCCGTTACATCAACTTCTTCACCATTTCACTTCTTGGACAGTGATCAGCTAGTGGTTTCGATAGGGGCATCGCACATTTCTTCATGGCTACAAGAAATACAATCAAGGGAGTGGGAAGAAAAGAACAAAAGTACAATTTGAGCTTGGGTTAACTCAAAGTGTAAGAAGAGGAGTTATGTAACATTGCATTCCCTATGTGCATATGTAGACTAACGCTAGCGTGAATTTCTAGCGAAATTTCTACAAAGCTACTAGGAATGCCAACCCATCTTGACTGGTCTTCCCTCACTTCTACTGGACTCTCTCTCTCTTGCCGACTGGTCACTTCTGCTGTCCGGTGTCGACTGGCCACTCGCGTCACCCTTTGCCAACTGCCTTCGCTCTAGGTTCCTTTGTTCAACTCTCTCTGGCGTTCCCTTCCTACTTCTGGTCGCGTCGAGATCGCGGGCTCAGGCCTTTGTTTGGTTTCGCGCCAAAACAGACAAAGGGATCGTCTGCTTGGCGGACCACCTACATAGTTACAGAAAGTCAATTCACTTAGGGTTTTGTAATTTAGGCTGGAGTCGAAGTATACGCCAATTTGTGATTTTGGGACTAATTGAAAGTTGGGTTGACTGTTGTATATCTCATCGTTTTGGATCCTAAAATTTGTTTAGAATTTTATTTTTTATGTTTGTAATTAAAATGTAGGTTCTATCTACGATCTACACAGCTGCAGCAAATAAACAACAGTTGTGCAATGGACATCATTGGGATGATAATCGCGTGCTATATGATACTGCAGTTTTCTCCGTCTGGACTCTTATCTTGGGCATGATACCAAATACACTACCATAGCTTGGCCCGGCATCAATTTTAACACTATCGCTTGCTCCGTTTTCAATTGTGTTTCCAGATAGTTTGTTTATCAATCTTCTTTGTGCCCACGCTGTGTTAGAAAGATCCACCGGTAAGGAATGACACAATCCATCCAGAACTTATTCTGACGGTCGGGTTGATCCGTTACAACAACATTGCCCGGGTGTTGGCAACCCAAAAATGAGAACTCTCCATCAACAATTAACAATCATTTATTGGTCTATGTTCAGACTGCATAAAGTAGCACGAGAGAGAGAGAGAGAGAGAGAGAGAGAGAAATTTGTCAGGTTCTATGAATTAACACAGAGAGATACGCCTACCCGCCCAGACTGATGGAACTCTCTGAACACAAACTTTTAACTGACTACATTTTCAAAATTCGGTAAATTTTATATATTTAAATTCAGGATATCGGTAGGGTGATGTCATCTTGCTAAATTATTGTGTCATCTCTCACGTGCCCCAAATTCACTATTTTCATTTCCCCAATCAAACCTGTTTCAGACATGAATCCATTTTGTTTTTATTTTCGCCTTCCTGTGTTGATCGTTTTATACTAGCTTCAACTTTCCTATATGACTTATGTTTCGTCTCAAAGATTCTAGTTAAATTAACAGCTAACTGAAAAACTCGCCACTTAACCAAACCACGTAATAGAATAATGAACTATCATGGCATCTGTGTCACTATAATAAGAAATATTAAATCCAAAACCAGAAAAGCTTTAAGCTATGAGCAAAATTGAATCACCAAAAGACAAGAAAGAGCAACAAAGTTTTTTTCAAATGTATAAGAATTAAAACTTAATGGATTAATTCTCACTTGTGAGGGAAATTACTGCCAGTTTCAAGTTAAAAATTCCTGTAGCGGCCACAGATCTGTTTCCTTTCGCGAATCAATGCCCCCGCCAAGAGAGTCGGTCACTCACTGACCAATCAACTGGCAGAGCGCCTTAATTCCTTCTTCCTCTCAAGAACCTTTTTACTAGTCCCTTCTTTTTGTGTATCGACGGTCAGAAAGCCATGAGCCAGCAGCACGAACAGATTTCTCTCACATGACTGCTACTGATTCCACTTGGAACCCGTCGCTGAAGAAAACGCTGCTGCTAGCTTTGCACACGCTTCCTACTAACCAAGGACCAACATACTGACCAGCGACACCAAGGGGACGCTTTCTCACTCTCAATCCTTTACGCTTGCTACTATAATAAACCATTCTTTGTTGTTTTGTTTAAAAGAAGTTTCGTTGTTCATTTGTGTTACCAAATAATTTATAGTGTTAGAGAAATTAACCATTTCCCGAAAAATTAAATTCCTTATTGTTAAGGGGTGAATTTCTGGAAGCGAGTGGCGACTTTTTTTCCATTACAGTCTGAGGGAGTTGATTCTTTCAGGTTCTTTCAATTTAAAACCGAACCGACCACTGACTGCACTTTCATTAACAGGGGGAGCCGACGACGAGGCAAAGTTCACGGGAATCCAGAACCTCAAAGTCTCGAGGCTCCCAGGTCAAGAATGGGGCATATCTCAAGCCGACACGCCATCCCCAATCAAGTCCTCGTGATTCTTAAAGGACATTTTCACAAATGTTCCAACTCATTAAAAATGTTTAATTGCTTCTACAATGTTTTAAATGTTAATAAAAGGGGTTAATATTCTGACGTAGTATCCAGTTCTGGCCGATATGTCAAGCGTAGCCTGGGACTTTTCACCGAAATCAAATCCCTCGGCTTTCTTTGTTAATCTGAGATAACTGCGACCATTTACAACGTTGTGAATTTTTGATCCGAATAGTGGTGTTTTAGTAACTTTAGATCGTTACCACTGTGGGAGTCGATCTAATTTTGGCTGGAATCTACGCCGAAGAAAAATCGCTGCTTATGGAGAAAATAGTTCCTATTGAGGTTCTCAAAAACGCAAGAAAAAGAAAAACTACGCTTTCGATTTTTGTATAATACAATTTTCTGAAAGCTATTGTCTATATCTCGCTGTAGAAGAACTTACATAAATGTATAGAATACAAAATGAAAAGGTCACATGAAAATTATTCGTTCGTTTGGAAAGTGGTAGAGAGATCAGAGAAGATGTAAGGGAGACAATTATTGGTTATTTTAAAAGCTTGTTTATCACGGCTTTTGTTAACAAAACGATCGGGAATTCGTAACATTCTTATGTTTAACTGTTTGTTATAATCGGGTCAGGTACAATTCACAAAGTCATCTTGTCTTATCGAACTTTTTCTTCAAACTCTCAACTCTGAACTATTCTTGACTTCGCCCGCAAACGTGGGACTAACCATCAATTCTAAATGATCTCTGCACTGACCCCTGATTTCCCTCTCTCTGCTGAATGGACGCTGCGCACTGCTTATATAAATTGGAGGCGGGGATCTCGACAATTTTTGGTTACACGCATGAATAATGATATGTAAATTGCCTGGTCGACCGAAATTCTCTATAATCTTCAAGACTCCACAGATAACTGTTTTTTTAAGAGGTACTAAAATTGAATTTGGACGCTCCTCGGGTTTTCGTCTGACAAAAGACCCTTAAAACGGAAGAAATCCATTTGCCTGAACTTTCGTCCTGTAGACCACACAGCTTTCATTACCCGTTTTATGACAAGATTCAATAAACGAATCTTTCACTCCACTCCCCGAACCATCACCTTACTGACTAAAGTCTCAATTCCAGGAACGTCAGTCAAAAATATATCAAATAAAATAAGATAAAAAATAAACTGATAGATTAAAAAAAATAGGAATTTTCTTTACTCAATCCCTGTATTATGAAAAAAAAAACAAAAAACAACTTATTTCCAAATCCATCCTTTCATCCATTTAATTAATAATTTCATTCTAATCTCTTAGAATCGTTAATTAATTAATCAACCAGGGCGTTGGGGGAATTCTCCTTGTCTCAATTCCTCCCTTACCCATCTGTCATTTACTAGCAAATGACATACGGGGTATCATGCATAATACAATAATATTAGAAACAGGGTCGTTCCGCTGTCCTTGCTGGAAGATCGAAGTTCTCCGGTAATCCTGTTTGATTTTAACAGCGAACCATGCTAGATATAAAACCATGTACAAAAAACAGACGAGAAAAAAAAATGAATACAAGTACAGTGTTCTGAGTCTGTAGGGAACGAATAAATAAATAAATAAAAATTTTAATTGAATTAAAAAAAAAGAAAGGAAAACTTAAATTTGCAGAACCCCCCAGAGGTCCCTAACATGCGTAAAGAAAAAAGGCAACCTCTTGACACAGGGGAACAGTCTTTCTTTTTCTTTCAGGCAGTGACCGTCGAATCAACAACACCATTTTTCCTGTCTGGTGTCTGGGGACCATACACATGTCTTTGGACGTAGCGTTCGTTAGTCCCTTTCACCCAGTAGCATATCTCTCTTGGTCAACATTATGATGATATATAAAAGACCCACAAGTAAACTACAAACTAAAGCAACCGGACTTTAACAAACTACCAAAAGAAACTAACCCTTATGGAAGCCCGAAATACCAAATAAGGACAAACATATGCATGAAACGATTAAAGTATTTTTGACACCTTAACTGGGGGATTTTACCATTTCAATGTATTCAGGAAAATTTCCCTCACCCATGGACTGGTTGTTGAACCCAGTAAAAAAAAGGAAAGTATAAAAGAAACGTCTTCGTCTCTTATCTGTTGCTGTCTTTTCTATAATTATTTTTGGGACTTTCTTGGGTAAGGTGTTACACCAACTAACCTACGTGGGGGTAAAATAAAATAACCAAAATATGGAGTCAGATGTCAAATGGCTACACAGCCTTGCTCTTTGCCCCTGACCTTCAGTCAAAACCCCACACTGGCAATCCCGACGTCATTGTTGAACACCTAGGATAAAGAAACTATCCTGACATAAATTAAAAACAACAAACAAAAGACAAAAACATCCTAAACTTTAAACAGACAACTTTCCATGTGGTACAAAAAAAAGGTAACACAGAAATGAACAACATACCCACGTGGAAATGACTACCTCCTCAAAATGACTTACCAAAAAAAAAAAAGAAAAAGAAAAAGAAACGAATTCCAGCAAATACTAGGGACTGAAAAAAAAAGCTGTCCACTGCAAAGTCATACTACCCCTTTTCCACCTCTATAAAAAGAAAAAGAAGTTACTTCAATTGAAAGTGTAACGCTTAAACAAGCGAGCGAACACATGCCGCGACCTGCCGATAAATGTAAACAGATCAGATTACACGCTTGCCTAAGGACAATTATATCCGGTTACGGCCGGAACTGACAAAGCCCTTTTTCTTTCTTATGACCTTGACATCTCGTTACAGCTAAAAAAAAAAGGGGGATAAATTTAAATCAACAATATTTACGAAACACTTCGGCCAAAAATAACTTGATAAAAATGGAACTAATAGTCGTCGCCAGCTTATAGCAGGTTAAAAAAGTACTTAATTGCTACACCCATTTTTTATAAAAGAATTTCCTATTCACGCGGCTGGAGCTGTGTGTCATAGCACCTTCGTAATATCAACAAGCCCTTTTTCAACGATCGTCGGCACGTCCTTTGCGGCGTTGCTTTGTGTCCTGTGGTGGGGCGCTCTCGACCGGCTGTGGTTGCGTGCCACACAGTTCGTTCGGGTGTGTTCCACCACTGAATACATCACCTCTGGCCCCAGGCTTTAACCCTCTTCGGAGGGGTTGGGTTTATCGCCCGAAACCTTAGGCGCCTCGAAAAGGGGAATGCCGACGGGGTCCAAGGCATTTTTGGAACTGCCTGTCGCGTTGGACTTCGGTCCTGCGACAGGACCCACCTTAAAAACGGCCTTATGCCACATTCGTACGCTGGTGGGGCGTAGGATAAATATCGGCACGTCCTTTGCGGACACCCCAGAACCTGTTCTGGACTTCGGTCCGGAGCGTGGCTCTGCAAAAGGAACAATGGCAGACTTGGGGCCTTTTTAGGCACCTAGTTTCGATTTCGGGTGGGCGAGCTGCACTTTTGTCTCCTTTGTCACCTATGTATGGCACTATACCGAGCGTCTAGTTTAAGCCGTAAACTGGCATACGTGCCCGGACCCACATTTGGGTTCGTGAAACTGCTTGCCTCATCAGGCTCACATTGCACCAAGTGAGTCGATGAGTATCATTGACCAGCAGGGTTCGAGTCTCGGTTCGTTCCCGACCTCCCCCTCCCTTTATCCCCACTATAATCGGCCTTCGAGTCAAGTCGTGTCTGGTGGGAGGTAGCGACAAATAAACGGCACGTTCTTTGCGGAGCTCATACGAGGAAAAGAATCCTACGTTATTCGTGGTCGAATTCGCCTCACCGCCACTTCTAGTGGTAGATTCAACACCCTTTTTTTATACGGTCCATTTAAGGGCTATGAGAGGTCTCCTTCTGCGGGTCGGAGCATCTCTAACTGGTTATTAATGACCATTTGAAATAGACGGCCAGGAGGCAAACACGAAGAGGACTCACTAAGACCAGCCGGTCTTAACCATCGCTCGGTTCCGCTCGTCCGTTCGGCTGCACGGCGCTAAAGGCACGTGTTAGCCTTTAGCTCCCACTTCGATGCCTACGCAGCGCTAATATAACGCCAATCTTAGCCGCGGCCCCCTGGCCTGCTCGCTCTCACAGCTTTGGCGCGAGAAAGTCTTCGCTACCACACATTTTTTGCGCGAAAAGCCTTAGCTATCGTCTCGATCCGCTCTCACAGCTTTGGCGCGAAAAGCCTTAGCTACCGCGCAGCTTTGGCGCGAAAAGCCTTAGCTATCATTTTGATCTGCCCTCACAGCTTTGGCGTGAAAAAGCCTTTGCTACCGCACAGCTTTGGCACCAAAAGCCTTAGCTGCCACCACAGCTTTGGCACGAAAAGCAATAGCTACTGCCAATGATTCGCCCGCACAGCTATCTGGCGCGACAAAGCCATAGCTACCGTAAACGATACGCCCGCACAGCTATATGGCACGACAAAGCCATAGCCACCGTAAACGATACGCGCGCACAGCTAGGGGGCACGACAAAGCCATAGCTTCATCAATCCGCTCGCTCGACTGCATATATGCTAAGGCCTGGCAAACCTTAGCCACCATCTCATCGTTCGTTCACTTGGTCCGCAGTACTAAGACGCGATTAAGTCTTAGCAAACCACGCTCGCTCGATCCGTACGCTACCAAGCTGCCAGCACCGACTTCGACCACGACGCTGCTACAGACGCTCCTGCATTCTACGACTCGACTGATCTCAGCTCCCAGCAACGATCAACCAACCGCACCTACGACCCGAACATACCAGCTACTGACATCGTCCATCTAGCTGGAGACCGGAACACTACGACCACGTCTGTAATTTCTGACAATAAATTGCCATTATTGTTGATTTGTTACCTTGCTTCTTTGTCCTTTTCATTGTCTTTGGTTGTCACTACTCGCATGCATTAAACTAAAATTCATTTGCGGGGTCGACTCGCTTATCGGCTCCGCAACACACACACAAACAACAACAACAACAAAAAACACATGGATAAAAAAAATGTAAGTAACTAACTTTCTTATTAGTGTTTCTGTGAATGATATTCCCGAATATTGAAAGAAAAATTTCCAAAGAAAGGCAAAAAGAGTTAACAAAAAATAATCCTCTCGAACCAGACGATTACATTCAACAACTCTATGAGTAACTAACTTTCTTAATTTTTGTTTCTATGAATAATATTCCCGGATATTAAAAGAAAAATTTCCAAGGAAAAGCAAAAAGGGTTAATGAAAAATAATCCTCTCAAACCAGACGATTACATTCAACAACTCCCAGCCCCACTAAAATTAATACACATAAAAAAAATGACGTAAAAAATATGGAAATAAAATCCGTCATATCCAATGAGTCCTCGTTTTCCAGCCACCCTTAAGAAAATTAATAAATTAATAAAATTTGAAAATAAGATAAAAGAACTTGATAAATGGCCCTCCTAAAATATAAGGACTGTAACCGTCAAGTCAACTTTTATTTTAAAGAGTGGGTGGGGGCTGGACACAGTGAGAAAACAAGTAAATAAAAAAAGATTTAAAGGAAACCACGACACCCTTAAAAGGTATTCATTTCTCTAAGAGTTTTCCTGGCAGCTCCGCTACTAAGGCGGGGACGTGTGTAGTTAACGAATAAATAAATGAATAAATTTAATTGAATTAAAAAAAAAGTAAAACTTAAATTTGCAGAAACTCCCTGAGGTCCCTGAGAGGAAAAAGGGATGACGCATGCGTAAAGAAAAAAGGCAACCTCGTGACAAAGGGGAACAGGCTTTCTTTTTCTTTCAGGCAGTGACCGTCGAATCAACAACACTATTTTTCCTGTTTGGTGTCTGGGCACCAAGCATACCTCTTTGCACGTAGCGTTGGATAGTCCCTTTCACCCAGTAGCATATCTCTCTCGGTCAACATCATGATGAAATATAAAAGACACACAAATGAACTACAAACTAAAACAACCGGACTTTGACAAACTACCAAAAGAAACTAACCCTTATGGAAGCCCGAAATACTAAATGGGGACTAACATGCATGAAACGATTAAAGTATTTTTGACACCTTAACAGGGGGATTGAACCATTTCAGTGTATTCAGGGAAAACTCCCTCACCCATGGACTGGTTGTTGAACCCAGTAAATAAAGGAAAGTATAAAAGAAACGTCTTCGTCTCCTATCTGTTGCTGTCTTCTTTTTGTATAATTCTTTTTGGGACTTTCATGGGCAAGGCGTTACACCGACTAGCCAACGTGGGGTAAAAGTAAAATAACCTAATAATGGAGTCAGATATTAAATAGCTACACAGCCAAGCCCTTTGCCCTTGACCTTCAGTCGAAACCCCATAAGTCCGTGTTCTTTCTTTTCAGAGTGTCTTTATAAAGCAAATTGTTGTGTCTTCACTAAATAAGGCCTATTGTCCAGATTTTCACATGCAAAACAAAAATAATTTTGGTTATTATGAAGATATATGTTTTCATTGGTCCTACAACCAATCAGTATTTTCGTCTAGACTACAACTTAGGATCTTCTCATATATTTCAATTCATTTGTTTCTTTATTCGTTTACATAGGTATTACACTTATACCTGAGAATATATATATATATATATATATATATATATATATATATATATATATATATATATATATATATATATATATAAAACTTCCATTTTTTAAACACTTTTTTCCTTTTCCTTTCTTTGAAAATTAAACACTCATTTTTCTCCTTTTCTTTTTCAGTCCTTTTTTTTTTTTTCAAAATTAAACTCTCATTTTTCTCTTTTATTTATTTTTTTTTTCCAAATTAAACACTCATTTTTCTCTTTTACTTTTCAAAACTTTCTTTCTTTTCTTTTCAAAATGAAACACTCACTTTTCAATTTCATTTGTCAACACATTTTTTTAAAATCAAACACTCATTTTTCCCCTTTCTTTTTTCACTACTTTTTTTCAAAATTAAGCTCTCATTATTTTTTTATTTTTCAAAATATTCTTTCTTTTTTTTCCCAAAATTAAGCTCTCATTTTTCTCTTTTATTTTTCAAAATTTTCTTTTTTTTTTGTTTAAAATGGAACACTCATTTTTCTTTTATTTTTCAACACGTTTTTTTTTTTTTTAATTAAACACTCATTTTTCTCTTTCGTCGATTTTAGAACTGTAAAAAAAGGCATTCAAAGAAAGTTGAAAAATAATGTCAAAGTTACCACAAGATATATCTTTCTTCAAAAAATTGGTTTTACTTTGAGGAATCAAATTTAAAGACCAAACAAATTAGGATTTTTATCACGGTATAGGTATCACCGGCAACACGCGTCGCTTAAATAAAACCCGAGTTTTAACAAAAATAAAATAATACAATACGCTAAATAATAAATATTTTTCAGTTTAGTATTCCTTTTCTTTAAAAATTAAATGAAAATATTAAAATTAAAAAGGAATAAAATCACTATAATATTTAATTTGATATACGAATAACTATTTACATATCACATCTTGGACTATTTACATATCCGTCTTGGACCCTTGACCTCGAGACCACACAGATTTCTTTACCCTTTTTATCACAAGATTCAGTCAACGAATCTTTCTCTCTACTTCACAAATAAAATAAGATGGAAAATAAAGTGATGGATAAAAAAGAATAGGTATTTTCTCAACTTATTCCCTGTATTATGGAAAAAAAAACTTATTTCATCAAGTTAATTAATAAATTCATTCTAATCCTTTTAGTTTTCGCAGTCACATTTTAAATAAATGATTTTTTTTAACAGAAGAAACATTTTTAATGGTTAAAAGATTAATTCTCCAAAGAGAAAAAATAATTAAAAATTTGAAAAAAAAAAAATTGTTGTAAGGTTAAACAATTTGAATTGTTAAATTAAGTCGCTTTAATTTTGAAAATTGCAAAAAAAAGAAGAAGGGTAAGACTTTCGTTACATTGTTGTTTAAAATAAAATTCACTTTATGTTTTCTACTGTTTAGAATCCTAAAAACTTGACAAATTAATTCTTTATTCAAAAAGAAGTTTTTCTGAAATTGTTATGATCTTTTTGCAAAAAAAAAAAAAAAATTGTGTGATAATTATTTCCTGTATTCATAAGTTAATGGACGAACACAAAGAAAAAAATTTAAAAATTTTAAAAAAATAAAAAAACATTTCATAGTATATTTTAACAGAATTCCTGGATCTTTATTTTATGTGTGTGTGTGAGAGAGGGAAAGAAAGAAAGAGAAAAAGAGAAAGATATTAGATGAGAGAGAGAGACAGAGAGAGGGGGCAAAGAGGAAGAAAACAGAATTATCTCCCTTGCGTTTTGCTAGAAAATATTTTTTCATTGTTCGTTAATGAATAACGGATTTTAAAATTGTTTATTTTAATCCAACCACCTAAATAAATATCAGTTTTATTTTAGATTTTACACTTTCTCTTTTTTCTCTGTTGGTGCATAGTCGAAAGAAAAAACTGGACGGAAGTAAGTATAACGTTTTATTATTTTCTTTCGTCAGTCATTTGCAAGTGTTGTTTTTATTTACAAAGAAGAATTAAGATGAAATATTTTTAAATATGTGAAAATATTTTCTTTTTTATGAATCTAAAAACGATGTGAAAGTTGTAGGTGTTAATTCAAATTTGCAAAGTATTTTCCTTTTATTTTATTTGAGAAATTTCAGACTTTTAATTAATGAGAAAAAATTCTTTAAAAAAAAAGACTTGTATTTCAATGAAGAATGTTACATATTTTCAGAAGACCCAAATGTTTTTTCTTTTCTTTTTTTTATGACAGACTTAAAGCGATTATCGTTTAATAAAAACCAGAATTAAAACTTTACAAAATTGTAATTTAAATTTGAAATATCTTTTTAAACGTTAAAATTTCGTTTAGGTTTCTATATAGTAGTAACAACATGGCCACCATGAGCCTTTCGAACTGTAACGAATCACTCCGCACTGATTGAAAAAATCTCCAAAAATCAGCAAATTATCTGATTCTAATGAAATTTTCAGTGTTCAATTCTCTAATGTTTCATTGTCCAAAACCAAAAAAAAAAAAATGAAATCAGACGGAAGTAAGTTTTGTTATTTACTTTTTGTTTGTCATTTGGAAGAAAGTGTTGTTTTTTAACAAAAGAAACTGGCCGCTGGGTTTATTTTTAACCTGTTAAATATTAAATATTAAAAAGTATTATTTCCATATCTAAAACAATTAATTAATAATAAATTACAAATGAATATTTCATTGATTTTTTTTTAATCGTACATTCAAAAAGCATGTTTACGTATTTTTTTCTTTTTTCAATCAAAATTATTTGAACGTACTAAAAATGAATTAAATGTGTAATGTTCTTCAGCTTTTAATACTGATAAATTTGATGTTATTATATTTCAAATAAAACTAAATTTTAGCCTTGAATTATTACTTCAGTTTTGTTGAAATCTATTTTAGTGGAAAAAAAAAAGTGAAATTTTGTTGCTACCTATGATATAAAAATAAGCATCCAGAAAAATTTAAACTTCATCATATTCAAATCGTGCATCTAGGACGATTTCCCAGACTCTCTTTTGCCATTCGTCCCTATCATTCATCACTTCGGCTGGTCTTCTAGGCTACATCTTGTGTCTCTACAGAGCTGTTGTAGGTATGTTCTTTTTGGTTGGCTAACACTGGCTCATCTATGTGAAAGGGTCTACAGGAGAATGTGACATAAGTTCCTTCTTGCTTCTACAGCAGTGTCCTGCATGCCTTGTTCATCTTATTTTGATGGTTTTAGAGATAGAAAGTAGGTGGCCATACAACTATTGTTTCATGGGATTCTGCTTCAGGATATGTCCAATATAGCTCATAGGATTCTTGTGCAGGTCCCGTCTAGCATTTTCACAGTACATTTCATCAGCTTTCATGTGGTGCACCCATACAGTAGACTTGATACAGCTGCTGCTTGGAATAAATCGTGTTTTCTTTTATTGTATAGGTTAGAATTCCACATGATTGATAACCTATTGATAGCAGTCCATGCTTTTGCTAGGCGCATTTGAGTATCACTTTCAGTAGATGGTTCATGAACTTGTCCTTTAATTTCAGAGAACTGCCATTAGGAGTAGAAATGTATCCTTTTTGATTAATACACATGTATTCTGTTTTATTAACATTCATCCAGAGTCCAATGCCTCCTGCTGCTTGCTCCCAACTATGCTGCAGGGATTCGGCTTGAGATGGTGTATTTGCAAGTAGTGCTATCTCATCTATGTAGTCTGCGTCTGTAATAGTTTGTGTAATATATTAACGTGACCTGCGGGTGTGAATACGGTGGATGTTGTTGACAGATAGATTGATAAGACTGGTGTGATCACCGAAATGTCATCATATCCACAGGTGCTGTGTACTAGAGGATGTTCACAGGATGATATCTGCTCAAGGATAATATCAACAAGGTGATTGCCGAAATGTCACCATGCCCACAGTTGTTATGTTGAAAACAGGTGCATCTGGTCGAAGATATCGGAAAATCCCCGAACAGTGGATGTTGTTGAATTCGGTGATAGTGGCAGATGCATACGCCCACAGAACCAGGCTTGGGCAAGTAGCCAATGGGAAGCAGACAACATAACCAATGAAAAGCAAAGAAGTGAGATGTGGGCATAACCATGGTTAATGAAAAAGAAGAATTGCTGCAGGTCACGTGAGAGTTGTAGACTATGTAAGTTCCCGAATTTTGGCTAAAGTCAGTTGTTCACTGGCTCGTCTGTCTCCCAACAGCCCCTCCGTGTGTGCGAACTCTTTGCGATTGCTCTCTGCTCCACACAAGTATCATCGCCGAAAATAAAAATATAATCATATTTTTATATACATACATGTTCCTCATTATTAATAACGACACAGATCAGGGTATTATCTGCTTCTTGCTTTTTTTAGTGTAAAGCCATTTTCTTTCATTTTATCGCTTGATGTTTGAAGTATGCAGTCTAGAACCCCTTGATTAAAACCAGCAACAATGTAAAAGAAGTCTGTCTCCATCCGGTGAGTACGCCTTGACTTTGGTGTTATTATAGAGCATCATTATGGCTGTGGCAGTTTCTTTGGAGAGACCATACACTAGAAATATTTGTTCCGTGTTCCCTCTGTGTATGGAATCAAATGTCTTGGAGAAATGTACAAACAAGAGCGTTACCTCATGTTTTTTGCACAAAACCTTTCTATGATTTGACGTCTTGTCAGAATATGTGATATTGTGGATCACATTCTCTAAAAACCATTTTGATTCTTTCTAAGAACTTTCTCATCTTCTGGTTCAATGCAATAAGAAGTAGGGCATTATAAACCTTAGCTGCTTATTTGGCCTTTCCAAGTTTTAACAAACAAAGAAACTATTGCTTATAGGATTGTCTAAGCTTAAAAAACTTGATATTTTTGTTGTAGGAAGTTCTCAATTTTTTGCATGAAATAAAAGTCTATATGAATTGGAAAAAAGAGGAAAATTTTCTTCTTACCTACTATATAAAGACAAATATTGAGAAAATATGGAAGCCTAAAATTATATGATACATTTCAATTAGCTGAAATATAAATTGATTGTAATATTATAATTCCAAATAATGTATGACTGTTCTCTTTTAATTTTTTTAATAATACTTTAATTTTCATTCATTTGCAGATAACAATATTGGGAAGACTAATTTGGAAACTTAAAACATATAAAAACACACACTATTCAAGCTTATAAATACTCATACAAACAGACAAAAGCAAAGCTAATTTTTTGTACGTGGATCAGTCTCTTCAAAAAGTTTAAATTCAAAAACCATGAAGAGGAACACTGGAGAGAAACAATTTTCTTGTGACATATGTGGATCGGCTTTTTCTACGGGTTCTTATTTGAAAGGCCATATGCGAACACACACTGAAGAGAACCCATTTTCTTGTAAAATATGTGGATCAGCTTTTTCTTTTCTTTCTCATTTGAAACTCCATATGCGAACACACACTGGAGAGAAACAGTTTTCTTGTGACATATGTGGATCCACATTTTCACAACGTGGCAATTTGCAAAGGCATATACGAACACACACTGGAGAAAAACCATTTTCTTGTGAAGTATGTGGAGCAGCATTTTCACATGGTTCTGCTTTGAAAAAACACACGAAAACACACACAAAAGGAAAACCATTTTCTTGTGAAGTATGTGGATTGGGTTTTTCTAGGGGGTCTTCTTTGCAAAGGCATATGCAAATACACACTGGAAAAAAACCATTTCCTTGTGAAGTGTGTGGATCAGCATTTTCACATAGTTCCACTTTGCAAAAACATATACGAACACACACCGGAGAAAAACCATTTTCTTGTGAAGTATGTGGAGCAGCATTTGCACAACGTTCCACTTTGAAAAACCATGTACAAACACACACAGGAGAAAAACCATTTTCTTGTGAAGTATGTGGATCGTCATTTTCTTGTAAGTTTTCTTTGAAATTGCATATGCATATACACACTGAAGAGAAAGTATTTCCTTGTAAATTTTGTAGATCAACATTTGCAGAACTTGTCACTTTGAATATGCACTTACAAACTCACACCGAAAAGAAACAATTTCCTTGTGAAGTGTGTGGATATACTTTTACAAATTTGAAAACACACATGCGAACACATACTGGTGAAAAACCATTTCCCTGTGACATTTGTGGATTGTCCTTTTCTACATCTTCTATTGTAAGACAACATATGAAAACACACACTGGAGAGAAACCATTTTCTTGTGATGTGTGTAGATTATCTTTTCGCTGGAGATATAATTTGAAAGCCCATATGCGAAAACACACTGGTGAGAAACCATTTATTTGTAAAGTGTGTGGATTAGCATTTGCACGCAAGACCACTTTGAGGGGACACATACAAAAACATACTGGAGAGAAACCATTTTATTGTGAACTATGTGGATCAGCATATGTAGAACGTCGCTATTTGAAAAGACACATGCGAACACACTCTGGAGAGAAAGCATATTTTTGTGATGAGTGTGGATCAGCATCTCCAGTACATGAATGTTTGAAAACACCCACACAAACACACACACAAACTGGAGAGAAACAATATTCTTGTGAAGTATGTGCAGCAGTATTTTCTTACAAATCTTCTTTAAAAAGGCACATGCAAAAACACATTGCTGAGAAAGCAGACTTTACCGAAGTGTAAGGATCAGCATATTCACTGAAGTCTACTGTAAAATATCACATACAAACACACCCTGGAGAGAAACCATAGTCTTGTGAAGTATGTGGATCAGGATTTTCATGCATTTCCATGTTGAAAAGATATGTCTGAACACACACTTGAGAGAAACCATTTTCCTTCTGAACTATTTGAATTAGCTATTCCAGAGGGTTACTTCTTGAAAACACGCATGCAATCACACAAAGGAGAGATAATTTTTCAAGATGTAGATCCACATTTTCACAACATGATACCTTGTAAAACCATCAGCGAAAACACACTGGATCGAAACGATTTTCTTGTGAAGTGAGTGTATCAGCATTTTCTGAACATTCCTTTCTGAAAAAAATACCCGTGTTGGAATTTAAGTTCTCTCTTGTTTTCAGTTTTGCAATAGAAAAAGGGACACCTTCTTAGTAACAACATTTGAATATGTACTGGTATTTGTCATTGTTCATATATGTTTTAGCCATCTCTGATTGGCCAATCTTCTGCTGCTACTGACTGGCAAGTTTATAAATATTTGATAGTAATTTGTTGACAGCTATAAACATTACTCGATCCTCCCACCAAACAATTGAACATGACCCTTTGTTTGTGGGTATAAGATGGAATCTTCAACTTTCAAAAGAAATTTATATCAAATCAAAAAATTGTGAATGACTTTTTTAAAATTATTAATTTGATTATTATTCTTTGTTTTTTTGTTTTTGCTTAATCAACACGAAAATATGATTTTTGGTTTAGTTCTTTTTCTTTTTTGGTAGGGTTATATCTAGATTGATTCATCTTTATAGTTCTATTTTTACATTTAAATTGTAATTTGTACACAGCTGTTAAACATTACTAGGTCCCCCTACCAAACAATTGAGCATGACCCTCTGTTTGGGGGTATAAGATGAAATCTTCAATTTTCAAAAGAAATTCATATCAAATCAAAAAATTGTGAATAATTTTTTTTAATTATTAATATAATTATTATGAGCATTTTTTTTGCTTAATCCACATGAAAACACGATTTTTGGTATAGTTTTTTTGCTTTTTTGGTGGGGTAGGAATAATTGGGTAGTTTAATGTCATATACAGGATACTCGTTTGTGGGAGGGGTTTCCCACTTCTGAAATGCAGTCAATGTATTCTTCTGCCCCAGTCAACTGGGTTATTAATGCCTAATTTACTAAGTGAAAACTTAATTGCCTACTATAATCTTTCTGAAAGTGTTTGATTTTATTCTTCTCATTGGCTTTGTAAACACGTCGGCTAAATTTTTCTGTTTCAATGTATTCTAAGAGAATGGACCATTTATTTATTCCATCACATATAAACTGAAATTTTATATCAATATGCTTTGATCTTTGATGAACGACTGGGTATTTTGCCAAAACAATACTGGACTGATTATCACAATGAATAGTTGTTGGATGTTTAAGAGACTCTAGTTCCATCATAGTTCTCAATAGTGCTCTAAGATACAAGGCTTCTTGACTTGCTAATGATAATTTCCAATAAATTCTGTTTCACACATTGACAAAGTGACTGAATTTTGCTTTTTAGATTTCTATGAAAACATTGGGGTATTTTCTGCCAATCTAAATCAATATCCATTCACGCTTTTTCTGTCACTAAAATTAGACCAAGCTGCATCACAAAATCCTTCTAATTTTAAGGGTTTCTGTGATTTCTTGAATATGAGTGACTGATTGATTGTGCTTTTTAAATAACATAAGACATGCATTGCTTTCATTATATGGAAAGAATTTGGTTTTTCTAGGTCTTGTGTCAAACTAGTCACTGTATAACTCATGTCTGGTCTTGTAGCAACCATTATGTATATCAGACAGCCAATATTTCACGGTAAGTTTTGCTATCTCTTGTCTAATTGAATTTGTCACTTGTTTTCTTTATATCCATTTCACATGAAGTTGAGCCTGGTTTGCAATCTGCTGTACCGAACTTTGATATGTCTTCTCAATATATTTAGATTGATTCATCTTAATAGTTCTATTTTTGCATCTAAATTGTAATTTGTAGACAACTGTTAAACATTGATTTTGTCACTTGTTTTCTTTATATCCATTTCACATGGAGTTGAGCGTGGTTTGCAATTTGCCATGCCGAACTTTGATATGTCTTCTCAATATATCTAGATTGATTCATCTTAATAGTTCTATTTTTGCATCTAAATTGTAATTTGTAGACAGCTGTTAAACATTACTAGGTCCCCCCACCAAGCAATTGGACAGGACCCTCTTTTTTGCGGGTATAAGATGTAATCTTCAACTTTCAAAAAAAATTTATATTTAATCAAAAAATTGTGAATAACTTTTTTAAAATTATTAATATAATTATTATTAGTTGTTGTTTTTTTTGTTTTTTTTTTTTTTTTGCTTAATCAGCATGAAAACATGATTTTTGGTTTAGTTCTTTTTCTTTTTTGGTGGGGTATATCAAGATTCATTCATATTAATCGTTCTATTTTTGAATTTTAATTGTAATTTGTAGACAGTTGTTAAACATTACTAGGTCCCTCTTTGATAATATCTTCTCGATATGTCTAGATAATTTATCTTAATAGTTCTATTTTTGCCTTTAAATTGTATTCTTAAAGTCCAGGATAATTTCTCAAGATTAGTCACTTTGAATCTAGACTTCAGTCATGTTTTAAATTGCATTAGTTGTTCATTTTATTTTGTACATAACAAAAACAAATTGTACCAAAAATATACATCTTATTTAAGTTTGGTTTTGAACCAGTAAAACTTTCATTTGGGGTTTTCCTTGTGTTTTTATTTTAACAACGATTTCTAATATACGCTGAAGCCATCAATGCGTAAACCCACAAGTTTTGAGGCAATTTTGACTCAAAGAAAATAAAGTTCACCATGAACATTCAGTGGTTCTATTTTGATGCAAAGAATAAGGAACTGACATGTTTTTGAAGGTAGAAAGTCGATTCACTTAGGGTTTTTGTAATTTATGCTGAAATCGAAGTATATGCCAATTTGTGATTTTGGGACCAATTGAAAGTTGGGTTGACTGTTGTGTATCTCATAGTTTTGGATCCTAAAATTTGTTTAGAATTTTGCTTTTTATGTTTGTAATTAAAATGTAGGTTCTGTCTACGATCTACACAGCTGCAGCAAATAAACAACAGTTGTGCAATGGATATCATTGGGATGATATTCATGTGCAATATGATACTTCAGTTTTCTCCGTCTGGACTCTTATCTTGGGCATGATACCAAATACACTACCATAGCTTGGCCCGGCATCAATTTTAACACTATCGCTTGCTCCGTTACCAATTGTGTTTCCAGATAGTTTGTTTATCAATCTTCTTTGTGCCCACGCTGTGTTAGAAAGATCCACCGGTAAGAAATGACACAATCCATCCAGAACTTATTCTGATGGTCGGGTTGATCCGTTACAACAACATTGCCCGGGTGTTGGCAACTCAAAAGTAAGAACTCTCCATCAACAATTAACAATCATTTATTGGTCTATGTTCAGACTGCATAAAGTAGCACGAGAGAGAGAGAGAGAGAGAAATTTGTCAGGTTCTATGAATTAACACAAAGAGACACGCCTACCCGCCCAGACTGATGGAACTCTCTGAACACAAACTTTTAACTGACTACATTTTCAAAATTCGATAAATTTTATATATTTAAATTCAGGATATCGGTAGGGTGATGTCATCTTGCTAAATTATTGTGTCATCTCTCACGTGCCCCAAATTCACTATTTTCATTTTCCCAATCAAACCTGTTTCAGACATGAATCCATTTTGTTTTTATTTTCGCCTTCCTGTGTTGATCGTTTTATACTAGCTTCAACTTTCCTATATGACTTATGTTTCGTCTCAAAGATTCTAGTTAAATTAACAGCTAACTGAAAAACTCGCCACTTAACCAAACCACGTAATAGAATAATGAACTATCATGGCATCTGTGTCACTATAATATGAAATATTAAATCCAAAACCAGAAAGGCTTAAAGCTATGTGCAAAATTGAGTCCCCAAAAGACAAGAAGGTGCAACAAATTTTTTTTTAAATATTCCAACTCATTAAAAATTTTTAATTGCTCCTACAATGTTTTAAATCTTAATAAATGGGGTTAATATTCTGATGTAGTATCCAGCCCTGGCCGATATGTCTTGCTTAGCCTGGGACTTTTTATCAAGATCAAATCCCTTGGCTTCCTTTGTTAATCTGAGATAACTGCCACTATTCACTACGTTGTGAATTTTTTATCCGAATAGCTGTATTTTAGTTACCTCAGATCATTTCCACTTTGGGAGTTGATCTAATTTTGGCTGGAATCTACGACGAAGAAAAATCGCTGTTAAAAAGGGAAATTAGTTCCTGTCACGGTTCACAAAAACATGCAAAAAAAGGAAAAACAACGCTTTCGATTTTTGTATAATACATTTTCTCAAAGCTATTGTCTTTATCTTGCTGTTATTTTAAAAGTTTGTTTATCTCGGCTTTTGTTGACACAGCGATCAGGAATTCGCAATATTCTTATGTTTAACTGTTGGTTATAATCGGGTCAGGCACAATTCACAAAGTCATCTTGTCTTATCGAACTTTTGCTTCGAACTCTCAACTCTGAACTATTCTTGACTTCGCCCGCAAACGTGGGACTAACCGTCAATTCTAAATGAGCTCTCCATTGAGCCCTGATTTCCCCTTCTCTGCTGAATGGGCGCTGCGCACTGCTTATATAAATTGGGAACAGGGTCTAGACAATTTGTGGTTACACCCATGAATAATGATGTAAATTGCCTGGTCGACCGAAATTCTCTATAATCTTTAAGACTCCACAGATAACTGTTTTTTAAGAGATACTAAAATTGAATTTTGACACTCCACGGGTTTTTGCCAGACAAAAGATCCTTGAAACGGAAGACATCAACTTATCCCATCTTGGACCCTTGCCTGAACTTACGTCCTGTAGACCACACAGATTTCATTACTCCTTTTATGACAAGATTCAATCAACGAATCTTTCTCTCCACTCCTCAAACCATCACCTTACTCACTAAAGTCTCAATTCCAGGAACATCAGTAAAATAAGATAAAAAATAAAATGATAGATTAAAAGAAATAGGAATTTTCTCTACTTAATCTCTGTATTATGAAAAAAGAAAACTTATTTCCAAATCCATCCTTTCATCCATTTAATTAATAAATTCATTCTAACCCTTTAGTATCGTTAATTAATTAATCCACCTGGGGCAGGAGTTCTCTCTGTCACAATTCCTCCCTTACCCATCTGTCATTTACTAGTAAATGACGTACAGGGTATCATGCATAATACAATAATATTAGAAACAGGGTCGCTCCGCTGTCCTTGCTGGAAGATTGAAGTTCCCTGGTAATCCTGTCTGATTTTAAAAGCGAACCATGCTAGATATAAAACCATGTACAAAAAACAGAAGAGAAAAACGATGAATAGAAGTACTGTGTTCTGATTCCGTCTTCTTTCTTTTCAGAGTGTCTTTATAAAACAAATTGTTGTGTCTTCACTAAATAAGGTCCAATGTCCAGATTTTCACGTGCAAAATAGAAAATAAAAATAACTTTGGTAATTATGAAGATATATGTTTTCATTGGTCCTACAACCAATCAGTATTTTCATCTAGTCCACTGCTGGGGATGTTCCCATATCTTTCAATTCATTTGTTTCTTTATTCGTTTACATTGGTATTACACTTATATCTATGTATATATAAAAAAACTCCCTTTTTTCTTTTTTTACAACACTTTTTTCTTTTTCCTTTCTTTCAAAATTAAACCCTCATTTTTTTCTTTTATTTTTCAACACTTTCTTTCTTTCTTTCTTTTCAAAATTAAACCCTCATTTTTCTATTTCATTTTTCAACACTTTCTTTCTTTCTTTCTTTTCAAAATTAAACACTCATTTTTCTGGGGGGGGGTCCTCGTGGTGTAATGGTTAAAGCAATGGACTGCGGAATTGTAGTACGCGAATTCGTTCTCCAGTCGCGCTATTGTTTTCACTTTCGGGCAAATACCCTTTGGAAAGGTATGAACCCCCTTATCCTCCCAGCTATGGGTTAAATAGTACCACTACTGTTCTTCTAGAAGAATAGCTTTGGCATTAAATAACCTAAAAAGAGTTGATATGCCATTAAACAAAGAAATCAAACCACTCATTTTTCTCTTTTATTTGTCAACACATTTTTTCAAAATTAAACACTCATTTTTCTCTTTTAAAGTTCATATATATATATATATATACCTATATATATATACCTACTGCATCTTGATCGAGCCAATCTTGATAAGGTGCACCAATTGGGCACTTAATACACACTGTGCTCGCCCTTTCTGCCAATTTAACTTTCATCTCTGACTTTTCCATGCCTTTTTTCCACCACCACTAACTCAAAGAAGCCATAATTATGATTAGCACAATCCCCACAACAGTAGGCCAGGTTACCATAGTAACCATTTTATCTCCCCAGCTCGATTCTTGCCGACTCAATCTAGTTAATTCCAACTTCAATCGTCCAAAATCAATCTTATCAACTGGTTTTAGTAACCCCGGCATTTTCCTTAACGAAAATTGAGGGACCTCTTTCTTAATCGGATCCCATAATTTAGCCCATGTGTACCACAGCCAAAGGGTAAAGCCAAAATGGTCAAGGGGAATAACTCTCGTTGTTTTTGTCTAAAGGGGTCAGAGTATAGTCTATCTTACATAATTATCCCGTTTTAATTTCCGTCACATGACTGCACTGCAGAATGACACGTCACAAGATCAACTCACACCACCACCAGCGCTGAGTCCGCGTGGGAACCCTTCCACGCAGCCTGCGTAATGCCGATGACAACTGCACAGTCGACCCCAGACCGTCACTCGCCCAACACAACCTCTGCCACAAAAAAAAAACAATTTTCTATTTTCATTTAATCCGTCTACTCTAAGGGCGTCACTCCGCGCAAACAGAGCTTCTATGGTAAGTCTCTGCCATTAGCAGGTGTTCTTTCAGCCTGTCTTTGATTACGTAATTGAGTTAATGGAATTTCGTCAGTAGGTTCCCAAGCGCTCGATCTGTCTTCATAATCACTAGGGTTAATAGTCACTTTCTCAGAGAACCCAACCGGAGGTCGAGTTATCTCCCTCAACCTTTGATCCAATTTACCGTCCCTCAGATATATTTTATAATACACTGGGTCACCTATCTTGAAGTGTCATAGAAAGTTAGGACACACGGGGATTGAGAAGACGTATGGGTTGATAATGAGGAATTGTTATTGGTCCACGTTGTTTAATGATGTTGTGAATCACGTAAAGAAGTGTGTAACAAGCCAAGTGCAAAGTAGAGGAAGTAAGGCTGCCCCGGTTTTAGAGACAGTTATTTCCCACTACCCATTTTAGAAAATGAATTTAGACATTTTGGGTTCTTATGGGCCAACTGATTGAGGGAATTGTTACATATTAAGTTTTGTGGATTGGTCGACAGCATGGCCGGAAGCATTCGCCATACCTGATAAGAGAGCGCGAACAGTATCCGATATAATACATAGCGAGAGATTCCCCAGGTATGGGGTTCCCGAACAGCTGGTTACAGATAACGACTTGGAAAATGTAAATAAGGTTATGAGAAAGACGTTGGGAGAACTGAATATCCAACACATAACCACCTCCCATACAATCCCCAGAGTAACGCTAAGGTTGAGAGATTCCATAAGACCCTTGCTGATGTCGCTGGCTAAATTAGCAGAGCATAATAGGGGAAATTGGGATCTGTTTCTAACCCAAGTCTTTGCAGCTGTGAGATTTTCGATGAACGAAACGACCAAGTTTTCTCCTTACTACTAGGTATGTGGCCGGGATGTGGTCTTACCCTTAGACAATTTATTAAGTTAAGTTAAGTTAAGGGACGGTAAATTGGATCAGAGATGGAGTTCCTATCATAGAATAGTAGAACAAACAGGCCCAGTGTCCTTTATAATATGGGACCAATTAACGGGCATGGGGAGGAGAGTACACGCAAATGACGTAAAGTTTGCTGAGATAGAGGAATGGAAAGTGGATAGTGTAGCGACAAAACAGAAAAAGCTGAGAAGGGTCACTCTAGTGGAACCAGAACTTCTGAAAATAGATAGTGAAGCTAGCGAGATCGAAATTAGCCCCACTACTCTTCAAAGGTTGAGGGAGATACCTCCGGTTGGGTTCTCTGAGAAAGTGACTATCAACCTCAGACCTCAAATTTTCGAGTATCACTATGTTCAAGCTTACCTCCTCATCTTTCCCTGAAAGGTAATACAATACATCACCCTGCAATACTTATTTGAAGGTATTTCCTGCCTCTACCCTAGACCTAAGGGCTGTTATGTCACTATCTCCTTGACTTTGTCTAACAATATCTATCCAGTGGGGGTCCGTAATGGTCTCTGATTCGCTCACTCCCTGGTCTTCCCAAGTAGTTCTCCCTTCTAACATGTGCGAGTTAATCACATTAATCTGGAAGGCCTTATCGTCCACATCTGGCTCCAACTTAATCATATTTACCCAACCCCTCCGCTCGGGCAGGATATGACACAAGGTCAATTTTTAAGCGGAGTTTAACAGGTTTGAATTCAGAGTTTTCCTTCTCCTAGACTAGTTGCCTCACCAAGGCTGAAGAACCTAGTCTGCCCTACTATTTACCCATAGTTGGAGGGAGAATAATTGGACTCATACCTTTCCCAAGGGTATTAGTGCTATGTGAAATGCAATCAGTCTCGTCCAGGATTTGAACTCGTGTCGCCGTGTCCATTTCCTACGACGATAACATTACACCACGGGCACCAACTTAATAGACTCACCTCGTGGTGTAATGGTTAAAGCGATGAACTGCGGAATCGTAGTACTCCAGTCGCGCTATTACGTTCACTTTCGGGCAAATACCCTTGGGAAAGGTATGAACCCCCTTATTCTCCCTCCAGCTATGGGTAAATAGTAGGACGGACTAGGTTCTTCAGCCTTGGTTAGGCAACTAGTCTAGGAGAAGGAAAACTCTGAATTCAAAACCTGTTAAACTCCGCTTAAAAATTGACCTTGTGTCATATCCTGCCCGAGCGGAGGGGTTGGTAAATAGTACCAACTTAATAGACTCTGTCTCCAACTGTTTCGGAATCCTCAATAACAACTCAGCACAGATGTTATCCTTATTGGCTAGGTACTCTATTTTACAGTTGTACCCACTTAGCTTCAGCGCCCATTGTTGGATCTTTTTGTTCATCCACTCTGTCTCCAACAGGTATTTGAGGGGTTGATGGTATGTCTTAATGGTAAATACTGCCCCACTCAGATAGTAGTCCAACTTCTGCACAGCGTACAAGATGGCGAACGCCTCCTCTATCATCAACCATCTTTGTTGGGTCTAAGAAAGCCGATGAGAGAGGAAATAGATTGGTACCTGTTTAGGCACCCCCGGCACCAGACCATCCTTATCGCGACTGGGTTGCATGAGTACTGCTTCGATGCACCTATCACTAGCATCAGTGTACAACACCATGGGCTTATTGTAGGTGCCCGTGGTGTAATGGTTATCGTCACAGGATATGGACACGGCGATACGAGTTCAATTCCTGGACAAGACTGATTGTATTTCACATAGCACTAATACCCTTGGGAAAGGTATGAATCCAATTATTCTCCCTCTAGCTATGGGTAAATAGTAGGGCAGACTAAGTTCTTCAGCCTTGGTGAGGCAACTAGTCTAGGAGAAGGAAAACTCTGATTTCAAACCTGCTAAACTCCGCTTTAAAAATTGACCTTGTGTCATATCCTGCCCGAGCGGAGGGGTTGGGTAAATAGGAACACCATGGGCTTATTCAAGTCTGGGTACGCTAACAAGACCACAGCTGTCAGCTGGTCCTTTTAGGCCTCAAATACACGCTGGCAATCCTCCGTCCACCTAAACCGGGCGTATTTCTTCGTCAGGGATATCAGAGGACCTGCCAACCGACTAAATGCGGGTATGAACCTCCTATAATACCCTATGGCTCCTATAAAGCCCCTAATCTCCCTTACAGTTTTCGGTGCGGGCATGGCCCTTATCACCTCTACCTTATCTACATCGGTCTTTATCCGGTCCTTATTCACGAACCCTAGGTATTTTGTCTCCTCTCTTAGAAACTGACATTTTGACAGTTTCAGCTTCAGGCCATGCCTTCTTAGGCACGCTGCAGATGTTCAAAATGCTCCTCAGATGATCTCAAAAACACCATCATATTATCCAGATATGTCATGGCAAATATCTCCATTCCATCCAACACTATGGACATGAGCTGACTAAACACACCCGGGGCATTTGACAACCCAAATGGCATAACCCTAAAATTGAAAAGACCCATGTGAGAGGTGAATGCGGTCTTTTCTCGGTCCTCTATGTTCATGACTACCTACCAATAGCCCGATCTCAAATCCAATGTAGAAAAACACTTAGATTTTCCTAGGAGAGCCAAAATATCATCAATCAGTGGAAGAGGCACCGCAAGTGGCTTTGTAATCGCATTCAGCTGGCGAAAATCCACGTAAAACCTGTGCCCTCCATCCTTCTTTTCAACTATCACTCTAGGGAAGCTCCAGGTAGATTTGAATCACTCAATCATCCCCAAGTCCATCATCTCATTCACTGATTCCTCCACTAATTTCCTTTTGGGGATTGGGGTCCTATATGGCCTTAACTTGATAGGCGGGTGGTCACAGGTGTCTATCCTCATCTCCACCGTCTTTGTCTGTCCTAGCTCCTTATCGGTCATTGCTATTACCTCCCGGTTGCTACTAAGCAAACCCTTTAATCTTCCATATCTTTCACGTCCGGTTATGTCGTCATCTCTTGATTTGTTAACCTCTAGCCTGTTCCTAGACCAATTTTCTTTCAATATTTGTATTATACAATTTTCTCAAAGCTATTGTCTTTATCTCGCTGTAGAAGAACTTACATAAATGTATAGAATACAAAATGAAAAGGTCACATGAAAATTATTCGTTCGTTTGGAAAGTGGTAGAGATCAAAGAGAAGATGTAAGGGAGACAATTATTGGTTATTTTAAAAGCTTGTTTATCACGGCTTTTGTTAACAAAACGATCGGGAATTCATAACATTCTTATGTTTAACTGTTTGTTATAATCGGGTCAGGTACAATTCACAAAGTCATCTTGTCTTATCGAACTTTTTCTTCGAACTCTCAACTCTGAACTATTCTTGACTTCACCCGCAAACGTGGGACTAACCATCAATTCTAGATGATCTCTGCACTGACTCCTGATTTCCCCCTCTCTGCTGAATGGAAGCTGCGCACTGCTTATATAAATTGGAGGCGGGGATCTCGACAATTTTTGGTTACGCCCATTAATAATGATATGTAAATTGCCTGGTCGACCGAAATTCTCTATAATCTTCAAGACTCCACAGATAACTGTTTTTTTAAGAGGTACTAAAATTGAATTTGGACGCTCCTCGGGTTTTCGTCTGATAAAAGACCCTCGAAACGGAAGACTTCAACTTATCCGGTCTTGGACCCTTGCCTGAACTTTCGCCCTGTAGACCACACAGCTTTCATTACCCGTTTTATGACAAGATTCAATCAACGTATCTTTCTCTCCACTCCCCGAACCATCACCTTACCCTCTAAAGTCTCAATTCCAGGAACGTCAGTCAAAGAAAAAAATAAAATAAAACAAATAAAATTAGATACAAAATAAAATGATAAATAAAAAGAATAGGAATTTTCTCTACTTAATCCCTGTATTATGGAAAAAAAAATTATTTTCAAATCTATCCTTTCATCCATTTAATTAATAAATTCATTCTAATCCCTTAGAATCGTTAATTAATTAATCCACGTGGGGGTGGGGAGTTTTCTCTGTAACAATATTTTTAGATTTCTCCTAAGTAGAAACAGAAGAAACACTTTTTAATGGTTAAAAGATAATTCTCCAAAGAGAAAAAATAATTAAAAATTTGAAAAAGAAAAATTTTGAAAGGTTAAACAATTTGAATTGTTAAAATTAAGTTTTTTAATTTTGGAAATGGCAAAAAAATAAATAAATAAATAACACTTTCGGTACACTTATTTAAAATAAAATTCACTTAATTTTCTCTACTGTTTATAATCCTAAAAACTTGACAAATTAATTCTTTATTCAAAATGAAGTTTTTCTGAAATTGTTATGATCTTTTTGAAAAAAAATTGTGATAATTATTACTTGTATTCATTCGTTAATGAACGAGAACAAATTTTAAAAAATTATAAAAAAAAACACATTTCATAGTATATTTTTACAGAATTCCTGGATCTTTATTTTATGTGTGTGTGTGAGAGAGGGAAAGAAAAAGAGAAAAAAAGGGAGAAATAGTAGATGAGAGAGAGAGAGAAATAGCGAAAAGAAAGAAAGTAGAATTATCTCCCTTGCGATTTGCGAGAAAATATTTTTTCATTGTTCGTTAATGAATTACGGTTTTTAAAATTATATATTTTAATCCAACGACCTGAATAAATATTACTTTTATTTTGAATTTTACATTTTCTCTCTTTTCTCTAATGTTGGATTGTTGAAAAAAAAAAAAGAAATCAGACGGAAGTAAGTATAACGTTTTATTATTTTCTTTCGTTAGTCATTTGCAAGAAAATGTTGTTTTTATTCACGAAGAAGAATCAAAATGAAATATATTTAAATATGTGAAAATATTTTCTTTTTTATGAATCTAAAAACGATGTAAAAGTTGTAGGTATTAATTCAAATTTGCAAAGTATTTTCCTTTTATTTTATTTGAGAAATTTCAGACTTTTAATTAATGAAAAAAAATTCTTTAAAAAAAAGACTTGTATTTCAATGAAGAATGTTACATATTTTCAGAAGACCCAAATGTTTTTTCTTTTCTTTTTTTTTTTATGACAGACTTAAAGCAATTATCGTTTAATAAAAACCAGAATTAAAACTTTACAAAATTGTAATTTAAATTTGAAATATCTTTTTAAACGTTAAAATTTCGTTTAGGTTTCTATATAGTAGTAACAACATGGCCACCATGAGCCTTTCGAACTGTAACGAATCACTCCGCACTGATTGAAAAAATCTCCAAAAATCAGCAAATTATCTGATTTTAATGAAATTTTCAGTGTTCGATTCCCTAATGATGCATTTTCCAAAACAAAAGAAATCAGATGGAAGTAAGTTTCATGATTTGCTTTCATTTGTCATTTGGAAGAAAGTGTTGTTTTTTAACAAAAGAAACTGGCCGCTGTGTTTATTTTTAACCTGTAAAATATTAAATATTAAAAAAGTATTATTTCCTTATTTAAAACAATAAATTAATAATAAATTAAAATGATTATTTCATTGAGTTTTTTTAATCGTACATTCAAAAACGATGTTTACGTATTTTTTTCCTTTTTCAATCAAAATTATTTGAACGTACTAAAAATGAATTAAATGTGTAATGTTCTTCAGCTTTTAATAGTGATAATTATGATGTTATTATATTTCAAATAAAACTAAATTTTAGCCTTAAATAGTTACTTCAGTTTTGTTTATATTTATTTTAATGGAAAAAAGAGTAAAATTTTGTTGCTACCAATGATATAAGAATAGGCATCCAGAAAACTTAAATTTAAACTTCATCATCTTCAAGTCGTCCAGCTAGCAGGATTTCCCTGACTGTCTTTTGCCATTTGTCCCTATCATCCATCAATTTCGGCAAGTCTTCTTGGCTATATTTTCTTTTGATATAGAACTGTTGTCGGTATGTTCTTCTATGTTGGCCAACACTGGCACATCCATGTGAACGGTTCTGCAGGAGAATGTAACATGAGTTTGTTCTTGCTTCAACAACAGTGTCCCGTATGCCTTGTTCATCTTATTTGGATGGTTTTAGAGATAGGATGTAGGTGGCCATACAACTATTGTTTCGTGGGTTGCTGCATCCGAGATTTGTTTAATATAACTCATAGTATTCTTGTGCAGTTTCCGTCTAGCTTTTTCTCAATACATTTCATCAGCGTCCATATAGTGCATCTATACAGTAGACTTGATATAGCGGCTGCTTGGTAGAAATTGTGTTTTATTTTATTGTATAGGTTAGATAACACATGATTAAAAACCTATTGATAGCAGTCCATGCTTTTGCTAGGTGCATTTCCGTATCACTTTCAGTAGATGAGACGCTGTTATTGAGGTACGTGAACTTGTTCAGTAATTTCAGAGAATTGCCATTAAGAGTGGAGATGTATCCTTTTTGATTAACACACATGTATTCTGTTTTGTTAGCATTCATCAGGAGTCCAATGCCTCCTGCTGTGTGCTCCTGACTATGCAGCAGGGATTCGGCTTGAGTTGGTGTATTTGCAAGAAGCACTATGTCATCTGCATAGTCTGCATCTGTAACAGTTTGTTCAGGGTATTATCTGCTGCTTACTTTTTTTAGTGGAAAGCCATTTTCTTTCTTGTCAATGTTTGAAGTACGTAGTCTAGGCAGATTATGAACAGATATGGGGCTAATGTATCCCCTTGATTAAAACCAGCGACAATGTCAAAGAAATCTGTGTCTCCATCCGGTGAGTACACCTTGACTTTTGTGTTATTATAGAGCATCATTATGGCTGTGGCAGTTTTTTGAGGGAAACCCTTGGAGAAATGTACGAACTAGAGCGTTGCCTCATATTTTTCACTCAAAATCTGTCTATGATTTGATGTCTTGTCAGAATATGTGATATTGTGGATCGCTTTCTCCAAAAACCATTTTGATTCTTTCTAAGAACTTTCTCATTTTCTGGTTCAATGCAATTGAGAAGTAGGGCATTATAAACCTTAGCTGCTTATTTGGCCATTTCGGGTTTAAATCGTCACAGTCTCCATGCAGTGAGTGCACCTTGACTTTTGTGTTATTATTGAGCATCATTATGGCTGTGACATTTTCTTTGGGGAGACCATATGCTTGAAGTATTTGTTCAATGTTCCCTCTGTGTATGGAATCAAATGTCTTGGAGAAATCTACAAACAAGAGCATTGCCTCATGATTTTTCCACAAAATCTTCCTATAATTTGATGTCTTCTCAGAATCTTTGATATTGTGGATCGCTTTCTCCAAAAACCATTTTGATTCTTTCTAAGAACTTTCTCATTTTCTGGTTCAATGCAATTGAGAAGTAGGGCATTATAAACCTTAGCTGCTTATTTGGCCATTTCGGGTTTAAATCGTCACAGTCTCCATGCAGTGAGTGCACCTTGACTTTTGTGTTATTATTGAGCATCATTATGGCTGTGACATTTTCTTTGGGGAGACCATATGCTTGAAGTATTTGTTCAATGTTCCCTCTGTGTATGGAATCAAATGTCTTGGAGAAATCTACAAACAAGAGCATTGCCTCATGATTTTTCCACAAAATCTTCCTATAATTTGATGTCTTCTCAGAATCTTTGATATTGTGGATCGCTTTCTCCAAAAACCATTTTGATTCTTTCTAAGAACTTTCTCATTTTCTGGTTCAATGCAATTGAGAAGTAGGGTATTATAAACCTTAGCTGCTTATTTGGCCTTTCCAAGTTTAAACAAAGAAACTTTTGCTTATAGGATTGTCTCAGCTTAAAAAACTTGATATTTTTGTTGTAGGAAGTTCTCAATTTTTTGCATGAAATAAAAGTCTATATGAATTGGAAAAAAGAGGAAAATTTTCTTTTTACCTACTATGTAAAGACAAATATTAAGAAAATATGGAAGCCTAAAATTATATGATACATTTCAATTAACTGAAATATAAATTGATTGTAATATTATAATTCCAAATAATATATGACTGTTCTCTTTTAATTTTTTTAATAATACTTTAATTTTTATTCATTTGCAGATAACAATATTGAGAAGACTAATTTGGAAACTTAAGACATATAAAAACACAAACCATTCAAACTTATAAATACTTGTACAAAGAGACAAAAGCAAAACTATTTTTGTGTATGTGGATCAGTCTCTTCGAAAAGTTTAAATTCAAAAGACATGAAGAAGAGCACTGGAGAGAAACAATTTTCTTGTGACATATGTGGATCGGCTTTTTCTACGGGTTCTTATTTGAAAGGCCATATGCGAACACACACTGAAGAGAACCCATTTTCTTGTAAAATATGTGGATCAGCTTTTTCTTTCCTTTCTCATTTGAAACTCCATATGCGAACACACACTGGAGAGAAACAATTTTCTTGTGACACATGTGGATCCACATTTTCACAACGTGGCAATTTGCAAAGGCATATACGAAAACACACTGGAGAAAAACCATTTTCTTGTGAAGTATGTGGATCAGCATTTTCACATGGTTCTGCTTTGAAAAAACACACGAAAACACACATGAAAGAAAAGCCATTTTCTTGTGAAGTATGTGGATTGGGTTTTTCTTGGGGGTCTTCTTTGCAAAGACATATGGAAACACACACTGGACAAAAACCATTTCCTTGTGAAGTGTGTGGATCAGCATTTTCACATAGTTCCACTTTGAAAAGACATATACGAACACATACCGGAGAAAAACCATTTTCTTGTGAAGTATGTGGAGCAGCATTTTCACTTAGTTTCACTTTGAAAAAACATATACAAACACACACAGGAGAAAAACCATTTTCTTGTGAAGTATGTGGATCATCATTTTCTTGGAGGTCTTCTTTAACAAAGCATATGCAAATACACACTGAAGGGAAAGTATTTCCTTGTAAAGTTTGTGGATCAACGTTTGCAGAACTTGTCACTTTGAATATGCACTTGCAAACTCACACCGGGAAGAAACAATTTCCTTGTGAAGTGTGTGGATATGCTTTTTCAAGTAGCTCACATTTAAAAACACACATGCGAACACATACCGGAGAAAAACCATTTTCCTGTGACATTTGTGGATTGTCCTTTTCTACACCTTATATTGTAAAACAACATATGCAAACACACACTGGAGAGAAACCGTTTTCTTGTGATATATGTAAATTGTCTTTTAGTAGGAGTTCTCTTTTAAAAGACCATATGCGAAAACACACTGGTGAGAAACCATTTACTTGTAAAGTGTGTGGATTAGCATTTGCGCACAAGTTCACTTTGAGGGGACACATGCAAAAACATACTGGAGAGAAACCATTTTCTTGTGAACTATGTGGATCAGCATTTCCAGAACGTCGCTATTTGAAAAGACACATGCGAACACACACTGGAGAGAAAACATTTTTTTGCGAAACATGTGGATCAGCATCTCCAGTACATGAATGTTTGAAAACACCCATACAAACACAAACTGGAGAGAAACCATATTCTTGTGAAATATGTGGAGCAGCATTTTCTTACAAATCTACTTTAAAAAGGCACATGCAAAAACACACTGGAGAGAAAACAGACTCTACTGAAGTGTAAGAATCAGCATAGTCACAGAAGTCTACTTTAAAATACCACATGCAAACAGACCCAGGAGAGAAACCATAGTCTTGTGAAGTATGCGGATCAGGATTTTTATGCATTTCCATGTTGAAAAGATATGTCCGAACACACACTTGAGAGAAACCATTTTCCTACTGAACTATTTCAATTAGCTATTCCAGAGGGGCACTTCTTGAAAACACACATGCAATCACACAAAGGAGAGGTAATTTTTCAAGAAGTATGTAGATCCACATTTTCACAACATGATACCTTGTAAAACCATCACCGAAAACACATTGGATCGAAATGATTTTCTTGTAAAGTGAGTGTATCAGCATTTTCCGAACATTCCTTTCTGAAAAAAATACCCGTGTTGGTATTTGAGTTGCTCTCTTGATTTCAGTTATGCAGTAGAAAAAGGTATGCCTTCTTAGTAACAGCATTTGAATATGCACTGGTATTTGCCATTGCTCATATATGTTTTAGCCATCTCTGATTGGCCAATCTTCTGCTGCTACTGACTGGCAAATTTATAGATATTTGCTGCTAATCTGTAGACAGCTGTTAAACATTACTCGACACCCCCCACCAAACTGTTTGTGGGTATAAGATAGAATCTTTAACTTTCAAAAGAAATTCATATCAAATCAAAAAATTGTGCATAATTTTTTTAAATTATTAATATAATTATTATTAGTCTTTTTTTTTGTTTTTTTGCTAAATCAACACAAAAACACGATTTTTGGTTTAGTTTTTTTTGCTTTTTTGGTGGGGTAGGAATAATTGGGTAATGTCATATCAAGGATACTCGTTTGTAGGAGGGTATCCCACTTCCAAAATGCTGTCGATGTATTCTTCTGCCCTACTCAATTGGGCTATGAATGCCTAATTTACTAAGTTAAGACTTAATTGCCTACTATAATCTTTCTGAAAGTGTTTAATTTTATTCTTCTCATTGGCTTTGTAAACACATCAGCTAAATTTTTCTGTTTCAATGTATTCTAAGAGAATGGACCATTTATTTATTCCATCACATATAAACTGAAATTTTATATCAATATGCTTTAATCTTTGATGAACGACTGGGTATTTTGCCAAAACAATACTGGACTGATTATCACAATGAATAGTTGTTGGGTGTTTAAGAGACTCTATTTCCATCATAGTTCTCAACAGTGCTCTAAGATACAAGGCTTCTTGACTTGCTAATGATAATTTCCAATAAATTCTGTTTCACACATTGACAAAGTGACTGAATTTTGCTTTTTAGATTTCTATGAAAACGTTGGGGTATTTTCTGCCAATCTAAATCAATATCCATTCACGCTTTTTCTATCACTAAAATTAGACCAATCTGCATCACAAAATCCTTCTAATTTTAAGGGTTTCTGTGATTTCTTAAATATGAGTGACTGATTGATTGTGCTTTTTAAATAACATAAGACATACTTTGCTTTTATTAAATGGAAGGAATTTGGTTTTTCTAGGTCTAGTAACTGTATAACTCATGTCTGGTCTTGTTGCAACCATTATGTATATCAGTCTGCCAATAATTTCATGGTAAGTTTTACTATCTATGAAATTGATTTTGTCACTTGTTTTCTTTATATCCATTTCACATGAAGTTGAGCGTGGTTTGCAATTTGCCATGCCGAACTTTGATCATATATTCTCGATATATCTAGATTGATTCATCTTAATAGTTCTATTTTTTCCTTTAAATTGTATTCTTAAAGTTCAGGATAATTTCCCAACATCAGTCATTTTGAATCTAGAGTTCAGTCATGTTTTAAATTGCATTAGTTGTTCATTTTATTTTGTACATAACAAAAACAAATTGTACCAAAAATATACATCTTATTTAAGTTTGGTTTTGAACCAGTAAAACTTTCATTTGGGGTTTTCCTTGTGTTTTTATTATAACAGCAATTTCTAATATACGCTGAAGCCATCAATTCGTAAACCCACAAGTTTTTGGGCAATTTTGACTCAATAAGGAGACACCTTGCCAAAGAAAATAAAGTTCACCACAAATGTTCAGTGGTTCCATTTTAATGAAGAGGATAAGGAACTGACTGTTCGTGTTTAATTCTATTAAGTACAAGTAACTGTTGAAAAGTTTCAGAAGTGACCTCAGTTCCATTGTCTGTCCGTAAATATTTTCCACTGCTGTCAGGGGCAATGTTAGCTAGATATTTCATTGTAGCGAGCAAAGTGTTGAACTTGGGTTTTAAGAAATATAACATCATCATCATCAAAATTAAGTACATATTTATACATTTTTTCATTTACAAAATTGTATTATCTTTATTATCTGACCAATTAACATCATCTTTTTCATGAGGATCTTTTCTTTCTATTCTCTATCAATTTACAAAGTTGTATTGTCTTTATATCTGACCTCTTAACATCATCTTTTTCATGAGAATCTTTTCTTTCTATTCTCTACCAATTTACAAAGTTTTATTGTCTATATATCTGACCTCTTAACATCATCTTTTTCATGAGGATCTTTTCTTTCTATTCTCTACCAATTTACAAAGTTTTATTGTCTATATATCTGACCTCTTAACATCATCTTTTTCATGAGGATCTTTTCTTTCTATTCTCTATCAATTTACAAAGTTGTATTGTCTTTATATCTGACCTCTTAATCTGCTTTCGAAAATGCTCTACACTGTAATCCAGATGCTGAATAGTTCTTTAAGGATTTGGATTTTATATATATATTTTTACATTAAAAAATCTAATATATATTCATAAAGCTTATATATATATATATATATATATATATATATACATTTTATACACTTAGACATTTCATGTATCCTTTTTATATATATATATATATATATATATATAGTTCAAATGTTATAGGTATTCTAATTATATGTGTTTTAGTTGGTTGTTTGGGTTTTATGGCATATCAACTTTGTAGGTTATTGTTATATAGTGGCTCGTACCACGTGACTTCTGGTGTCACGAAAGTATAAAAGACGCAGTGTTTTTCAAGCATGGCAGACAGAAAGAAGCTGAAAGAGAAGCCAAGAGATAGCTCTCAAAGGACGTCAGTCAGTAGTAAGACCAATTTCGGACATAACACCAACAGCGTGAGATTTAAATACTAGTTGGACTGTAACAATTGAGTTAATAAACAATTAACTTTATTTCTCTGTGTATCTTTTCCTTACCACAATGTAACAGGTATTCAATGCCAAACCCATTTTCATAGAATTAATCAGTTCTTTTGTAAACAATTCAGTTTAGCGTAAGACACAGTTTAATTGTCAAAAATATTTCTATTTCAAGCTATTCAGTTTATTCAAACAGTTCTAATTCAGCTAAGTATAAGTATAGATTTTGTTTACACACAGTGAAATGTCAAAATAGTTCTATATTAAACCATTCTGGTTAGTGTATGTACAGTTTCAATGTCAAAACAGTTTCATTTCAAACAATTCAGTTTAGCATAAGTGTGCAATTTAAATATAAGTACACAGTTTAATTATCAAAAACATTTCTTTTCAAGCTATTCAGTTTAGTCAAACAGTTCTAATTCAAAAAATACAGTTTAGCAACAGTATGCCGTTAGTTCTATTTAACCCATAGATAGGGTCCTATCAGATGCTACCATTCCAGGCCAGAGTGGACCTGGGAGCAATGACAATGAAGGGGTGCTCCACAATACCGAAAGCCCCGCTATCACTGGAACCTCACCATCAGATTGTTTAGTATCATATCCAGGACACTACTTGGGGGATCTTACCCCTCTGCAAAGGGCGAAAATATATGCTGTTTATATATACAAATATATATGTACATGTTCAAATATACATATAAATATATATAGATGTATTTTCTATATAAATACATATACTTTATTTATATATTTTTTAGTATATTTTTAAATTAATATTTATATATAAGTAAAGTTGGTGACAGTAATTGATGGTGCCATCCCTTTCACTGGATTGCTCCACTTTATACTTGATCCCTCCCTGAGTGTTAAACAAGGAGGCACAAGTGACAATTTTAGAGTCTTTGGTATAACTGGGCCTAAGATTGAACTCCAGACTCTTGTGCCATTGCTGAACACTTTACCCACTAGACCAATGGACCATTTATTGTTATTTACACACATACACACATATATATATAGTATAATATAATGGCCGAGGGATTTGGTTTTATGCCTTTGGGTTTAGTTAGGCTGAGAACCTTTCGGCTCAGTTCATGGGTTACTTAGGTGCAACATTAACACAGGTGTTCACGCGCATACGTGGAGCAGAGATGTCACAATAGCCCAGATGGGAAACAGGGCTAGCAAGTGCGAATGACGTCACGCACCGGAAGCGCACAGAGGATTTTGGGATTTTTTGAAAAAGCCAGAAGAGTTGAGACCTGCCTCGGGAGAAGACGGTTGACTTTCACTTGCTTGTGGAGGCCTTGTGGCAGGTGTCGAGTGCATGTGTGTGTGTGTGTGGGGGGGGGCAGATGAAAAAGCCAGAATAGAAAGAATGTGTATCTCTCTCCTTATGTCGAAGAACCTTTAAACTCAAAGGTAACAAAAAGTTTCGTACCTGAACTAAGAAGTCGTAAGTATCTTTCATGTTTCGAGATTCCTATGTTATATATATATATGAACATTCGATGTCCATTTCACACATAGGTATATCATGGCTATGGTACATATTTCATTAAGAAAAATATATATATATTTCATTAAGAAAATAAAAAAATATATATATATTTCAGATAAAAAACAAATCGGTCACATTAGGATTATAAATTTATTTGCAAACTTATATATATATGCATCTGTGTATGTGTTTACATATTGATATGGAAATATATATTTATATTTGGATAGATATACAGATGTGTGTGTATATATATATATATATATATATATATATATATTCATTTATATAGTGAGGTATTCTTCAATCCAGTAGATCTGGAATAGGGAACAATTCAATCAGAACATATAAAATATTCAAATTTAGAATATTCAAATAATCCTGGTGAAGAGCTCAATGTAAACAAATATTTTTTCAAGAAAAAAACAATATTCAGTTATATTAGGATAATAAATTTATTTCCATCTTTTTAAGAGCATTGAGATGAATCAAAACTCTAAAGAACTTTAACAGGACTTCATCAGATCCAACAAGAAAATACAATACATCCAGACATGAGATAGAGAAAGGTAAGAGGGAGAAAGGAAAACCATTTTAACTATGTACATGGTGCATTCAATAAGTTTCCAGA
The DNA here is from genome assembly GCA_963585895.1 of Sepioteuthis lessoniana. Classification (NCBI taxonomy): domain Eukaryota; kingdom Metazoa; phylum Mollusca; class Cephalopoda; order Myopsida; family Loliginidae; genus Sepioteuthis; species Sepioteuthis lessoniana. The sequence goes on along the minus strand of OY757908.1, from coordinate 19,768,508 downwards.
CTTTTTTGTACAGGCATTTAAAATTGTTATAGACTCTTGAAAATTCAGAATGTTATTGCCATACATCTTATGAGAAGACTGACCAATTTTTAAGATTTCAGGTTCAAATGAACAGCTACAGCAGCAATTGGAATACACCCTACTAAAGCCTGATTGTCACAGCTGGTGAATTTAAAAAATGCAATCTGGAGGTGAGGACACTTTAGGATGATATGCAATAAAATTCTGTTTTAAACTTAGAAAAAATGCCACAGAAACGTATGGAATGTTTCAGACTGCTTTTGGAGCATCTTGCATGAATTGAGCATCAGTTTTTGAGTGGCATAAGAGATTCAAGGAAGGCAGGGAGTCTGTGAGGGATGGTGAGAGGTGTGGGAGGAGTAAGGAAGTCAATACACCACAGTTGATTGGTCAAACGGTTAGGGTTAGGGTTACTATGTTGAGGTTTTAAAGGAGTTCAGGAAGAGATTCCTAGGGAAGAGGCCAGCACTTTTAAAAACAGGTCAGTGGCATTTCCACTAGGATAATGCACCAGTCCACAACTCCATCCTTGTCACTGACTATTTGACCAAGATGGGCTTCAAGACAGTTCCTCAGCCTCCTTATAGTCCAGACCTTGCTCCCTGTGACTTTTGCTTATTCCCTAAGCTCAGAGGCTGTCGTTATGGGACAATTGAGGAGATGAAAGAGGCTGTAATGAAAGTCATTGACACGCTCACACAAGAGGACTTCCATGGGGCCTTCCAGAAGTTGTTAGAATGGTACAACAAGTGCATTGCAGCCAGAGGAGATTACTTCGAAGTGGAGTAGAGTTTCATGTGTGTACTATCAATAAAAGTGCCCATACAAAAAAAGTCTGGAAACTTATTTAATGATCCTCGTACATCTACCATCAAAGCAGCTCGGAGTAGTAGACCTCTTCAATATACTCTATTGAATTTCTGGGGTTAAACCCTTATTTTCCAATAAGAATAATTATAACAATAATAATAATAATAATACAAGTAAAAAAAACAACAATTGTCATAAGTAAGTTGGTGACTATAGTCGAGAGTGACGCGAAGGCTCCCTTTTCGATAGCTACTACACCAAGGTGTAGGGGAGGGTTCAACTCCTTTCCCTGGATTGCTTCCCTTTACCTTTGATCCATACCTTATAATGATGAGTGTCAAGCAAGGAAGTATCAAGTACCATTTTTTGAGTCTTTGGTATGGCTCGACCTGGGATTGAACCCAGGTCTTCCAGGCCATTTGAGAACACTCTAACCATCGTATAATTAAAATTATTGTCCAATGAAATGTTTGTGTTATTTCGAAAATGTAGTATACAAAGGGATTTTTTCCCAAAAGAAAGCATTAAAAATATAAAAAACGTATATTGGAATTTCATCAATTAGATGGAAATTAAAGTAAATAATCATATTCATTCGTTTTCTCATGAATGATGGAAAAATTAAACAGTCTTATCCGAACATTTTTGGAAATTGAAAAATAAGGGTTTGTATAAATTTTATGTGAAGAAAAGAAATCTAAATGCTTATTTTACAATGAAAGGTTTACAGATAGAGTTGAATTGTTCTCTTTTAGTTTTTTTAAAAATGAGTTTGAAAGTACAAGACAAAAATTTCTAGAACAAAGTCTTTTTGTGGATTATAATCCTGTGGATTTATTTTTTAGATCCTGCCAAGATATTTTCCTTTTAGGGTCTTTTAGTCTTAGTTTTTTCAATGTTAAAGTTGAAAATCAACTCCTTTGCAAATGTCACATTTGTCTGGTCCTTTTAGAAAAGCTAAGCATTTTGTCTAAAAGGCCTCATACCAGATCAAATGGATTTTCTTTTCCATTGGTGCTAATTGCATAGCATTTTATTTGAGTAGCTGGAGTGGGACTGATGATTTATTTATTGCCTACAGCTGTTTAAATAGTTTTAACAGTTGAGACAAGTAGATATCATATATTTTGTGCTGTTAGAATTAATGGGCTTCTTTTTTTCAGAACAAGTGACGACAAGTTTCTTTCTTCATCTTTTATTATTATAATTTTACTTGTATCTCTATTTATATATTTCTATGCATTATAAATGTGGGTGGTATAAATCTTCAGTTTTTGACCAGCTCATTTCCATACTAAAGCACTGATTTCAGAGAATTTCTGTTGAATAATTCAAGTTGTTGTTTCAAGGAGAGTACTAATCAATTAAAGAAATGTTTTTCCTACTTTACTTATAAATCTATCAGGAAAATGAAATAATATTCCTTCTTCATATGTGCGTGTGTGTGTATATATATATATATATATATATATATATATGTGTGTGTGTGTGTGTGTGTGTGTGTGTGTGTGTGTGTGTCCTTTGCTCTACAAATAGAAATAGATTCTGAATACTATATTTAAGATATTATTCTATACACAACTGCAGCAAATAAACAACAACTGCACAGTAAACACCATTGGCATGATATGCATGTGCAACGATATTATATATTGAATCCAAAACCAGGGCTAACGTTTCGTTTGCAGACGTCATGGGTGACTCAGCGTTTTTCTTTCACCAAGGATTTTAGGTTCGAATAGCCGCACCGGCTACGAAAAACCCATGAGAAAAATTAAGTCACCAAAACACAAGAAAAAGCAGCAATGTTTCTTATAATGTTCCAGTATAAAAGAAATTTTTGATTTTCTCTTAAACAGTTTTCAAAATTTCTGTTAATCCATAAAGAATTTTTTTTTTAAAGAAATGAGTTTTCATTGGATTTAAAGCAAAAACAAAACAAAAACACTTTTTAAATGGTTAAAACAATTGATTCATCAAAAGGAAAAAAAGCTTGAAAAGTGATGAAATGGAATGACAAAAAAAATGAAGAAGTTAAGACTATCGGTACACTTAAAATAAAATTCAGGTTATGTTCTCTAGTGTTTAGAATACTAAAAACTTCATACATTAAATCTTTATTCAAAATTAAGTTTTTCTGAATTAGTTTCCATCTTTTCTTGTTTTTATTAGCTACAAAACCATACGAAAAAATTAAAAGACTCATAGTATATTTAAATAGAATCAATTGATTTTAATTTTGTATCAATGAGAGAGAGAGAGAAAGACCGACAGAAAGAAAGAAATAGTAAGATTAAGGTTGTGAGTCACAAAAACAGAATTATCTCCCTTGAAAAAATATTTTTGCATTCGTTAATGAATAACTATTTATTTATTTATTTATTTATTTAGTTTAGTTTATTCCAACAACCTGAATAAAAATTAGTTTTATTTTAAAATTTACACTTTCTCTCTTTTCTCTAATGTTGCATTGTTGAAAGGAAAAGAAATCAGACGGAAGTAAGTATCACGTTTTATTATTTTCTTTTGTTAGTCATTTGCAAGAAAGTGTTGTTTTTATTTACAAAGTAGAATTAAGATAAAATATTTTTAAATATGTGAAACAATTTTCTTGTTTCTGAATCTAAAAATGATGTGGAAGTTTTAGTTGTTCATTTTGCTGAATAGCGAAAAAACGGAAAGAAGAAAAACATTTTCTTAATTTCTTACATTAGTCGTTGTTTACCAGTGAATAAATTGAAATTATTTGTGCCAAATGTAAAACTGGACACAGGATATTTTTAATATCAAATATTGAACACTCATTTATCAATGAATATATGAGAAATATATTTTAAGAGTTTCTTGAAATATTTCTTTAAAATTTACTCAGTCCGTTTATTTAATTTTAGTAAATTTTGACAAAAATGTAAACATTATTTCACAATCATTTGAAAACATGATTCAAATTTGCAAAGTACTTTTTTTATGACAAATGTCGAGTGATTATCATTTAATTAAAATTAGAAGTAAGAACTTTAAGGCTGATACTTAAATTTGAAATATCTTTTAAAACATTAAAATTTCGTGTAGGTGTCTATATAGTAGTAACAACATGGCCACCATGAGCCTTTCGTACTGTAACGAATCACTCCGCACTGATTGACAAAATCACCAAAAATCAGCAAATTATCTGTTTTTAATAAAATTTTCAGAGTTCAATTCTCTAATGTTGCATTGTCCAAAAGAAAAGAAATCAGACGGAATTAAGTTTTATTATTTGCTTTTCGTTTGTCATTTGGAAGAAAGTGTTGTTTTTTTTTTCACTAAAGAAACTGGCCGCTGGGTTTGTTTTTAACCTGTTAAACATTAAATATAAAAAAGTATTATTTCCATATTTAAAACAATAAATAAATAATGAATTAAAAATGATTATTTCATTGAGTTTTTTTAATCGTACATTAAAAAAACATGTTTACGCATCTATTTTCCTTTTTCAATCAAAATTATTTGAACGTACTAAAAATGAATCAAATGTGTAATGTTCTTCAGCTTTTAATACTGATAATTATGATGTTATTATATTTCAAATAAAACTAAATTTTGGCCTTAAATTATTACTTCAGTTTACTTTAAATTTATTTTAATGGAAAAAAAAGAGTGAAATTTTTTTTGCTACCTATGATATAAAAATAGGCATCCAGAAAACTTAATTTTAAGCTTCATCATCTTCAAATCGTGCATCTAGCACGATTTCCCTGACTGTCTTTTGCCATTCTCCCTATCATTCATCACTTTCGGCAGGTCTTCCTAAACTACATTTTGTATCAGCACAGAGCTGATGAGACACTGCTACTGAGGTACGTGAACTTGCCCAGTAATTTCAGAGAACTGCCATTAAGAGTGGAAATCTCTCCTTTTGGATTAAAACACATGTATTCTGTTTTGTTAGTATTTATGTGGAGTCCAATGCCTCCTGCTGTCTGCTCCAGACTATGCTGCAGGGATTCAGCTTGAGTTGGTGTATTTGCAAGAAGGTCTAGGTTACCTGCATAGTCTGCATCTGTAATAGTTTGTGCAGGGTATCATCTACCTCTTGCCTTTTTTAGTGTGTTACCCTACCATGTGCCCAGTGGGCTTGCAGGGTGCTGTTCGTTCCTGCCAACTCCACCAGTTAACGCAAGGCACAGACGTTGGCTGTGGTCTACTGAACACTATTTAGTGTTACAGATTATCACCAACTCCCAAGCAGAACCACATTTTAAAGCCACTAGGCAAGTTATAGGTGAATTATTAAAAATCAACACAGCTAACTAGCGAGCTTTCCCCCTTAAATACCAGGTCTTCGACAAATACAATTCTTCCACAATGAAAAAAAAAGAGGACTCTGAACTGCCGTGTTTGAGTTAACAAGATTAATAACAATATTTTTTTTTTGAATAAAAGAAAACAAAGAAAAAACAATTCAGGTAAAAGTCAGGAGTGAGAAAATCTTTCTATATCTTGGAGGAGCCTCCACTAAAATATCCGCATCCCGGACAAGGTCCTTATTTAATATCTGTTAATGGTGGAAGGTGAGAATGTAGTTCATCAGTGATAGACATGTTCCACTTTCCTTCAGGCTTCGGGGTTTAATGGTAGAGCTCGTGCTCTAAATCTCAAGTTTGTCATTGGGGAAATATTCCCTCTTCTTTTTCCTCTGTTTTATCAGAGCTATTCCTTCCTACCGTAATTTGTCTTTTGTTCATGTCAGCGTGAATGCAGCAAGATAAATTTGAATATACTTAAATTGTATGTTCACTTACTTGGTATTTTGTGGATTTTATTCTCTTCTCTTTTCCCCTCATTATTGTGTTTCCATAACATGTTTGTAGAAGGATACACGTCTTATTTCAGATAAGACCAAAATTAATAATTATCTCTTCCTTATGGATAAGTCTTTTCTTTGGGTATTTATTTAATGAGGCTTACCATACCTCAGAGTACTGGTTCATTCAAAGAAGTTCTTTCTTTTCTTTCGGGGTTCTCTGTGCGGCATTATTTTGGAATTTGGGTTTCTTTCATATCCCAAATTACGTGTCTTCACTCTCCAACAAAGAAACAGTAACTCTTCATGTGTCTTCACCCTTTGACGACTAAATGGCAACTCATTATGTGTCTTCATCCTGTGATGAATAAACGGCAACTAACTAGTGTCTGTAGTTTGAAAATTCACCACGTGTTGACTTTTTTTGGTGGTTTCCTCCTCAGTACCCATCATCATTACAGGTCTGCCTCTCTGTCAACGCATAGATAGCTAATAGAGAGTGAGGTTCTCCCATGACCATATCACCTTGTAATGATAGGGGTGAAGAGAGAGACTGCTTCTCTTTCTATTATTCTGCTTACAACTATTGTCAGATATGGTGAATGAGTTGCACTTCCTTCCCCCATAACCCAGAAAATGTATTAGGGTGTCATATTTCCTCATCACAAGTATAAAGCCATTTTCTTTCATTAGATCTGTAAATGCTCAAAGTACATAGTCTAGGCTGATTATGAACAGATATGGGATTAATGTAACCCCTTGATGAAAACCAGCAACAATGTCAAAGAAGTCTGTGTCTCCATCTGGTGGGTGCACCTTGACTTTTGTGTTATTATAGAGCATCATTATGGCTGTGAAAGTTTTTTGAAGGAGACCATACACTACAAGTATTTTTTCCATGTTCCCTCTGTGTATGGAATCAAATGTCTGAAAAAAATCTATGAACAAGAGCATTGCCTCAAGTTTTTCGCACAAAATCTTTCTATGATTTGATGTCTTGTCAGAATCTATGATATTCAGGATCACGCTCTCCAAAAACCATTTTCATTCTAAGAACTTTCTCATTTTCTTGTTCAATGCAATTAAGAAGTAGGGCATTATAAACCTTAGCTGCTTATTTGGCTTTTTCAAGTTTAGATAGAAAACTTTTGCTTATTGGATTTTCTAAGCTTAAAAAACTTGATATTTTTCTCGTAGGAAGTTCTCAATTTTTTGCGTAAAATAAAAGTCTATATGAATTGGAAAACAGAGGAAAATTTTCTTGTTACCTATTATATGAAGACAAATATTGAGAAAATGTGGAAGCCTAAAGTTATGATACATTGCAATTAACTGAAATATAAATTGATTGTAATATTATAATTCTAAATAATGTATGACTGTCTTCTTTTAATTTTTTTAATAATACTTTAATTTTTATTCATTTGCAGATGACAATATTAGGAAGACTAATTTGGAAATGTAAGACGTATACAAACACACACCATTCAAACATAAAAACACAAATGCAAACAGACAAAAGCAAAACTATTTTTGTGTACATGGATCAGTCTTTTCAAAAAGTTTAAATTCAAAAGACATGCAGAGGCACACTGGAGAGAAACCATTTTCTTGTGACATATGTGGATCAGCTTTTTCTACAGGTTCTTATTTGAAAGGCCATATGCGAACACACACTGAAGAGAACCCATTTTCTTGTAAGATATGTGGATCAGCTTTTTCTTTTCTTTCTCATTTGAAACTCCATATGCGAACACATACTGGAGAGAAACAATTTTCTTGCGATGTATGTGGATCCGCATTTTCACAACGTGGCAATTTGCAAAGGCATATACGAACACACACTGGAGAAAAACCATTTTCTTGTGAAGTATGTGGATCAGCATTTTCACATAGTTCCACTTTAAAAAAACATATACAGACACACACGGGAGAAAAACCATTTTCTTGTGAAGTATGTGGATCAGCTTTTTCTTGGAGGTCTTCTTTGAAAAAGCATAAGCAAACACACACTGGGGAGAAACCATTTCCTTGTAAAGTTTGTGGATCAGCCTTTGCAGAACTTGACACTTTGAAAATGCACTGGAAAACTCACACTGGAAAGAAACGATTTCCTTGTGAAGTGTGTGGATCAGCCTTTTCAAAAAATATACATTTAAAAACACACATGCGAACACATACGGGAGAAAAACCATTTTCTTGTGACATTTGTGGATTATCCTTTTCTACACGTTTTACTGTAAAACAACATATGCCAACACACACTGGAGAGAAACCATTTTCTTGTTATGTATGTAAATTGGCTTTTAGTAGATGTTCTCTTTTGAAAGACCATATGCGAAAACACACTGGTGAGAAACCATTTTCTTGTAAAGTGTGTGGATTAGCATTTGCACACAAGTTCACTTTGAGGGGACACATACGAAAACATACTGGAGAGAAACCATTTTCTTGTGAAGTATGTGGATCAGCATTTCCTGAACGTGGCTATTTGAAAAGACACATGCAAACACACACTGGAGAGAAACCATTTTCTTGTGAAGTATGTGGATCAGCATTTCATCTACCTGGCGGTTTGAAAACACATATGCGAACACACACTGGAGAGAAACCATTTTCTTGTGAAGTGTGTGGATCAGCATTTTCAAGTTCTTCTTCTTTAAAAGGCCACATGCGAACACACACTGGAGAGAAACCATTTTCTTGTGAAATATGTGGAGCAGCATTTTCATACAGATCTGCTTTAAAATGGCATATGCAAAGACACACTGGAGAGAAAACATACTCTAGTGAACAGTGTGGATCAGCATATTCACAGAAGTCTACTTTAGAATATCTCATGCAAACACACTCTGGAGAGAAACCAATCTTGTGAAGTATGTGGATCAGGATTTTTATGCATTTCAATGTTGAAAAGACATTTCTGAACATGCACTTGACAGAAACCATTTTCCTTCTGAACTATTTGAATCAGCTGTTCCAGAGGGGCACTTCTTGAAAACATGCATGCAATCACAGACAGGAGAGATAATTTTTTAAGAAGTATGTAGATCCACATTTTCACAATATGATTCTTTGAAAAAACATATGCTAATACACACTGGATTGAAATGATTTTCTTATGAAGCAAGTGTATCAGCATTTTCTGAACATCCTTTTTTGAAAAAAATACATGTGTTTGAATTTGAGTAGCTATTTTGTTTTTCAATCATGCAATATGAAAAGGTACGCCTTCTTAGTATCAAGGTTTGAATATGCACTGATATTTGTCATTGCTCATATATGCTTTAGCCATTTCTGATTGGCCAATCTCCTGCTGCTATTGACTGGCAAGTTTATAAATATTTGCTTGCAATTTGTAGACAGCTGTTAAACATTACTAGGTCCCCCCACCAGACAATCAAACAAGCTCACCTATTTGGAGGTATAAGACTGAATCTCGTATTTTTAACAGAAATTCATATTAAAAAGTTGTGAATGATTTTTAAAAAATTATTAATACAATTATCATTAGTTTTGTTTTTTAGCTTAAGCAACACAAAATCACAATGTGTGGTTTAGTTTCTTTTTATTTTTTGGGTAGGATTAATTGGGTAGTTTAATATATCCAGGACACTCGTTTGTGGGGGAGAAACCCTCTTCTGAAATGCAGTTAATGTGTTCTTCTTCCTCAGTCGATTGTTATAATTAGTTGATTTATAATCATAGCGAAAATGAGTTCTTACCCCAAGTTTATTCCTTGGCTTAATCTTTTTAAATGTGGTCTTCATTCATAATATATTGTTTGATTCATCTGGCAGGTGGTAACATATTAGATTTTCAAAGGTGATTATCTAGATGTTCAATACACCTATCGACTGGTATGTTAGTATATAGGGATTTGATATCTAAACTAGCCAGAGTGGACCTAAGAGCGATGGCAATAAAGGGATACTTTGTATTCCCTAAAGCTTCAGCATTATTGGAGCCTCACCATCAGATTGTTTAGTATCCAGGACACTTGTTGGGAGAATCTTTGTCTATTGCTGAGGTACTGTCGGTGTATTTTATAGACCCAGCCAACTGGACCACCAAATTTCCATTTATAAAACATGATATTGTGTTGGAAATAAGAATGTGATGTACACAGAATAGATATTTTAATTAATTTTGAGACAGGTAGTAATGTAGTGTTAGATTTTTGAAGGTGATTATCTAGACGTTCAATACACCTATCGACTGGTACATTAGTATATAGGGATTTGATATCTAAACTAGGTAAAAACTTGTTATTCATATCAATGTCAATAGATTTGTTTAGGAGTGATCCAGAATTCTTGATGAGTGCATAGCTGATAGTACCCAATAGAGAGGATAATATTTTAGCTAAGAGTTTAATGATGTTCTGGGGGTAAGATCCTATGCCAGAAATAATAGGTTTTAAGGGAATGTCAGGTTTGTAGGTTTTAGGAAGACCATAAATTTTGTGGTTTATAAGTAAAAAAAAGTAAAGTTGGTGACCATAGACGAGGGTGACCCGAAGGCTCCCTTTTTGATAGCTTACTACACAAAGGTGTAGGGTAGGGCGCTACTCCTTTCCCTGGATTGCTCCACTTTACCCTTGATCCGTACCTTATAATGCAAGGAGGCATCAAGTACCATTTTTTGAGTCTTTGGTATGACTCGACCTGGGATTGAACCCAGGTCTTCCGGGCCATTGGCGAACACTCTAACCGCTAGGCCAATGTCCAGTAGTTTATAGGGTAGTAATTGATTGGCGATAATCACTTTTTGAAAGTCAAATACTATATTACTGGACTCTAAATCAATTAAAATTTGTACCTTATGTACAACACATTGTTATTTTCAACTCAAGAACATGTGTTATAAACAGAAATTTGGATTATCTATGGGGTTTTGGCTTAGTGGAGTTCTTGGATGCATTTATCTTGAATTCCTGGAATCTGATCCTTTCAAATATATTATCCCCAGTAGTGATAGTTACTTCAGATACATCAACGTCATCTTATTTATCCACAAGATCTTAAAATAGCCTCACTCACAGACTAAATAATTTAGAACCTTCCATTAAGTTTACATATGAACTTCAATCCAACCGCTCTCTACTTTTTTTAGGATGTCTTAGGAATAATGACAAATTAGAATTCAATGTTTACCATAAACCTACCTGTAAAAACAATCACATACATTTCAATTCACATCACAACAATACCTAAAGAGTTATCATCACAGGTTTTTACCTTAGGGCCCTATGCATCTGTTCCCCGAAATATCTAAATGATGAATTTAATCACATAGAAAACTCCTTACTTAACCTTCTTTACCTTAAAACTTTTATACACTTTGCTAAATCTAAAGCCCTTAAAATCCACAATAAAAATCGACCTTGAACTAATGTCAACACATCCTCCAATAAAATTATTCCTTCTATACACATATCATATAACTTTGCCAAACAATTCTTCCACTAACATTTTAGGAAACAACATAAATATAATTGGTATTAAAACTGCCTCTTTATCCTCTAAAATGATCCGTGATTTGTTACACTCAAGTCCTTGACACAACATCGTTTCTGATGCCAGTGTTTACTGCATTCCTTGTAAAAATTGTAAATTAAAATATATTTCTGAAACGTCCAGGAACATTCATAAACTTTTGAACAACCAGAAGAGACATAAGTGTAGGTAAAGTTGGCGACCGTAGTCAAGGGCGACCAGAAGGCTCTCTTTTCAATAGCTACTACACCAAGGTGTAGGGGAGGGCACTACTCCTTTCCCTAGATTGCTCCACTTTACCCTTAATACGCACTTTATATTGCTGAGTGTTAAGCAAAGAGGTATCAAGTACCATTTTTAAAGTCTTTGGTATGATGCGACCTGGGATTGAACCCCAGTCTCTTGGACTATTGGCAAACCCTCTACCCACCAGGCCAATCTTAATAATGCACTTTTTGAACACATTTCAAAGTTAGATTATAACTTCAATTTTAATGCTGCTACAATGATTGTCAACATCCACAAAAAAAGATTAAAACGAATTTTCAAAGCCGGTGCAATCTCACTTTATCCCTCTATCATCAACAGATCTGGCTTTTAAAATATATCCTTGTACTTGGTAAAACTTATTTTAAAAAGCTATAATATATTCCATCTTTAATTATTTTCCATGCATATTACAATTTCCCATAATCCCTTGCTCTCTACATCTGATTCTTCCATTTTTTTTCTTTCTTTCTTCTTCCTCCTCCTTTCTCCTACTGATACATAATCTTTCCTGGTGAACAAATAGAACAAATAAATTCAACAAAACATTCTTAAACAGTCATGTGACATTTTAAACACAATGCTGATACTTTGTTTAAACATTAACACTTTTCTCTGTATATATAGTATTTTGTGACAAAGGAATATTATGTCATTTTCATAATACAATTAAAATCAGACTTGAAAGAACATTTCCTTAATAATCACTTTCCTTGAACCAAAGTTATAGACAAGTGTATGGTTGCAAGAAACAATGGATGAGAGGATTGGATTTAATTTCGTTTATTTTAAACTAAATGGAAGTTGATAGATTAGAAATGATACAGGCAGCAGTCTTCCACCAGATAAGGGTCAGGAGGTGAGTAGGTGTAAGTTGTTCTTGGCTGGCTGGCTTGTTTACTTGCTGCACAGTGGTGTGGTGTGGGTCAGTAGGCTAAGAGCAGTTTAGGTCTTGTATTTGATATCCCAGGGACTTGATAGTGTGGTGTGTTGATTGGATGTTGGTTGGTAGGGCATCAGCTATCTTTGTTCTTGTCAGAAACATGATACTTGCTGGTTCTCTAGGCTCACAGTTCCTGGAGTTGATTGACTGTGAACTTTTATTGACCTTTTTATAGCCATGTCTAAGATTGAAATCAGCTTCATAAAACCCTGGGGGTAAAGTTTATGATTGGTTGAAAAAAAGATATTTTTTATTGTAAATGTATTTTTGACATTTCAACCGGATGGATGCCCAAAGCCTACCTGCACAGTGACACGTTTTATTCATTTTGTAATAAGCCATCGCCCAGACAACATTCAGTTAATGTTACCTTTTTTCGACTAAAACGTATGCGGGTGGTGTTTTTATTAGTTTATTTATTCATTTTGCTGGTGAGTGGGTTTGAAATGTATTTGTAAATCAGAAAAGATTTCTGTATCTAACGAAGCTCCCCCAGATCTCGTTCTCATGTTCAATATGTATGTATGAGTTAGTGTGTACTGGGGGATCTAATGCGAGATGAAATTTTTGAAACGTGCAGGAATTTGTCCTCATGTTAGCCCTATTAGCATTGGTTTTATTTTGTTTTGTATTTGTTGTGGGGTTTTTTTTGTTTGGTGTGGAAATTTATGTTGATTGTGGTGAAGGGGGGTGAACATGTGCATGGTGAATCCAGGCCGTACCGGCATTTTTGTTTTGCAACTGAGTCATTGTGTCTTGTTTTTATGACTGTTATTTCCAAAATGTTTCGGACGATATATCCTCCAGCTTTCTTCAGGTGTTTGTCGAACTCGGGAACCTTCATAGAACTTTGAGCTATGTCCTTTATAGAATCCACGGGGGTCGCCTGTTCTGATTCCATTAGCTATAACCAGGTACAAGTGTTAAGTATTCCTGTATTGTTACTCGCCTGCAGTCAGGATTGAACCTGCAACCTCCAGATGATTGTATCCTTAGAAGCTTAGGGAACCAATGCCTATAACCATTACACCATGTGTCCTGCTGGGTGGTAATGCTGTTATTGATCCCTTTCATGTGGAAGGAGTCATGTGTTTTTGATCCAGGGTCTGAATGTTGTTTTGTGATCGCATGGTAGACTGGTTATAGCTGAATGTGGTTCAGGTTCCATATGCATAGTTTGAATGTTGGGTTGTGATCTAATTTGACAGTAAAAGTAGAATTGGCAAGTGGTGACTGCTAGGTGGAAGGTCTCTGGAGGTTGAATATGTGATGGTGAGTGTGGGTGAACTAAGGACAAGCCATATCATTTCATCCAGTTCGTACCTGTAGCAAGAGAAGAAACTTACCTCCTGGATCAAAGCGCGTAAGACTATACCTTGCGTGACAAGCAGTAAAAAATATGTTCACCTCCAGAGGGAGAAGTTATAGTGGGTCGATCTCGAGTTTCACAAGAAGAAATATACTGCACATATAAATTTCTATATGCCGGAACTTGCATAAAATAGCATGCCAGCAGCAGGAGTGGTTGTTATTCTTCTTCGTGGACTGCTTTTTGACAGACAGAGCAAATGAGTTGACCAGAGGTATACAGAGGAAGGGCTGCTAGGCGTGTGTGTTGTTATTTTTAATCAACTGCGACTGCCCAATTGTCAGAGGATACAACAGTAGGCAAAACCAATCACAGAATCCATTTCCTTCCGTTGTACAATTGCTTATTAGTCCTGACTGTCTAGTAATTGATTCAACAACCAATAACTATGTATTCAGTTACGAGAAACTCTTTTCTTTCTGTTGCTGAGGAGGCATACCATCTACCACCATCCTTTTTATTACAGTACCGTTCTTCAGTGTTTTATGGATGGTGTATCATCATCTGTTGCTGTGACATGAGCCTGAAGGAGATGCGAGTGATGATATGGGCAGTTGGGTTCATGGAAACAAGCGAGACCTCTGGAGTAGTTCTTGCATATGACAGGTTCTGGGTTGTGGTCATGGTTTCTGTATGCCTGATTGTAGTCATGTTTGTGTGGTGTGCTGGCGCTTGTCTGTTCTGAGTGCGGTGGTTATCTAGTTGTTCGTAGTGGCTGTTTCTGTTTGATTAGCATGTTTCCTTGACTCAATCACCATGATCTGTGTGTATAATACACAGCATTGTAAAAGGTTGTGTCATCACTTTTTATACTATGATCAAGATATCGTTAGGCTTCAAATGCTATATCGCTCACCATTGTCCATTGTCTAGACGAGATGGGGCTATAGGTTTGAGTTCCAAGTTTTGACTTACTCGCTAATCATTATTCCACCGAGGATTGAGAAAAGTGTATCAACTGTCCATTCTGTATTGTCCATCTTGCATTTATTTTTTTTATGTGAACTGCAGCCTCTCTGATGGTGTTTTCAAGTCAGCCCGTGAAATCTGTCAACTTCTTGTCATTGTAGATCCCAAGCTCGACTAAGGAGTTAAAAATTGGTAATCTGGCCATGGTGGGTTATAATGTAGGTTTTCAGCTGTTTGACGGTGAACATGACTTACTTGTAATCTACCCTCTGCTGAAAAATGCCGAGTTTGAGTAAGTCCTTGGTTTGACAAATTCAGCTTCCAGGCTAGTATAGGTTGCAAGTTCTGGCATGATGTGGATTGTATAGGCTTTGTTTAGGATAGTGATGCGCTGATTCACGTCATTTCCAGGGCTGAAGGTTTTTTTAGTCTCATGACATCACACAAGGATTGTGGTCTCATTACTAGGCCATAATCGTCAGTTTTTTTGGCTGTGTATTGTGAGGTTTTAGGGCATCCAACATCTTGTTTATATCAGCCTGTACTTCTTTTATTCTCTCATCTCGTGGATGTGTTGACCAGTTTTCAAGATGAACAGTGAAGTTTTCTGTCCCTTGATAAGAGCAAAGAGTTTGAAGTGAGTCAACTTTGTGAAATACATATTACTCTTGCTGCATGCTTCTAAACACCAGTGTAATCAACAAGCATATGGTTGCAAGAGATAACGGAGGATTGGACTTTATTTTTAAATAAATAAAAGTCAGTATTTTACAAAAGATACAGGCTCTCATCTTTAACCAAAAAACAATTAGGAGGTGAGTGGGTGTAAGTTGTTCTTCGTTAACTGTGGCATGGTGGTGTGATGTGGGTCAGTAGGCTATGAACGATCTTGGTCTTGTGGTGAAAATGCCAAGGACTTCATTGTGTGGAGTGTTGATTGTGATGTGGGTTAAGTATGCAACACGTAACAATTCTGATAGCGGTCCCGGGTGTCAAATGATTCTGTGAATTTTGGTTGGCCATTTTATAGGTATGTTTACAATCGAATCACTTCCGAAAAACTATACAACTATCATAACACCTATGATAATAAGTTGGCGACCATAGTCGAGGGTGACCCGAAGGCTCCCTTTTCGATAGCTTACTACACCAAGGTGTAGGGGAGGGCGCTATTCCTTTCCCTGGATTGCTCCACTTTACCCTTGATCCGTACCTTATAATGCTGAGTGTTAAGCAAGGAGGCATCAAGTACCATTTTTTGAGTCTTTGGTATGACTCGACCTGGAATCGAACCCAGGTCTCCCGGGCCATTGGCGAACACTCTAACCGCTAGGCCACTGAATGTGTGAATTTTAAATCTTCATGCAACACACTCTGATGTCAGGTTATTAAAAAGGAAGGGACAGAGAATATTAATATTCTATTTCCTATGACGATAACAATTACTTATCCTACTGAATGTGTGAATTTCAGATCTTCATGGAAATACTAACATGATTTTATTGACCCTGATTTACAAACTCTGATATCTGGTTATTTAAAAAAAAACAAAAGAGAGAAGACCATTGTGGGTCTCTCTTAAATAACAGTAACGGTGAGGGCTAACGGCACAACTTCAAAACAGCCAATCAGATTCAAGTAGAGATTAACTGCCGAATTTACAATTTTCAGCAATATATAATCAGTTTTTAAATTTTTGTTTTCATAAATTAACTAAGGAATACAAGAAAAAAGAATTTTAAAAACTTTAAAGAAAATTTTATCAAACCAGTGATCATCAATAAAATATCTAACTAATTTTGTCCCCACAAAAAGATGGAAACTAATTCAGAAAAACTTAATTTTGAATAAAGATTTAATTTGTGAAGTTTTTAGGATTCTAAACAGCAGAGAACATAAAGTGAATTTTAAGTGTATCGATAGTCTTGGCTTTTTCATTTTTTTTGCCATTCCCTTGTTTGACCTTTCAACACTTTTTACCCTTTTTTTTTTGCCTTTTGAAGAATCAATTCTTTTATCCATTTAAAAAGTGTTTTTTTTTGTTTTAAATCCAATGAAAACTCATTTCTTTTTAAAATTCTTTATTGATTAACAGAAATTTTAAAAAATTAATCATTTTCATTAACATCTAAAATTGTGTAAGAGAAATTAAACATTTTTTTTTATGCTGGAACATTCCAAAAAACATTGTTGCTGCTTCTTGTCTTTTGGTGACTCAACAGCCGGTGCGGCTATTCAAACCTAAAATTGTCAGTGAAAGAAAATCTTAATCTTACAATCTCTTTCTTTCTGTCGGTCTTTCTTTCTCTCTCTCTCTCTCTCTCTCATTGATACAAAATTAAAATCAATTGATTCTATTGAAATATACTATGAGTCTTTTAATTTTTTTCGTATGGTTTTGTAGCTAATGAAAACAAGAAAAAAATGGAAACTAATTCAGAAAAACTTAATTTTGAATAAAGATTTAATGTATGAAGTTTTTAGGGTTCTAAACACGAGAGAACATAAAGTGAATTTTATTTTAAGTGTACCGATAGTCTTAACTTCGTCATTTTTTTCGCCATTCCATTTCAACACTTTTCAAGCTTTTTTTCCTTTTGATGAATCAATTCTTTTAACCATTTAAAAAGTGTTTTTTGTTTTGTTTTTGCTTTAAATCCAATGAAAACTCATTTCTTTAAAAAAGAAATTCTTTATTGATTAACAGAAATTTAAAAAACTGTTTAAGAGAAATTCAAAAATTTCTTTTATGCTGGAACATTCTAAGAAACATTGCTGCTCTTTCTTGTGTTTTTGTGACTTAGTTTTCCTCATGGGTTTTTTCATGGGCTATTCGAACCTAAAATCCTTGGTGAAAGAAAAATGCTGAGTCACCCATGACGTCTGCAAACGAAACGTAAGCCCTGGTTTTGGATTCAATATTATAATATCGTTGCACATGCATATCATGCCAATGGTGTTTACTGTGCGGTTGTTGTTTATTTGCTGCAGTTGAGTATAGAATAATATCTTAAATATAGTATTCAGAATCTATTTCTATTTGTAGAGCAAAGGACACACACACATATATATATATATATATATATACACACACACGCACACACATATGAAGAAGGAATATTATGTCATTTTCCTGATAGATTTATAAGTAAACTAGGAAAACATTTCTTTAATTGATTAGTACTCTCCTTGAAACAACAACTTGAATTATTCAACAGAAATTCTCTGAAATCAGTGCTTTAGTATGGAAATGAGCTGGTCAAAAACTGAAGATTTATACCACCCACATTTATAATGCATAGAAATATATAGAGATACAAGTAAAATTATAATAATAAAAGATGAAGAAAGAAACTTGTCGTCACTTGTTCTGAAAAAAAGAAGCCCATTAATTCTAACAGCACAAAATATATGATATCTACTTGTCTCAACTGTTAAAACTATTTAAACAGCTGTAGGCAATAAATAAATCATCAGTCCCACTCCAGCTACTCAAATAAAATGCTATGCAATTAGCACCAATGGAAAAGAAAATCCATTTGATCTGGTATGAGGCTTTTTAGACAAAATGCTTAGCTTTTCTAAAAGGACCAGACAAATGTGACATTTGCAAAGGAGTTGATTTTCAACTTTAACATTGAAAAAACTAAGACTAAAAGACCCTAAAAGGAAAATATCTTGGCAGGATCTAAAAAATAAATCCACAGGATTATAATCCACAAAAAGACTTTGTTTTAGAAATTTTTGTCTTGTACTTTCAAACTCATTTTTAAAAAAACTAAAAGAGAACAATTCAACTCTGTCTGTAAACCTTTCATTGTAAAATAAGCATTTAGATTCTTTTTTATTTAAATAAAACTTATATATTTACAAATTCTTTTATTGTTGTTTGTGTGTTCATTTTTATGGTTTTAAATGTTTGCAAAAGCCAAATGAGGACAATATCTCTGATGACGTTTAATATAAAATTTCTTGTTTAGAGATATCAAAATAAAATCCTGATTACAAAACCTATCCATTACAGATTTTTCAAGAGAGAAGACAACAAATTCTTTGAGATGCACAGAAATTTCATGTAGTACTTGTTTGCAATAGACTAAAACCGTGTTTGTGTAAATGTCACAAAGAAACCAGACGTCACTGGGCAGAAATAATTCTCAAAGAGCACCTTGATCTGCTGAATGTGATCTGCACTTATTAAAAGCATTTCATAGTTGACCCACCAACAACAACATATTTTGGTATGATCTTCAATGAAAAGCTCTAAAATGGTCACTCGTAGGTTTGATGGTAGAGATATTATCATTTGAGTTAGTTTTAGAGGCCGTGAGCTACACTTTCAGGAAATTATTAATGAGACTTTGATGGCTTTCAAGTAGCAAGAGACATTAAAAGACAATTTGATTCCTAAGCCACCAATAAAAATCAGAAAGAGAGAAAAATGTTGATCTTTCAGCAAGACATTGTAAATTGCTATTTTGAAAAGTATATTATATTTACTATTCATTTCTAATCAGTGCTTTAGTTTGGAAATGAGCTGGTTAATTAATTTTAGATTTTTCTATAGATGAGACAACAAATTCTTAGAAAAAATTCATCTAGTACTGATTTGATATACTGTAGTTATTGGCTGTTGGATCAAAGTCAATTACTAGGCAGTCAGGACAAGTAAGCAATTGTACAACGAAGGGAAATGGATTCCTTGATTTGTTTTCCCCGACTGTTGTATGTTTATATAAACAATAAACTAATGTAGAGTTAACTCCTTTGGAGTTTGTTGTAGAACCAGTCCAAAATAAGAGCAGTAGCCCAGTCCTCAGACAATTGGGTAGCCTCGGTATACCTCTGGTCAACTCGTTCATTCTGTCAGTCAAAAAAGCAATCGGCAAAGAACAACAACAACATGCTCCTACTGCGGGCATTCTCTTTTATGCAAGTTCTGGCATATAGAAATTTACATGCGTGGTGGATTTCTTCTCACGAGAAATGAGATCGGCCCACTATAACTTCTGCCTCCAGAACTAAATATATTTTCTGCTGCTTGACATGCAAGGCATAGTCTTACGTGCTTTGATCCAGGAGGTAAGTTTCTTTTCTCGCTACACATACACTGCAATCATATTTACGTAAATGTCTCAAAGAAAATAGATGTCACTAAGCAGAAATAATCCACAAAAAACAGCCTGACCTTCTGAATGTCGGGCTTTTCTGTGAAACTTCTCTAGCTTTCTACTCAATCCTCCTCGGCTTGAAAATGTTCCTTGTTATAAAATATTCCGAATGCCAATTCAAATTCTCATGCTCCCTTCACCGGTATCCCACTGCTTACATGATGCATGTGGACATGCCTCATTGTAGCATGCCACCCATATAATGCACATAATTACACCTCCTAGCATACCACATACAATTTACGTGGCATCATTAACAGGGCAACAGCATCCTTACTAACGGGTGTATTTCATGGGGTTTTCACAAGTGTCCAATTTTGATCTTGCAAGCCACCCACGCAATATACAGGGCATTTCTGCCAGGGCATCAGCAGCTTGTTTACTTTAAGCAACTGGGACATTTCCTCTTATTCTGTTACCAGTGTCCAACTTCCTTCTCGCATGCCAGGATCTTCAAGTCAATATCCAAACACTATCACAACACCTATGACAATAACCATTACTTATCCTTCTGAATATAAGAATTTTATATCTTCATGCAAATAATATTTTCATTTTACATTTATTTATGATTTGATTTCAGGATCTTAAAAAATATTAGCATGAGTTAATCTACAAATATTAAAGGTAGGTTTGAAACTCTTAAAAAGCAATTTTAATATTAGTGTAGTGTTGATAAAATTTCCTGGCCCAAAATGGTACCATTACAGAGGTTTATGGGATTGTTTTGTGCTTTTATCTGTTCCTCTCTCAATGTTTTCGTTCTGTTGATTTTTCCAGGTCTTCTAATATGCAATCTCTCCAGTTTGTCTCTTGCATTATTGGTACAGTTGTTTTTCTTACTATTCGTGTTTGTCAGTTTTTCTCTTTTTCTGTTTGTTCTCATGTTACCAGTGGTGTTACTAATTTTTCTTTGTTTTTTTTAATTTAGTCTTCAAGTACTTGTATTGATTCATTTATGTTATAGTCCATGCTAGCAAGTCCTCTTATTCCTTCTCTCTTGACACTTACAGTCAAAGTGATCTCTTGGAAGTAAGGCTTTGTGCATAATCATCAACTTTCTAGTTCTTTGGTCCATTTGCCTGAGTTTTGCCTTGTCTATTTTTAAGAATGGTCCAGAATATCTAACATGGGGACTGCACAAAACTAATATAAGTTCCTGGTCAATTAGCACTGGTGCATCCATATATACAGATCAATAGTAATCCCGCGCTTATGACTTGGTCCTTGTTTGTCCAGAAATCTTTGTGTAAAACATCATTGTAGCAGCTACACTTTTTTTTAGGAGACCATATTCTAGTCATATTTCCTCTATCTTCCCACTGCGTATGGAATGAATTAACATAATATGAATTATTGCCTATACCTCATCACAAAACTTCTCACATTGTTGCATTGAGATTTTTTGCATAAATTCCTTCGATGGTTTATTGGTTTATCAGAATCTGTGAATTCCTGCATTAATTCTGATATTCTTATATTCTAGTTATATTTCCTCTATCTTCCCACTGTGAATGGAATGAATTGACTTTGAGAAACCTATGAACAATCGCGTCACATCAAGATATTTTGCATGAACTCCTTCGATGGTTCATAGGTTTATCAGAATCTGTGAATTCCCGCATTAATTCTGATTTTTCTAAAAGAATTTTCTTGATTTCAGGTTTGATAAATAATCTGATGGATGTTCACCAATCAGACATAAGCAAACTACTGATCTTCTTTTTCCAGCTCAAACTTAGTTTCTTATATGCTTATTAAATCTTGCCATTTCACGTGGGCTTATCACATTCTCCTCCATAAAACAAGTCACACCTCTTGCAGCCTTTCTTCTGATTTCCGCATGTCGGTAGCAGAGAGAGTACACCTTGTTTCTTCGAGGCATTACAACTACAGATTTTTTGCACAAATTCCTTCAATGATTCATTGGTTTGTCAGAATCTGTGAATTCAAGCATTAATTTTTCCAAAAGCCATTCTGATTTTTCTAAAAGAATTTTCTTGATTTCAGATTTGATACTGTTGAGAAACACAGCCCACTTAGCAGTTATAGCAGTAAAAGTTATGCCTCTGTAGTTCTTTGTGATTCTGAGGACACATTTCTTGGGGGAGGGTAGTGTTGTGGGAGCCATCTCACCATAATGGACTCTTCTCACCGTTATTAGTACTGAGAGATTTCGTTGTCAGAGGGGCAGATCAATATCAGTGTTATCCAAACGGTACAAGACTTCTTACCTTTTCTATGTAACTCTTTCTTGTGTAATATAATCTGTTATCTAATATCCGTGTTTGCATTTTCATTAGTGACCCTTTCCAGGGCCACAACAGTTAGGTTTCAGCCTTTTGTTTCTCTATTGTATTTTGTCTATTGAAAGAATTGCATAATCAAAAGGAGATGTCATTAAATTGCTTAGACTTTCCTTATGCCTGGAAGTATTTCAATGAAGACTGCAACTTTTCAGCTTTTAATTTTTGCCAGTCCTCTGTAAACTGTCCTGGTTTGATGTCTAGTTGGCTATTTAAGATTTTTGTGATAGGTTTATTGGTGATTTGAGGGAAGTTTCCAAGCAGATTGTTGAAATGTTCTTTCCTCTTCGATATTCTTTCTTCCTGGCTGACAGCTTATAGTTTGGCTCTTGAGGTGTTCTTCCTTTTGCTCCCTTCATTTATCTACCAACCTACCATGCTATTGAAAATTATCTATCTTAAAGTGAATTTCTAATTTTATTGATCTGACCTCAAATGTATTCATCTTGTTATTTTAAATCTGTGTTAGTTCTCCCCGGACTTGCTTATATTTCTGCATGTTGGCATTTGTTGGGTTTCATTTATGAAGGCAACAATTTCCTTGTCATCACATTTTTTCCTAACTACTAGTGATGCACAGGAAATTCAACATTTGACACTTGGTTTGGTTGGTATAGAGTCCGCTGCTACTTCTATAATGTAATTTACATATTTATCATTCAGAGTATGTGTTTCTCCTTAAAAGCTGATATCTCCATTGATAAATGAGGTTCTGTCATAATGTGTGGTTTCTTTCTTGTTTCTATGTAGACTCAAGCGTATCTTTGCTGTGATGATTTTGTAATTGGAAGAAAATCCTTCAAAAGAGAAGAATACCTAAGTTCAGAGCGATATTTATTCACTTCTTGTTTATGAATATATAATCTAACTTTGCTTTAGATTTATTTAGGTAGATGAAGGTCCATAGTTTCCCTTTTTTGGAATAAAGTATGAAGGAATGCTACCTGTTCTCTAGTAAAGTCCCCCATTGCATGGGTAGGACTGTAGCAAAAGATAATTGTTGTGTTAGGGTTGCTATTAAATGAACCACACATTCTGTGCTGGATTTTTTCTAGGCTATTGAGTGATTTTAAAGCATGAGAACTGAGAAGCATTCCTACACCTCCTATGAGTGCATTGACAGTTTGTTTCCATGCAGATGCAGAGACAAATGTCTATCCTTTTCCAGTAGTATGATATTTTTTCTTGTTCACTGCTTTATGAATATATATTAAATATTTGAATGTAAAAATACATACATAAAATTCAATTACATTGTAGAGCATTTTCTAAAGCAAATTAAGAGGTCAGATATAAAGACAATACAACTTTGTAAATTGATAGAGAATAGAAAGAAAAGATCCTCATGAAATGGATGATGTTAAGAGGTCAGATATAAAGACAATACAACTTTGTAAATTGGTAGAGAATAGAAAGAAAAGATCATCATGAAAAAGATGATGTTAATAGGTCAGATATAAAGACAATACAACTTTGTAAATTGGTAGAGAATAGAAAGAAAAGATCCTCATGAAAAAGATGATGTTAAGAGGTCAGATATAAAGACAATACAACTTTGTAAATTGGTAGAGAATAGAAAGAAAAGATCCTCATGAAAAAGATGATGTTAAGAGGTCAGATATAAAGACAATACAACTTTGTAAATTGGTAGAGAATAGAAAGAAAAGATCATCATGAAAAAGATGATGTTAATAGGTCAGATATAAAGACAATACAATTTTCTAAATTGGTAGAGAATATAAACATAGTTTAGCTGTATGGTAAAGCGTGTGAAAAAAACTTGAAAGGAAAATACAACTAAATGAAGTTGAAGCATTTGTTATTATTTAGAAATACAGCACAAAACATAACAATGCCATTTCTTTTAAGTCTTTTGAGAAGGACCTTTTCAATAGCAAAATAAAAAAGGTAACATTTTTATTCAATAAAAATTGGATAGTTATATTTTTGGTCTTTCAATTAGGAACTGTCTGACAATGCTAATCCACACACTTGACAGCAAAATCTGTTTTCTCTGGTGTGTGTTTGCACATACTTTTTCACATATGTAGCACATTTGCCGTGATGGTTAATTATTTTGGTTAGGCGATGAGCTTTTCAGTTTGCTGTTAAGTTAGCTAAAATCTTTGAGCAGAAATTTAAGTCAAATTGGAAAGTTTAAGTGAGTACATAACGTTCAACACAAGAAGGCCAAAATGTAAACAAAATGGATTCATATCTTGTCTGTGACAGATTTGATTGGGGAAATGGAAACAGTGAATTTTTGACACTTGAGAGATGATTTAATAATTTAACAAGATAACATCACCCTACTGATATCCTGAATTTAAATATATAAAAATTAGCAAATTTTGAAAAAGTAGTCAGTTGGTCAGTCGTCAGAAATTTGCATTCAGAGAATTCTGTGTGTGTGTGTGAGGAGGGGTCGGGCGTATCTCTGTGTGTCTATTCATAGACCCTTACAGATTCTCTCTCTCGTTCTACTGTAGGCAGTCTGAACATCCAACAATAAATGATTGTTAATTGTTGAAGGAGAGTTCTTCTTGTTTTTGAGTTGCCAACACCCAGGCAACTTTGTTCGAACGGATCACCCCAACCATCAGAAGAAGTTCTAGAGGATTGTGTCATTCCTTGTCTGTAGATCTTTCATACACAGCGTGGGCACAAACAGGATTGATAAATAAACTATCTGAAAATGTGATACTGTAGTATCATACATATTGATGCTCAGAAAATGCTGATACACTTTTTTCACAAGAAAATGATTTCTATCCAGTGTGTGTTCACATATGGTTTTCAAAGGATCATTTTCTGATAATCCAGATATACATACTTCTTCAAAATTTATCTCTCTAGAGTGTGATCGCATGTGTGTTTTCAACAAGTGCTCACCTGGAATAGCTGATTAAATACTTCAGAAGAAAATGGTTTCTCTCAAGTGTGTGTTCGGATATGTCTTTTCAGCATGGAAATGTATGAAAATGCTGATCCACATACTTCACAAAAGTATGCTTTCTCTCCAGGATGTGTTTGCATGTGGGATTTTAAAGAAGACTTCTGTGAAAATGATGAGCCACACACTTCACAAGAAAATGGTTTCTCTCCAGTGTGTGTTCGCATGTGTATTTTCAAGGAGCAACGTTCACGAAAAGCTGATCCACACACTTCGCAAGAGTATGGTTTCTCTCCAGTGTGTGTTCGCATATGGTAATTTAATGAAGACCCCTGTGAAAATGCTGTTCCACACAATTCACAAGAAAAAGGTTTTTCTCCAGTGTGTGTACGCATGTGTGTTTTCAAACCACTAGGTAGATGAAATGCTGATCCACATACTTCACAAGTATATGGTTTCTCTCCAGTGTGTGTTTGCATATGGTATTTTAAAGAAGACCTATGAGAAAATGCTGATTCACACACTTCACAAGAAAATGGTTTCTCTCCAGTGTGTGTTCGCATATGTTTTTTCAAATAGCTACGTTCTGGAAATGCTGATCCACATACTTCACAAGAAAATGGTTTCTCGCCAGTATGTTTTTGCATGTGTCCTTTCAATGTGGACCGATGTGGAAATGCTAATCCACATACTTCACAAGGAAATGGTTTCTCTCCAGTGTGCTTTCGCATATGGTCTTTCAAAAGAGAACACCTACTAAAAGCCAATCCACACACATAACAAGAAAATGGTTTCTCTCCAGTGTGTGTTTGCATATGTTGTTTTAACGTATACCGTGTAGAAAAGGACAATCCACATATGTCACAAGAAAATGGTTTTTCTCCTGTGTGTGTTCGCATATGTGTTTTCAAATGTGAACTTTTTGAAAAGGCTGATCCACACACTTCACAAGAAAATCGTTTCTCTCCGGTGTGAGTTTGCATGTGTGTTTTCAAAGAGTCAAGTTCTGCAAAGCCTGATCTGCATATTTTACATAGAAATTGTTTCTCCCCAGTGTGTGTTTGCATATGGTATTTCAAAGAAGAACTCTTAGAAAAAGATGATCCACATACTTCACAAGAAAATGGCTTTTCTCCTGTGTGTGTTTGTATGTGTTTTTTCAAAGTAGAACTATGTGAAAATGCTGTTCCACATACTTCACAAGAAAATGGTTTTTCTCCAGTGTGCGTTCGTATATGCCTTTGCAAATTGCCACGTTGTGAAAATGTTGATCCACATACATCACAAGAAAATTGTTTCTCTCCAGTGTGTGTCCGCATATGGAGTTTCAAATGAGAAAGAAAAGAAAATGCTGATCCACATGTCTTACAAGAAAATGGGTTCTCTTCAGTGTGTGTTCGCATATGGCCTTTCAAATAAGAATCCGTAGAAAAAGCCGATCCACATATGTCACAAGAAAATGGTTTCCCTCTAGTGTGCATCTGCATGTCGTCTTTCAAAGTCAAACTTTTTGAAAAGCTGATCCACATACGTGAAAACAGTTTTATCTTTTTCTGTTTGCATGTATATCTTTAAGTTTGAATGGTGTGTGTTTATATATGTCTTACATTTCCAAATTAGTCTTCCGAATATTGTTATCTGCAAACGAATAAAGATTAAAATATTATTAAAAAAATAAAAAGAGAACAGTCATACATTATTTGGAATTATAATAATACAATCAATTTATATATCAGTAAACTACAATATATCATATATAATTCATGCTAAGACATAAATAAGAATTTTATTTCACAGTTCAAGAAATCATGAAATATATTTAATAGATTTCAATTTAATAGAACTAAATAAATTCAGAAATTGCATGAAAATTTTAGGCTTTTATATTTTCTGGATACTTGTCTTTGTATAGTAGGTAGTAATGAAATTTTAGGCTATCATGTTTTTTGGACACTTGTCTTCATAGAGTAAGTTTATGAAAATTTTAGGCTTCCATATTTTCTGGACGCTATTCCTCATATAGTATGTAGTAACAAAATTTTAGGCTTCCATATTTTCTGGATACTTTTCCTCACATTATGTAGTAACAAAATTTTAGACTTCATTATTTTCTCAATTTTTTTCTTTATATAGTAAGTTAAGAGAAAATTTTCTCTTTTTTTCCTATTCATGTACATATTTGTTTCAAGCCAAAAACCAAAAAATATCAAGTTTTTTAAGCTTAGAAAATCCAATAAGAAATCTTTTCTTTTTCTATTTAAACTTCAAAAGTACAAATAAGCACATTAACAGGGTTTTCAAATGTACAATTAAGAAAAATCAATGAAATAATTATTTTTATTTATTTTTAATTGATTTTTAATTTATAGTTTAAAACAATAATACTTTTTAATATTTCCTATTTTACCAAATAACAAATCTTTCATTGACCTAAAATAAAATTTACTTACTTTTTTTTCTAAATTTTTTTTATATCAGCTCCTATTTTCTTTTTTTAAATTCATATTTTTCAATTAGTAAAAATATTTCTTATTTAATAACATTTATATTTAGTCTGTGATTGAAGAAAAGTCAATTAAAATCTACCAAAAATTTAAGACAACACCTTTTTAAGCAAAGCAAATATTAATAGACAATTATTTTCAAAATAATTCAAAAGAAAATTATATTTTCTATTAAATCTTAGAATTAAAATCTCTCAAAACATTAAAAAAAATATTCAAATTTGAAGTGCTATTTCTTCCAACAGCTCCTAATTTAAACTTTTTTCTTTATTTCATAGATACCTTTATATATATTTTTTATCATATCCAGAATGTATATGCCATATCCTATATCCATATTACAGTTCAACAAATAACTAAATATATTCTTTCCACAGTAGTATTTAGCAAATAAAACAAGATCTATGAGAATTAAAAGGACACTCCATTAATGATGAAAATATGAGAAGATTCTTTCCATTTGAGCATTTAGCAAAGAAAACAACCAATCTTAATAATAAGATTTTGCTTTTTCCTTACATTTTTACTTAAATATTCAACTGAAAACAAAGAAAAAAACCTTGAAATTGTTTAAATGATTTTTTGCATAGCTTTACGTACATTTTAACCTGAATTTTTTATATCAGCTCCCAGTTTCTTTCTTTAAGTTCATGTTTTTCGGTAAGTAAGAATATTTCTCATTTAATAACATGTTTACATTTAGCCTGTGACTAAACAAAATTAAATGCAAATTCAAGAAAACACCTTTTTAAGCAGTTTGAATAATGATAGACAACTACTTTGAAATTATTTCAAAAGAAAATCATACTTTCTATTAAATCATAGTAAAAACATCTGAAAACATTAAAAAAAATTTTTTTTTGATTTAATATTCCCATTTCAGGAGCTATTTCTTCCAATAGCTCTCAATTTAAACTTTTTTCCTTATTTCATTCACACCTTTATACATTTTTCTTTATTATATCCAGAAAGTATATGCCATATCCTATAACCGTACCAATTAAATAGCATCACATATATGTGAGTAAGGTTTTGTGCTCTTAAATATCTGCAAGATTCTGATAAAATATCTGATGCATTATAAAATTTTGTGCAAACAACCTTGAGGCAACATTCTTGTTTATAGATTTCTCCAAGACATTTGATTCCATACACAGAGGGAACACGGAACAAATACTTCTAGTGTATGGTCTCCCCAAAGAAACTGTCACAGCCATAATGATGCTCTATAATAACATCAAAGTCAGGGTGCACTCACTGGATGGAGACACAGACTTCTTTGACATTGTTGCTGGTTTTCAGTAAGGGGATACATTAGCCTCATATCCATATTTACCCAACCCCTCCACTCAGGCAGGATATGACACAAGGTCAATTTTTAAGCGGAGTTTAACAGGTTTGAATTCAGAGTTTTCCTTCTCCTAGACTAGTTGCCTCACCAAGGCTGAAGAACTCAGTCTGTCCTACTATTTACCCATAGCTGGAGGGAGAATAATTGGATTCATACCTTTCCTAAGGGTATTAGTACTATGTGAAATGCAATTAGCCAAGTCCAGGATTTGAACTCGTGTCGCCGTGTCCATTTCCCATGACGATAACCATTACACCACAAGCACCTCCAATAAAACATTAGTCTCATATCTGTTCATAATCTACCTCGACTAGGTACTTCGAACGTAAACAGATCTAATGAAAAAAAATGGTTTTACACTTAAAAAAAAGAAGCAAATGATACCACGCACAAACTATTATAGCCGCACACTCACCTACTCAAGCCAAATCCCTGCTGCTTAGTCTGGAGCAGCCAGAATACTACGAGTTATATAAAATGAATCCTGGAAGCAACATCCCAACAAATCTACAGTTGTATGGCCACCTACCTCCTATCTCTAAAACCATCCAAATAAGATGAATAAGGCATACAGGACACTGCTGTAGAAGCAAGAACGAACTCATAGGTCACATTCTCCAATGGACCCCTTCACATAGATGGCTCAGAAGAACATACGTACAACAGCTCTGTAGTGACACGATATGTAGCCTAGAAGACCTGCTGAAAGCAATGGATGATAAGGACAAATGGCGAAAGAGATTCAGGGAAAACGTGCTATCTGCATGACTTGATGATGATAAGGTGCCGCAACCTGTTCACTGACGTAAACAGATCAGTTTACTTGCTCCCCATAGAAAAACAACATCCGGTTACAATCGGGAATGACAAAGCCCTTTTTACGACCTTGGCCTCCCGTTACAGCTTAAAGAGGGGATAAATTAAAATTAACAACAATTACAGAACACTTCTGCCAGAAATAACTCTATAAAAATGGAATTAATTATCTTCGCAAGCCTATATCAGGCTAAAGAAGTACTTTATTTCTACACCCATTTTTTATAGAAGAAATTTTTATTTACATGCCCGGCAGAGTGGTGTTGCATTTCCTTTATATTAAAAAGGCTTCTTTGGCGAAAAAATCAGAGGTCTCTGGATGGTCTCAGGGGCTGCTCTCAGAGGGAGCTCTGAAAGGCTGAATCCTACATCTAGTGGTTGCATTTGCCTTTCCCATCTCAGTTATGCACAAAAGGACCATAAGAGGTCACCTTCTGCAGGTTGGAGTATCTCTGATGGTCCTTAATGACTCGTCGAGGTAGACGGCCCGGAGGCAAACACAAAGAGGACTCTAAGACCATCCGGTCTTAACCATTCGGTCAGTTTCATTGTCCGTTTGTCTGTTTGGCTGCACAGCGCTAAAGGCATGGGTTAGCCTTTAGCTAATGCTTCCCTATCTGTGCAATGCTAAGATAATGCCAATCTTAGCCTCAGTCTTCTGGTCTGTCTGCTCGATTGTGCAGAGATTTTGCACGGCAAAGCTGTAGCTACCGCCCAATAAACCTGCACAGCTTTGGCATGGCAAAGCCATAGCTACCGCCCGATACATCCGCACAGCTTTAGTACGGCAAAGCCTTAGCTACCACCTCAATACGTCCGCACAGCTTTGGCACGGCAAAGCCTTAGCTACCGTCTGATACGTCCGCATGGCTTTGGCACGGCAAAGCCATAGCTACCACCTCCGACACGTCCATACAGCTTTAGCGCAGCACAGCCATAGCTACAGTTTCGACACAGCAAAGCCATAACTACTGTCCCAATACGTCCGCATGGCTTTGGCACAGCAAAGCCTCAGCCATCATCTCCAATACATCTGCACAGCTAGGGGCATGATGAAGCCCTAGCTTCACCGACTCATTCACTTGACTTTGTATGTGCTAAGGCCTGGCAAACTTTAGCCGCGGTTTCCCCATCCAGTCACTTGGTCTGTACTACTAAGACACGGCTCAGTCTTAGTCGCCAGTTTGCCTGACTCTATGCGACCAAGCTGCCAACACCGATTTTGACCTCAACGCTCCAGCAATGCAGCCTCCAGTCTACGTACAACTTGCTGTTACGGACAGCCCTAGCATTGCAACATCTGGGCCACATATGACTCGCTGTACGGGCTAGCAACTGTATCGATGCACCCCCGGTTAACCCAACGTACTGCCAAAATCAGGATGTCAATTAACCAACCACGACCAACACCAGCTTCCCGCAATGATCATCCAGCTGCACGACTTGACCAACCTCAGCTTCCTGCAACAATCGTCCAGCTGCATTCTACAACTCATCCGACCTCAGCTACCTGCAACGATCATCCAGCTGCATCCTACGACTTGACCCACATCAGCTACCAGCAACGATCGTCTAGCTGCTTCCCTTTGACTTGACCATAGCAGCTACCGACATCACCCATCTAGCTGAAGACACAAATACAACTGCCATGGACTTTATGCACATGTTTGTAAATATGACAATAAATTGTCACCTTTGTAATATTTGTGACCTGGCCTTTGTTTCCTTCATTGTCTTTGATTGTCAATTACTCACACATTTTAACTTAAAACATTTGCGGGGTCGACATGCTTATCGGCTTCGCAACAAGGAAACTTATATTTAAGTTTTCTGGATGCCTAACCTTAATAAGTAGAAACTTACCAGACGGGCTATTTCTAGATTGACATCTGGATGATGTTAGTATTGGTGAAAAAATAACGAAGAGGCAAAATGTATATTGATGATAGACTCTCAGAGACAGTTGACGTTCTTCTTTTTTTTTTGTAACAGGTAGTAACAAAATTTCACTCTTTTTTTCAGTTAAAATAAACTTAAAGTAAACTGAAGTAATTATTTAAGGCTAAAATTTAGTTTTATTTGAAATATAATAATATCATAATTATCAGTATTAAAAGCTGAAGAATATTACAAATTTAATTCATTTTAGGTATGTTCAAATAATTTTGATTGAAAAGGGAGAATAGATACGTAAACATGCTTTTTGATTGGTTTGGTTTGTTGGGTTTTATGGCATATCAACCTTTGTAGGTTATTTAACGCCAAACCCATTTTTATGGTTTTATGGCATATCAACCTTTGTAGGTTATTTAACACCAAATCCATTTTTATGGTTTTATGGTATATCAACCTTTGTAGGTTATTTAATGCCAAATCCATTTTTATGTAAATAATCTGTTCTATTTAAAACAATTCAGTTTAGCATAAGTACACAGTTTAATTGTCAAAAACATTTTTATTTCAAACTATTCAAGTAGTTATATGCAACAATTCAGTTAAGTATAAATACAGTTTTAATGTCGAAAAACAGTTTTATTTCAAATAATTCAGTTAAGCATAAGCACATAGTTTAAATGTAAGTACGGTTTAATTGTCAAAAACATTTCTATTTCAAGCTATTCAGTTTACTCAAACAATTCAGTTTAGCATAAGTATGCTGTTAGTTCTATTTAACCCATAGATAGGGCCTTATCAGGTGTTACCACTCCGGACCAGAGTGGACCTGGGAACGATGGCATTCCCCAAAGCTCCAGCACTGCTGGAACCTCTCCATCAGATTGTTTAGTGTCATATCCAGGACACTCGTTGGGGGGGGGGTCTTACCCCTCTGCAGAGAAGCAGTCGGTGTATTCTACAGCCCCAGCTGACTGGGCAATACACAGTTAAATGTCAAACAGTTTTATTTCAGATAATTCAGTTCAGCATAAGTACACAGTTTAGACGTCAAAACAGTTCTATTTCGAGCAATTCAGTTCAGCACTAGTACGCAGTTCTAATGTCAAAACAGTTCTATTTTAAACAATTCAGTTTAGCATAAATATGCAGTTTAAATGCAAAAATCAGTATAGTGAAAGAAGCACGGTTTAGTTCTATTTAACCCATAGATAGGACCCTTATCAGGTGCTACCACTCCGGGCCAGAGTGGACCTGGAAGCGATGGCAATGAAGGGGTACGCCGCATTCCCCAAAGCTCCAGCATTGCTGGAACCTTACTATCAGATTGTTTAGTGTCATACCTAGGACACTTGTTGGGGGGGGGGGATTACCCCTCTGCAGAGGTGCAATCGGTGTGTTTTTTATAGCCCCAGCCGACTGGGAAACGTGCTTTTTGAATGTACGATTTAAAAAAACTCAATGAAATAATCATTTTAAATTTATTATCAATTTATTGTTTTAAATAAGGAAATAATACTTTTTAATATTTAATATTTAACAGGTTAAAAATAAACCCAGCTGCCAGTTTCTTTTGTTAAAAAACAACACTTTCTTCCAAATGACAAATGAAAGCAAATCATGAACCTTACTTCCATCTGATTTCTTTTGTTTTGGAAAATGCAACATTAGAGAATCGAACACTGAAAATTTCATTAAAATCAGATAATTTGCTGGTTTTTAGTGATTTAATCAATCATTGGGGAGTTATTTGTTACAGCAAGAAAAGTTCATGGTGGCTATGTTGTTAGTAACTACTGTATAGATACCTATACGAAATTTTGATGTTTTAAAATCGCTTTAAGTTTGTCATAAAAAAAGAAAAGAAAAAACATTTGGGTCTTCTGAAAATATGTAACATTCTTCATTGAAATACAAGTCTTTTTTTTATGAAAGGATATTTTTTATTAATTAAACGCCTGAAATTTCGCATTAAAAACAAAAGAAAAATACTTTGCAAATTTGAATCCAAAAACTTCCACATCATTTGTTGATTCATAAAAAAGAAAATATTTAAAAATATTTCATCTTAATTCTACTTTATAAATAAAAACAACACTTTCTTGCAAATGACTAACGAAAGAAAATAATAAAACGTTATACTTACTTCCGTCTGATTTCTTTTCCTTTCAACAATGCAACATTAGAGAAAAGAGAGAAAGTGTAAAATTTAAAATAAAACTAATATTTATTCAGGTGGTTGGATTAAACTAAAAAAAATAATATTCGTTGGATATTTAAAAATTATCAACAATATAAAGATATTTTCTAAATAGCAAAATTCAAGGGAGATAATTTTGCTTTTTCCTGCTGTCTCTCTCTCCCTCTCTTTTTCTCCCCGCCCCCCTCTCTCTCTCTCTCACGCCATGTCTCTTTCTCTTCATCTCTCTCTCTCTCTCTCGCTCTTAATTTTTTTGTTCTTTCTCTCTCTGTCTTTATTTTTGTTCATTAACTAATGAAAAGAAGAGACAGGAATTTTAAAAAGTTTAAAGAAAACTTTTATCAAACAAGTAATCATCGATAAAATCAAATAATTATCAGACAATTTTTTTTCTCGCGAAAAGATGAAAACTTGTTCAGAAAAACTTCATTTTGAATAAAGAATTAATTTGTCAAGTTTTAGGATTCTAAACAATCGAGAACATCAAGTGAATTTTATTTTAAATAACAGTGTACCGAAAGTCTTGCCCTTTTTTCATTTTTTGCAATTTCCAAAATTAAAGCTACTAAATTTTTATCACTCAAATTTGTTCAACCTTTGAACATTTTTCTTTTTTTTTTATCTTCAAATTTTGGGTTGATTTGGTTTCTTTATCTAATGGCATACCAACCTTTGTAAGTTATTTAATGCCAAAGCTATTCTCATAGAAGAACAGTAGTGGTACTATTTAGCCCATAGCTGGGAGGATAAGGGGGTTCATACCTTTCCCAAGGGTATTTGCCCGAAAGTGAATGTAATAGCGCGACTGGAGTACGAACTCGCTTACTACGATTCCACAGTCCATCGCTTTAACCATTACGCCACGAGGACACCTCCACCTTCAAATTTTTAATTTTTTTTTTTCCCGCTTGAACAATCAATTCAGAGAGATTTGCGTCCGTGGTGAACGGATTGGTCTCATTGCTAAGGGTTGCACAGACAAAAGACGTGGGCGTGTACGTTGCCACCAATGTGACAGAATCGGACACATGACCTCATGCTGTCCGGGAAACGAGCCAGGGGACAAGATGTCTGTGACGCTTTGCAATTCGGACAAGGTGTAAACTAGGCGCAACCAATCATCCGAGTACACGTTGACCAAACGCCTTGTTCGATGCTTCTTCATTCAGGATTCTCGCGCACCATAATTAGCACAAGGCTGTGTCGAACCTTGAGCAAGGGTAGCGTTGAAATAACGACCATAAATGGCGAGACATGGGCGTGCAGTGGAGTAGTGTCAGTGAGGTTTCGTACTGACTCTGGTGCATCTGCTAAGTTCAATGTGTTGGTGACGCAGAAAGACTTACAAGGCTTCGACCTTCTGCTCGGATATGACGCTATCATGGCATTGGGTGGTATCTTCATCTCATGAGTTGGAACGGCACAATTCCTGGAGGCCCTTGTGTGTGCCGCATTTCGCATCGATCGACCCGACTTCAAAGTAGAGTTCGATCAGCACCAGAGGATCTAGTCTGCCTCGAGGAAATAGACAGACGATGAGGCGTCAACCAAAAAACAGAATAGCGTCACTGAGTACCCCGAGGGATTTCGTTTCATATATCTTGCCTTTCGGTTTAGTTAGACTGAGAACCTTTCGGCTCAGTGCACGGATTAGTTAGGTACAAACTTGTAGCAGGTGTTGACCCGCGCACGGGGAGGATGTGTCGTTCACAGATGTCAAAATAAAAATCCCAAATAGGAAGGTTGACCAGGGGATGTTAATGATCTCATGCACCGGAAGCGTGCGCGGAGGATTTTGAAAGAGTCAGTTGAGTTGAGATCTTGGCTCGGAAGAAGACGGTTGACTTTCACTTGCTCGCGGAGGCCTTACGACGGGTGCGCACGTGTTGGGGGGGGGCAGATTGAAAAGCCAGAATAGAAAGAATGTGTATCTCTCTCCTTATGTCGAAGAACCTTTAAACTCAAACTAAGAAGTCGTAAGTGTTTTTCGTGTTTCGGGATTCCTATGTTCTATGTATATATGTTATGTACATTCTATGTACGTTTCACATATCCGTATCATGGATATGTTACATTAGGATCGCATACGATCAGGAGCTTGACGCTTGGATCAAAGATGGCAGGTTGATCTCGACCAAATGCTTGGACTTCCCAGAGGTCTGATCTCTTTAATGGCAATCATACAACAGAACAAGTGGAAGGTTCGACCAGTCACGAACTATCGTGAGCTCAACCAATACATTGAGGCTTACACGGCCGATGACGATGTATGTGCAAGCAAGACGTGGGAGTGGCGCCACAAAGGATCAGACCTGTCTTTGCTGGATCTAAGGAAGGCCTATCTGCAGGTGCGGGTCGATGAAACTTTATGGTGTTTCGTGGCAAAAGGTAGTCTAACCAGACTGGGTTTCGGCTTGAATGTCGTACCGAAAATCATGAAGACCACCCTTAGTGCTGTGCTGTCTAAAGAATAGAAAGGGTTGAAAAGGCGACGTCGGCATACTTCAACAAAG
Source organism: Sepioteuthis lessoniana (assembly GCA_963585895.1). Taxonomy (NCBI): domain Eukaryota; kingdom Metazoa; phylum Mollusca; class Cephalopoda; order Myopsida; family Loliginidae; genus Sepioteuthis; species Sepioteuthis lessoniana. The sequence continues at coordinate 19,732,258 of OY757908.1, read as the reverse complement.
TTGTCAGTTCAACGTCACACATCCGACCGAAATTTGGGCTGGATTGCAAGGATCCAGAGCGGCTTGAAGACGGAGCGCACATTCTGGGTCTTGACGTCAGGGTGTGTATGTCAGTTTCGGCTGCAAGACGCGAATGCTAGGCCTCTCCTGCACCTGCATCAGACAGCTTTGACCGACTAACATCTCGACAAGCCATCGCGTATCCGACCAGAAACCCGCCATATAGAAACTGTTCACACAACTGGAAAGAATTATTTAAATGTCTCAGCACAAACATGAATATTTACTTTAACTTAGACGGGTAAATTTACTTCTTACCATTATTGGTAAGCAACCAGATTAACAGTGAAGTTTTGCATATCAACTATAATGCTTAGATAGATAATTTCTGCTTGCTGTACCTTTGGTATCTTAAGGAAGATGACAATGATAATACAGGCTCAAGGATACAACCTCTTCATAAATTTGTATTATATTTAATGTTTACCGAGGTAAAATTAAACCCAGCTTCCAATTTCTTTTGCGAAAAACATTTTCTTGTGAATGACAAACGAAAGCAAATAACAGAACGACATTTTATCAACTCTTCGGGGAAAACTTCAACCAAACCCGGGTTAACAGTTTATGGGGTCAGGCAGAAGGTCAGGGCAAGCTGTGTAACCGTTTTTTTTTTTTTGACTCCATTCTTAGGTTATTCTATTTTATCTCACATTGCCTTGTTGATGTAACTCATTGAACAAGAAGGCCCAAAAAGAATTATACGAAAGAAGACAGCAACAGATAGGAGACGAAGACGGTTTTTTTTATATTTTTCCTTTATTTCCAGTGTTCAACAACCATTCAATGGGTGAGGGAATTTTCCCTGAATACAATCGAAATAGTTGAATCCCTCAGTCAAGGTGTTTAAAATACGTTAATTGTTTCTTGGTATTATGTGTCCTCATTTGGTATTTTAAAACTTTAACAACGTGTTAGTCGCTTTTGGGAGTTTGTCCAAGTTCAGCGTTTTAGTTCGTAGTTCGATGGGTCCATTTCGTAGCTTTTTATGTTTTTGGCATACTGTTAACTGAGACGATCGCTACTAGTGATTGCCCAGTTGGCTGGGGCTGTAGAATACACCGACTGCTTCTCTGCAGAGGGGTAAGCCCCCCCCCCCAACGAGTGTCCTGGATAAGACACTAAACAGTCTGATGGTGAGGTTCCAGCAATGCTGGAGCTTTGGGGAATGCGGAGTACCCCTTCATTGCCATTGCTCCCAGGTCCACTCTGGCCCGGAGTGGTAGTACCTGATAGGGCCCTATCTATGGGTTAAATAGAACAGCATACTTATGCTAAACTGAATTGTTTGAGTAAACTGAATAGCTTGAAATAGAAATGTTTTTGACACTTAAACTGTACTTAGATTTAAACTGCATGTTTAAGCTTAACCAAATTATTTGAAATAGAACTGTTTTTTGACATTAAAACTGTATTTACACTTAATTGATTTGTTACATAGAACTGCTTGAATAGTTTAAAATGGAAATGTTTTTGACAATTAAACTGTGTACTTATGCTAAACTGAATTGTTTTAAATAGATCATATTATTTACATAAAAACTGATTTGGCGTTAAATAACCTACAAAGGTTGATATGCCATAAAACCCAACAAACCAAACCAAGCTACCAGTGAAAGGTTTAGCCTAACAAGGCGCCTTAGAGCTGCCACGTTGGCTTCACTAGCAGCCGGGAGATTTAGATGTTGTAACTCCGCCGGTCACTGCTGAAAAAGAATGATCTTCCTCCTTTTGTTGGGGGGGTCCCTTTTTCTTTACGTATGCATGGCTATTAGAAAATCGAGTCAACATTTTCGACGAAACATGAACTTGATTCAAATTCTCCTTCATGTCATTATTAGCCAAATAAAAGATGGGATTTTACCCTTTCGTCTTCGTCATCCCTGCTTTATCTCTCTTATATCACTCATTTCTAAAAGTTTATGGGATCGACATATTTATTGGCCTAGCAGCAGGTTTTGCTTTCTCTCCCTGGCTTTACAGGATCAAATCCCAGACTATTATTTATGCCTGCTTGCATTAGTTTGTAGCAATTCCTTTGTGGTGATCCTACCCGAGACGACCAACTAGCAGCTCATGGTCTGTTGTGCACACGTCTAGCTTGCAGATTTGATCCTGCCTGAAGTGAACACGTGTTAGGCTCGCTACCGAACCTGACCTCCACAGACTCCATTCACAACAACTTTGACACATCTCCAGCTGACGCTGGTGACGACTTCAACTCTCTGCAGCTCCTGATCTTCCAGCCCGAAGTCGAACCAGGTTTCTTTGTTGCCATCGCTGACTACCCTTCCAGACCGCAGCTAAACTCTGTTTCCTTCGACCATGTTCCTGCTTCTGCTATTGATACTCCAACCCTCCGTAGCTATACCCGTTCCTGACCTGCCTGTTCATTCATAGGAGTAACTCTGCTAAGACAACCCGGACGTCTTTCACCTGCATGCCAGTCCATGCGCGACAGCTCTGCTCTCTAAAGCAATGTCATTTGATTCTCGGTTAACCATGGATTGCATAAAACAGCACGTCAATGATCCTGCCTTTATAACCGATGCATTAACTTTGACCGTCTTCAGCGTCGACGACTTGCCGGACAGCCTCTCTGAAATATGAGCTACATCGATTCCAGCTACTGTCGTCTGACTACCAGCTACTTCGACTCGGGCTATCTCCGTCTGTAATGTTATATCTACTGTGTAGATAGAGTAATGACTCGAAGAGGAACGATATGTATAAGTGATTTATTACAAGGCAAAAACGGAAGTGTCAAGTAAAAAAGTGGCGGGTCCTTTGATAAGTAAAAGGGAGATAACCCAGCATTAGAGAACTAATTACTTTATTACATCCTTTTTGTCATTACTTAGTTCTCTCAGCAAAGGGTTTATTTGTACATAAAGAAATCTTTAAACTTTCAAGGTACCTTCCTTATTCTAGTAGGCTGTTTTGATAGCATAAACGTTCGTTCATTTACATGTCAGGTCTGTATTTGTGGGGTCTGGACTTATTGAGTTGTAGTCAGTAGACTTTTTCAGTTTGGTCCGTGTTGGTCTGTTGGTATTGTGAGGTGTTAATACCTTGATTTTGTATATTACAACAGTGGAAAATATTTACGAACAGACAATGCAAGTGAGGTCACTTCTGAAACTTTTCAACAGTTACTTGTACTTAATAGAATCAAACACGAACAGTCAGTTCCTTATTCTTTGCATCAAAATGGAACTACTGAACGTTCGTGGTGAACTTTATTTTCTTTGGCAAGGTGTCTCCTTATCGACTCAAAATTGCCCCAAAACTTGTGGGTTTACGCATTGATGGCTTCAGTGTACATTAGAAATTGTTGTTATAATAAAAACATAAGAAAAACCTTATATGAAAGTTTTACTGGTTCAAAACTAAACTTAAATAAGATGCATATTTTTGGTACAACTTGTTTTTGTTATGTACAAAATAAAATTAGCTCCTTGCTGTGAAAAAGCCAATTTTGTTGGCTATGATGAACAAAGTCTAGCTTACTTAATTTATTTCCTGAAAACAGCTATTAAAAGACTTGGGTGAGTAAAATTCATCAACTCTTATGATAAAAGTTCACTAATAATACAGGATAATAATACAGAATTGTTTAACTATTTAGCACTAAATATGATGAACAACCAAAAGATAACCTCAACACCAAAGGAGAGAGACAAATAAGACAATATCCAATCTGACAGAGAAGATATGATGAACAACCAAAAGATAACCTCAACACCAAAGGAGAGGGACAAATAAGACAATATCCAATCTGACAGAGAAGATATGATGAACAACCAAAAGATAACCTCAACACCAAAGGAGAGGGACAAATAAGACAATATCCAATCTGACAGAGAAGATATGATGAACAACCAAAAGATAACCTCAACACCAAAGGAGAGGGACAAATAAGACAATATCCAATCTGACAGAGAAGATATGATGAACAACCAAAAGATAACCTCAACACCAAAGGAGAGGGACAAATAAGACAATATCCAATCTGACAGAGAAGATATGATGAACAACCAAAAGATAACCTCAACACCAAAGGAGAGGGACAAATAAGACAATATCCAATCTGACAGAGAAGATATGATGAACAACCAAAAGATAACCTCAACACCAAAGGAGAGGGACAAATAAGACAATATCCAATCTGACAGAGAAGATATGATGAACAACCAAAAGATAACCTCAACACCAAAGGAGAGGGACAAATAAGACAATATCCAATCTGACAGAGAAGATATGATGAACAACCAAAAGATAACCTCAACACCAAAGGAGAGGGACAAATAAGACAATATCCAATCTGACAGAGAAGATATGATGAACAACCAAAAGATAACCTCAACACCAAAGGAGAGGGACAAATAAGACAATATCCAATCTGACAGAGAAGATATGATGAACAACCAAAAGATAACCTCAACACCAAAGGAGAGGGACAAATAAGACAATATCCAATCTGACAGAGAAGATATGATGAACAACCAAAAGATAACCTCAACACCAAAGGAGAGGGACAAATAAGACAATATCCAATCTGACAGAGAAGATATGATGAACAACCAAAAGATAACCTCAATACCAAAGGAGAGGGACAAATAAGACAATATCCAATCTGACAGAGAAGATATGATGAACAACCAAAAGATAACCTCAATACCAAAGGAGAGGGACAAATAAGACAATATCCAATCTGACAGAGAAGATATGATGAACAACCAAAAGATAACCTCAATACCAAAGGAGAGGGACAAATAAGACAATATCCAATCTGACAGAGAAGATATGATGAACAACCAAAAGATAACCTCAATACCAAAGGAGAGGGACAAATAAGACAATATCCAATCTGACAGAGAAGATAACCTGAATTTAGTGGAGTTGATTACTTTTGTACAATGCGTATAATTCCCACTAATTATACGGAGGTCATTAACTCTGTGGATTCTGAAAACTGGATTTTGGCGATGCAAAAGGAATTTAATTCCTTAGTAGAAAATAATACTTTTGAATGGCAAAAGGCTCCAAGAAATAGAAAAATTGTCAGTAGTAGCTGGTTTTTTACTAAAGATAAGTAAAGTGACAGAAGTCATGAGTATAAAGCCCAATTTGTGGCCAAGGGCTACTCGCAAATATATGGCAAAGATTATAGAGAAGCTTTCACCTGGATGACAAATATGGCTTCCATAAGGTTACTATTACAAATGACCGTGGTGTAATGGTTATTGTCACAGGATATGGACACGGCGACACGAGTTCAAATCCTGGACCTAACTGATTGCATTTCCCATAGCACTAATACACTTGGGAAAGGTATGAATCCAATTATTCTCCCACCATCTATGGGTAAATAGTAAGGAAGACTAGGTTCTTCAGCCTTGGTGAGGCAACTAATCTAGGAGAAGGAAAACTCTGAATTCATACCTGTTAAACTCTGCTTAAAAACTGACCTTGTGTCATATCCTGCCCGAGTGGAGGGGTTGGTATATATGATTACAAATAGCAATCAATTCAGTTGGTTTCCTTGTTTACTGGCATATCAACCTTTCTAGGTTATTTAATGCCAAAGCCATTCTCCAAGAAGGACAGTAGTGGTACTATTTAACCCATAGCTAGGAGGATAAGGGGGTTTATACCTTTCCCAAGGGTATTTGCCCGAAAGTGAATGTAATAGCGCGACTGGAGTACGAACTCGCGTACTACGATTCTGCAGTCCATCACTTTAACCAATTCACCATGAGGACACCCCCCAAATAGCAGTCAAGCATGACTTTTAATTTCATCATATGGATGTTAAAGGTGCATATTTAAATGCCCTCTTTGACCATAAAATATATATTGAGCCACCAGAAGACTTTGAAGGTAAAAATGGGAATTATGTTTGGAAACATAAAAAGACCTTATATGGGGTAAAACAGAGCAGTCAAACTTCGAAGAAAACATTCTATACTTATTTAACTTTACAAAATTATGTGCAGTCACCCATGGACCCCTACATGTCCATAATAAAATATTCATCATTTTATTGTGGGTACACAATATATTAATAGCTTCAAAAGATGAGGCACAACTAATGCAGATTAAGACATGACTGAACTCTACATTCAAAATGACTGATCTTGGGAAATTATCCTGGACTTTAGGAATATAATTTAAATGCAAAAATAGAACTATTAAGATGAATCAATCAAGATATATCGAGAAGATATTATCCAAGGGGGACCTAGTAATGTTTAACAGCTGTCTACAAATTACAATCTAAATGCAAAAATAGAACTATTAAGATAAATCAATCTAGATATACTGAGAAGATATTATCAAAGTTTGGCATGGCAGATTGCAAACCATGCTCAACTTCATGTGAAATGGATATAAAGAAAACAAGTGACAAAGTCAATTTCATAGATAGCAAAACTTACCATGAAATTATTGGCAGTCTGATATACATAATGGTTGCAACAAGACCAGACATGAGTTATCCAGTTATTAGACCTAGAAAAACCAAATTCCTTCCATTTAATGAAAGCAAAGTTCATCTTATGTTATTTAAAAAGCCCAATCAATCAGTTACTGATATTTAAGAAATCGAAGAAATTCTTAAAATTAGAAGGATTTGGTGATGCAGATTGGTCTAATTAAAGTGATAGAAAAAGCATGAATGGATATTGATTTAGACTGGCAGAAAATACCCCAATGTTTTCATGGAAATCTAAAAGGCAAAATTCAGTCACTTTGTCAATGTGTGAAACAGAATTTATTGGAAATTATCATTAGCAAGTCAAGAAGCCTTGTATCTTAGAGCACTATTGAGAACTATGATGGAAATAGAGTCTCTTAAACACCCAACAACTATTCATTGTGATAATCCGTTCAGTATTGTTTTGGCAAAATACCCAGTCGTTCATCAAAGATCGAAACATATTGATATAAAATTTCAGTTTATACGTGATGAAATAAATAAAGAGTCCATTCTTTTTGAATACACTGAAACAGAGGAAAATGTAGCTGACATGTTTATGAAACTAATGACAGAAATAAAATTAAACACTCTCAGAAAGGTTATAGTAGGCAATTGAGTCTTCACTTAGTAAATTAGGCATTAGTAGCCCAATCAACGGGAGCAGAAGAATACAGTGACGGCATTTCAGAAGAGGGTTCCACCCCTACCAAAAGTGTCCTGGATATGACATTAAACTAACCTATTAATCCTACCTGGAAAAAAAAACTAAACCACAAATCTTGTTTTTGTGTTGCTTATATAAATAAAAAAAATAATTGTATCAATAAGATTAAAAAATTATTCACAATTTTTTGATTAAATATGAATTATACCCCCAAAAAGGGGGGCATGTTTGATTGTTTGGTGGGGGGGACCAAGTAATGTTTAACAGCTGTCTACAAATTGTTAGCAAATATTTATAAACTTGCCAGTCGGTAGCAGCAGGAGATTAGCCAGTCAGAGATGGCTAAAGCATATATGAGCAACGCCAAATACCAATATGTATTCAAAACTTATTAGTGAGAAGGCGTACCTTTTTTGTATCATACAATTGAAAACAGGACAGCTACCCAAATTCCAACTTATGCATTTTTTCAAATATGGATGTTCGGAAAATGCTGATATACTTGCTTCACAAGAAAATCGTTTCAATCCTGTATGTATTTGCATTTGGTTTTTCAAAGGACCATGTTGTGAATTTGTGGATCTAATAATTCAGAAGAAAATGGTTTCTGTTAAGTGTGTGTTTGGACACGTCTTTTCAACATGGAAATGCATGAAAAGGCAGATCCACATACTTCAGAAGACTATGGCTTCACTCCAGGGTGTGTTTGTATGTGGTATTTTAAAGTACACTTCTGTGAATATGCTGATCCACACACTTCACTAGAGTATTTCTCTCCAGTGTGTGTTCGCATGTGGCCTTTTAAAGAAGAACTCATTGAAAATGCTGATCCACATACTTCACAAGAAAATGGTTTTTCTCCAGTGTGTGTTCGCATGTGGCCTTTTAAAGAAGAACTCATTGAAAATGCTGATCCACATATTTCACAAGAAAATGGCTTCTCTCCAGTGTGCGTTCGCATGTGTGTTTTCAAACTGCCACGTAGATGAAATGCTGATCCACACACTTCACAAGAAAATGGTTTCTCTCCAGTGTGTGTTCGCATGTGTGTTTTCAAACAGCCACGTTCTGGAAATGCTGATCCACATACTTCACAAGAAAATGGTTTCTCTCCAGTGTGTGTTCGCATGTGTCTTTTCAAATAGCCACGTTCTGGAAATGCTGATCCACATACTTCACAAGAAAATGGTTTCTCTCCAGTATGTTTTCGTATGTGTCCTCTCAAAGTGAATTTGTGTGCAAATGCTAATCCACACACATTACAAGTATATGGTTTCTCACCAGTATGTTTCCGCATATGGTCTTTCAAAAGAGAACATCTACTAAAAGCCAATTTACATACATAACAAGAAAATGGTTTCTCTCCAGTGTGTGTTGGCATATGTTGTTTAACAGTAAAACGTGTAGAAAAGGACAATCCACAAATGCCACAAGAAAATGGTTTCTCCCCCGTATGCGTTCGCATGTGTGTTTTCAAATGAATATTTTTTGAAAAGGCTGATCCACATACTTCACAAGGAAATCGTTTCTTTCCAGTGTGAGTTTGCATGTGTGTTTTCCAAGTGTCAAGTTCTGCAAAGGCTGATCCACAAACTTTACAAGGAAATGGTTTCTCCCCAGTGTGTGTTCGCATATGCTTTATCAAAGAAGAACTCTTAGAAAAAGCTGATCCACATACTACACAAGAAAATGGTTTTTCTCCAGTGTGTGTTTGTATATGTTTTTTCAAAGTGGAACTCTGTGAAAATGCTGATCCACATACTTCACAAGAAAATGGTTTTTCTCCAGTGTGTGTTCGTATATGCCTTTGCAAATTGCCACGTTGTGAAAATGTGGATCCACATACATCACAAGAAAATTGTTTCTCTCCAGTGTGTGTTCGCATATGGAGTTTTAAATGAGAAAGAAAAGAAAAAGATGATCCACATGTCTTACAAGAAAATGGGTTCTCTTCAGTGTGTGTTCGCATATGGCCTTTCAAATAAGAACCCGTAGAAAAAGCCAATCCACATCTGTCACAAGAAAATGGTTTCTGTACAGTGTGCCTCTGCATATCTTTTGAATTTAAACTTTTTGAAAAGGCTAATCCACATATATAAAAAGAGTTTTGCTTTTGTCTGTCTGCACAAGCATTAACAAGTTTGAATGGTGTATATTTGTATATGTCTTAAGTTTCCAAATTTGACTTCCTAATATTGTCATCTGCAAATGAATAAAAATTAAAGTATTACTAAAAAAATTAAAAGAGGACAGTCAGACATTATTTGGAATTATATTACATTGAATTTATATTTCAGTTAATTGCAATGTATCATAACTTTAGGCTTCCATATTTTCTTAATATTTGTCTTTACATAGTAGGTAAAAAGAAAATTTTCCTCTTTTCCCAATTCATATAGACTTTTATTTCACGCAAAAAATTGAGAACTTCCTACCACAAAAATATCAAGTTTTTTCAGCTTAGAAAATCCTATAAGCAAAAGTTTCTTTTTCTGTTTAAACTTGGAAAGGCCAAATAAGCAGCTAAGGTTTATAATGCCCTACTTCTCAATTGCATTGAACCAGAAGATGAGAAAGTTCTTAGAAAGAATGAAAATGGCTTTTGGAGAATGTGATCCAGAATATCCCATATTCTGACAAGATGTAAAATCATAGAAAGAATTTGTGCAAAAAACTTGAGGCAAGGCTCTTGTTCATAGATTTTTCCAAGACATTTGATTCCATACACAGAGGGAACACGGAACAAATATTTCTAGTGTATGGTCTCCCCAAAGAAACTGCCACAGCCATAATGAGGCTCTATAATAACACAAAAGTCAAGGTGCACTCACTGGATGGAGACACAGATTTCTTTGACATTGCTGCTGGTGTTTAGCAAGTAAACATAGGTTTCTTTGACACTGCTGCTGATATTAGCCCCATGTCTGTTCATAATCTGCCTAGACTACGTACTTCGAACATTGACAGATCTAATGAAAGAACATGGCTTTACACAAAAGAAAGGAAAAAGCAGATGATACTCTTCACAAATTATTACAGATGCAGACTACACAGATGACATACCGCTTCTTGCAAATACCCTAACTCAAGCCAAATCCTTGCTGTATAGTCAGGAACAGGCAGCAGGAAGCATTGGGTTCCATATAAATGCTAACAAAACAGAATACATGTATTTTAATAAAAAAAAAAGGACACATCTCCACTCTTAAAGGTCGATCTCTGAAATTAGAGTACAAGTTCCCATACCTCGGTAGCAGTGTCACATCAACTGAAATTAATATCAATATGCACATAGCAAAGGCATGGATTGCTATAGATAAGTTCTTGATCATATGAAAGTCTAACCTATCCAATAAAATAAAACAATTTCTTCCAAGCAGCCGCTGTATCATGTCTACTGTATGGATGCACCACATGGATGCTGATGAAATGTATTGAGAAAAAGCTAGACGGGAAGTGCACAAGAATGCTATGAGCTATATTAAACAAATCCTGGAAGCAGCATCCCACGAAACAATAGTTGTATGGCCACCTACCTCCTATCTCTAAAACCATCCAAATAAGATGAACAAGGCATGCAGGGACACTGCTATAGAAGCAAGAAGGAACTCATGTCACATTCTCCTATGGACCCTTTCACATGGATGTGCCAGTATTAGTTAACCACGAATATACCTACAACAGCTCTTTAATGACAGAAAATGTAGCCTCGAAGACCTGCCAAAAATGATGGATGATTCGGACGGACAGCAAAAGAGAGTCAGGAAATCACACTTCTGGACTTCGGTCCGGAGCGTGGCCCTGGAAAAGGAACAATGGCAGACTTGGGGCCTTTAATTAGGCACCTAGTTTCGACTAGGCTACCTTCGGGTGGGCGAGCTGCATTTTTGTCTCCTTTGTCCCCCTTGTACAGCACTAGACCATGCGTCTAGTTTAAGCCGCAAACTGGCATACGTGCCCGGACCCACATTTGGGTTCGTGAAACTGCTTGCCTCATCAGGCTCACATTGCACTAAGTGAGCCGATGAGCAGCACAGACAAGCAGGGTTTGAGTCTCGGCTCGTTCCTGACCTTCCCCTCCCCTTTATCCCCACTTTAATCAGCCTTCGGGCTTTTGACCTTGTGTCAAGTCGTGTCTGGTGGGAGGCAGCGACAAATACAGGGTTCGAGTCTCGGCTCGTTCCCGACCTTCCCCTCCCCTTTATCCCCACTTTAATCAGCCTTCGGGCTTTTGACCTTGTGTCAAGTCGTGTCTGGTGGGAGGCAGCGACAAATACAGGGTTCGAGTCTCGGCTCGTTCCTGACCTTCCCCTCCCGTTAATCCCCACTTTAATCGGCCTTCGGGCTTTTGACCTTGTGTCAAGTCGTGTCTGGTGGGAGGCAGCGACAAATACTTAGCTGCATGGCTTGGAGATGATGATGCTGAAGGTTAAATTTAGGTTTTCTGGGGGTAGCAACAAAATTTTACTCTTTTTTTCGATTAAAATAAATTTAAAGTAAACGGAAGTAATTATTTAAGGCTAAAATTTAGTTTTATTTGAAATATAATAACATCAAATTTATCAGTATTAAAAGCTGAAGAACATTACACATTTAATTCATTTTTAGTACGTTCAAATAATTTTGATTGACAAAGGAAAATAAATACGTAAACATGCTTTTTGAATGTACGATTAAAACAACTCAATGAAATAATCATTTTTAATTTATTATTAATTTATTGTTTTAAATAAGGAAATAATACTTTTTAATATTTAATATCTAACAAGTTAAAAACAAACCCAGTGGCCAGTTTCTTTTGTTAAAAAACAACACTTTCTTCGAAAAGCAAATAATAAAACTTACTCCCGTCTGATTTCTTTTCTTTTGGGCAATGCAACATTGGAGAATTGAACACTGAAAGTTTCATTAAAATTAGATAATTTGCTGGTTTTTGGAGTTTTTATCAGTCATTGGGGAGTGATTCGTTACAGAACCAAAGGTTCGTGGAGGCCATGTTGTTACTACTATATAGACACCTACACGAAATTCTGAAGTTTAAAAAGATATTTCAAATTTAAATAATAATTTTGTAAACGATAATCGCTTTAAGTTTGTCATGAAAAAGAAAAGTAAAACATTGGGGTCTTCTGAAAATATGTAACATTCTTTATTGAAATACAAATCTTTTTTTTTTTTAAGAAAGGATATTTTTTATTAATTAAACGCTTGAAATTTTTCATTAAAAACAAAAGAAAAATACTTTGCAAATTTGAATCCAAAAACTTCCACATCATTTGTTGATTCATAAAAAAGAAAATAATTTCCCATTTTTAAAGATATTTCATCTTAATTCTACTTTGTAAATAAAAACAACACTTTCTTGTAAATGACTAACGAAAGAAAATAATAAAACGTTATACTTACTTCCGTCTGATTTCTTTTTCTTTCAACAATGCAACATTAGAGAAAAGAGAGAAAGTGTAAATTTTAAAATAAAACTAATATTTATTCTGGTGGTTGGATTCGAATAAACAATTTTAAAATCCGTTATTCATTAACGAACAATGAAAAAATATTTTCTAGCAAAACGCAAGGGAGATAATTCTGTTTTCTTACTCTCCCTGTCTCTCACCCTCTCTCTCTCTCATTTACTATTTCTCTCTTTTTCTCTCTCACACACTCATAAAATAAAGATCAAGGAATTGTTAAAATATATAATATATATTTTTAATTTTTTAATTTGTTTTCGTCGATTAACTAATGAATACAGGAAATAATTATCACACAAATTTTGTTTTTTTCGCAAAAAGATCATAACAATTTCAGAAAAACTTCATTTTGAATAAACAATTAATTTTGTCAAGTTTTTAGGATTCTAAACAGTAGAGAACATAAAGTGAATTTTATTTTAAATAACAGTGTACCGAAAGTCTTACACTTTTTTGAAAATTTTTTGCCATTTCCCAAATTAAACCTACTTAATTTTAACAATTCAAAGCTTTCAACATTTTTTTTTTTTTTTTGAAATTTTTAATTATTTTTCTCTTTTAACCATTAAAAAGTGTTCTTTCTGTTTCAAATCCAATTAAAAATCATTTTTTAAAAAATTCGTCATTGATTAACTTGAAAGAAAAATTAAAAAAATTAACCCCTTTCAATAACATTTAAAACACTGTTGACGAAATTAAACATTTTTAATTTGTTGAAATATTCGAAAAAAAACTTTGTTGCTCCTTCTTGTTTTTTGGTCACTCAATTTTGCTTAAAGCTTTAAATTTTTAGTGTTTTAAATGGTTATAACACTATAAATTATTTGACAAGACAAATAAATAACGAAACTTCTTTTGGAATACAATAACGAAAGATTTATTATTTTAGCAGAAGTAAACGAGTCAGAGTGAGAAAAGGTTCTTTTTGGTGTCGCCGGATAGTATGTTAGTCCTTGAGTTTGTTGGAGGTGTGTCACTGTAGCAAGTAGCTCGTATGACTGACCGCAAGGCTGGTTCTTGTGTGTGAAGCTAGTAGCTTGGTGTTCTTCAAGGAAGGCGTCCCATGTGGAATGTCCATAGTAGAGGATGCAAAAGAGATTTGTCTTGGCTGCTAACAAGGTGCTCTCAGACCGTCGGCCGACTACTAAAAAGGACTAGAAAAAATAGTTCTAGTGAGGAAGAAAGAATCAGTGTGCTCTGTCCCTGATTGGTCAGTGTATAGCCGAATCGCTTGGTGAGGGCATTGATTCGCGAAAGGAAATTGATCTGTGACTGCTGTAAGCTTTTCTGGTTTTGGATGTAATATTTTAATATTATTGTATCACAGTTGCCGTGATGGTTAATTATTTTATTACCCAGTTTGGTTAGGCGGCGAGTTTTTCAGTTAGCTGTTAATTTAGCAAGAAACTTTAAGTCATATTGGAAAGTTTAAGCGAGTACAAAACGATCAGCACAGGAAGGCCAAAATGTAAACAAAATGTCTGTGACAGGTTTGATTGGGAAAATGAAAATAGTGAATTTGGGACACGTGAAAGATGACGCAATAATTTAGCAAGATGACATCCCCCTACAGATGTCCTGAATTTAAATATATAAAATCTATAGGATTTACACTCCTTTATTTTAAAATGGCGGTAATACCACTTGTTCCCAAAACAAAGATGGCAGACACCGGTAAACTAATCAGTCTCAGGAAACTATTGGTCAGGAAAGTCACGTGATTTGTGCTCACAACTACGTCTGTACCTTTGATTTTATCCCGCGCATTTGGAGCCGACCACATAACAAGGATTGCCGATATATACTCTCGTCTTCCAAGAACTCTTTATCTCAAATTTTGACTTACAGAGACAGCACTCCCTCTTTTTATTTCGACTTACAGAAACAGCTTGAGCTTGCCAGTAAGACACATCTCAATACACGTAACATGGGTGCGTATAGATTCTGCAACCTTTTTCTTACCTGTCCTGCCTTTTCGGTTAGACTTGTTCCAAACTCAAACACAGCCTCAGAAATTTTGTCAAACTCCGAAAGAGACAAACAACTGACACGAGAGAAGACACGTTACCCTAAGAATACATTGCTATATTTCGGCATATTGATACATCACACGAAATACTTAATCAATATACATTTTATAGTCTACAGGACACTTTTAATATTTAGTCCTTTTCTATAATATTCGTGTTAGTTACATACGCACACACACAGAGGAATATCTAAGCCTATATTAGAATATTCGCAATGTTTTGTTATGTTTCAATTTATGTACTGTTTGTTATATAAATTCATATTTGTTTGTACTGCTTTGTTTTTAATGTTCTTTTGTCTGAGTCGTTTTATGTCTTTTACCTTATTTGCTTTTCAATAATGAGCCAATATAAATTGTGGGAACCAAACATTCACCACATAATGGTCACTTAACGACGTGAAATGAACATACATTTCCTGAACACTCGTAACAATTATGAATGAATATTCACTCATTTCAAAGGCAATAGAGAAGTATTGTTGTTACGATACGAAGATTAGAGAAATGAAAGCAGCAAACACATACAAATTCTCCGACTAATTGAACAACCTGTTCGAACATATTCAAGGTCTTCTATACTATAGTAATTACAAGCAAATTTCTGACGGAAAAAGCAAAGTTTCAAGCTGAAATTTCATACACAGAAACAAAATCACAGAATTTATTTCAACGCACACGGAGAGGCAAACATTGATATACTACTACAAAATCTCTCTTACATCTGAGCTTCTCTTATATCCGGGTTAGGACTACTATTAACACGAAGAATTTTTTACCTCACCCCCCACCAGAAGAAAACAACCTCTTAACTCGGTTTGTTATTTTACCAACCTTACTGGCAACTGTAACATTCGCCCTTTATCCACATACTAAAGTCAACTTAAATTATGGGAACCAAACACTCACCACAAATTTATCGAATTTAAAAAATGTACTCAGAAGTTTTTGTTCAGACAGTTCGGTTGGGTCGGGAGTGGGGGAGAAGTGTCTTTTCAAAGACCCTGACAGATTCTCTCTCTCTCTCTCTCTCTCTCCCTCGCTCGCTCTCTTTTTCTCTCTTGCTACTGTATGCAGTCTGAACATTGAACAATAAATGATTGTTAACTGTTGGTGGCGGTGCCCGTGGTGTAATGGTTATAGTCGTAGGGAATGGACACCGCTTCAGGAGTTCAAATCCTTGACGAGACTGATTGCATTTCACATCTGCCCTACTATTTACCCATAGCTGGAGGGATAATAATTGGATTCATACCTTTCCCAGGGGTATTAGTGCTATGTGATATGCAATCAGTCTCGTCCAGGATTTGAACTCGTCTCGCCATGTCCATTTTCTACGACGATAACCATTACACCACGGGCACCTCCAAGTGGATCGACTTTTTATCTTCAAAACATGTAAGTATCCGAGAAAATTTTCATCTGATTCTTCGGTTCCAATTTCTACCGAAACCTTTGATACACAAAATTCTGAGCTCAATAATAACGACAGCGACCACGAAAATTCAAAGCAAAATCATCAAGTGTCACGACAGTCATATCAAGGCATCAAAAATAACTCAACAATTTCTCATTATCAAATGCAAATATCAACAAGACATATACACAAACACATACGCACACAATTTTTTCCCCATTGTAGATGTGTTGATATTACTGCTAATAAAGAAATTTAAAGATAAAATTTTCAATATAAAGAAATTAACAGGGTAGAATTAAATATGAAGGAACTCAGAGTAAATTTCAATATAAAGAGAATGACACTTAAGCCAAATTTAGTATTTAACAGTGTAATGTTTTTAGGGGGCTTTGGTGTTCAATATCAAACAGTAAGTTCAGTTGCTAAGTTCCGCAGCTTTCTAGTTTGGATACTGATTCGAAAAGATAACACAGACAAAGTTTTTAAAAGGGAATTTTATACAAAGAAACCATAAAGAAAGGGATAGAAAAAAATAAAGTGTTGCAAATTTTAGTGCAATTTGCTGAGAGAGTGTCTGGGAAACAAAGTTTTTTGAATTTGAATATCTTTCTTTTCTTTTTAGTTTTGTTGAAATGTTTGAGTTTTCATTTAATTTCGAGTCTTCTGTAAAGATATCTTTTCAGCAGAATTCTCGGGTTGAATTTTCTTTCAATTGTTTAACTTGGTATAATTTCAGTAGTCGACTTACGTTTAATTTTACTTTTATTTCTTGGGAAGCTTCTTGCCTGTTTGAAATACTTGCTGGCTATTCTTTTCTGCCTTTACAGTTTGATCTGTGAATTCGTACTGAGGGGCCCAATAGTAGTTCTCAACAAATAGTCGGAGATAGCTTTTTGGTGCTGTATTGTCTAGGATTACTTCTCCCTTTTCCACGTCTGGCTAAATCAAGTGCCAGACGTGGTCGGTTCTTAGAAATAAAATCTTATACAACCGATGTTTAGGTTTTCTGCCGGTCTCCTTTCCCCTAACAATGGAATTACTACTACCCTGAAGATTGTCAAACTGCTTAAAATATAAATGAATGCTGAACAAGCATTTTATTATTTGCAACTCATAATTGTATCTAAGATTCTATGAGAAATGTGCTTAATTTAAAAAATATTCTTGGTATTAAGTCTTAAATTACAACAACTAACACATGAAAAGTTAACAAAATTATCTGAATGTGAGTCGCTATAAAGTACAACTCCACCCAAATCAAGTAAACTTTATCTCTGCCCAGCCGAAGAAATTATCTAGCATTAGCCATAACCGGGTACGAGTGTTAAGTATTCCGGTATTGTTACTCGCCTGCAGTCAGGATTGAACCGGCATCCTCCAGATGATTGTCTCCTTAGAAGCTTAGGGAACCAACACCTATAACCATTATGCTATGTGTCCTGCTGGACAATTCCAAGTGAATTTTTTTGATTTATAAACTTAAAGTTCTTACTTGACTAGAATTACTACTATTACGTATGATTTTTTACCAGTGCTCATAATCAGATTTTTTTTTCCATTTAGCCTTCTTACTTTTTAGTTCCCATATTGTATTCAACTCTATACTTGGTCTACTTAGCAGGTCATTGTAGCCCAACATACGTGCTGATTCCTTATGGTGTCTAATCCTCCAATGTTCAACCCTATCAATTATTTCAACTTTATCACATAAGGGCAGATGATTTCCCTTTTCCTTCCATATATGGTCCGCCATACCTGACTTTTCAATCTCACCACCTTCTACTACCTTCCGATGTTCTTCTAGCCTTACTTTTAGTGTGCGACCTTTCTCACTTTGTATATTTTACCACAACGGCAATGGATGAAGTAAACACAGTTCTTGGTCATGTTGAATTCCGTAGGTGACTTGATCCGGAAGAGATATCTCTGGAGAGTTGAACCACTTGTGAATACTGTCCTGATGTCATATGGACTACATATCTTTTGGATTCTTTCAGCTAGTCCTTTGACATAGGACAGACATACCATGGTGAGTTTCCGGGTATTTTTTCTTTATCCTCCTATCTAGGTTTCTTGGAGCCGATGTTATGCACTCTGGGTAGTTGTTACTATGGAGGTTGTGTTTCAGACTAACCATTTCTTGATATGCATCAGTATCGCTACTAATGGTTTTGCTCAATGTTGTAAGTAATGGACTATTCCTTTCTTTACCGTATATGGATGATAGGAGAAGAAATTGAGGAACTGTCCAGTAAAAGTGTCATATCATTGCACATGGTCTTTCAAATATGATAAACTAGAAAAAGCTGATTCATATACATTACAAGAAAAAGGGTTCTCTTCAGTGTGTTGGCATGTGTATTTCAAATATGATAAACTAGAAAAAGCTGATTCATATACATTACAAGAAAAAGGGTTCTCTTCAGTGTGTTGGCATGTGTCTTTTCAAATTGACACCTAGTGAACAAGCTGATCGATATGTTTGACAAGGAAATGTTTCCTTTCCAGTATGTTTGAACATAATTATCAAAACTGGTATATTCTGAAAATGCACAACCACACACTTGACAAGAAAATGGTTTCCCTCTGCGTATGTTCATATGTGTCTTTTCAACTTACAATGATCTGAAAATTCTGATCTACAAATTTTTAAAAAATGGTCCCTCTCTAGTGTGTCTAAGCATGTGGTTTTTCAAAGTAAACACTTGCGAAAATGCTGATCCACACACTTTGCAAGGAAAGGGTTTCTCACTAGAATGTGTTTGCATGGGTCTTCTCAGGTTTACATGGTTTAAAAATGCTGATTCTCACATTTCACAAGAAAATGGTTTATCTCCTGTGTGTCTAATCATATGGGTTTTCAAAATGGACTTTGTTGAAAAATCTGATCCATACACTTCACAAGAAAATGGCTTTTCTCCAGAGTGCGTTTGCATATGGTATTTCAAAGTAGATGTGTCTGAAAATGCTGATCCACATACTTCACAAGAAAATGGTTTCTCTCCAGTGTGTGTTCGCATGTGTCTTTTCAAATGGGCCTGTTGTGAAAATGCTGATCCACAAACTTCACAAGAAAATGGTTTCTCTCCAGTGTGTGTTCGCATGTGTCTTTTCAAATGGTCCTGTTGTGAAAATGCTGATCCACATACTTTACAAGAAAACGGTTTCTCTCCAGTGTGTGTTCGCATATGGTTTTTCAATTTGGTACTTTCTGAAAATGCAGAACCACATATGTCACAAGAAAATGGCTTCTCTCCGGTGTGTGTTCGCATGTGTCTTTTCAAATCAACACGGCGGGAAAATGCTGATCCACATACTTCACAAGAAAATGGTTTCTCTCCAGTGTGTTTAAACATATGGTTTTTTAAAATAGTCCTTGTTGTAAAGGCCGATCCACACACTTCACAAGAAAATGGTTTCTCCCCAGTGTGTGTTCGCGTATGGGCTTTTAACTGAAAACTCATAGAAAAAGCTGATCCACATATTTGACAAGAAAATGGTTTCTCTCCAGTGTGGGTTCGCATGTGCTTTTTCAAATGGTCACGTCTCGAAAATGCCGATCCACACACTTCACAAGTAAAAGGTTTCTCACCAGTATGTGTTCGGATATGGTCTTTCAAATGTGAACCACAGGAAAAAGCTGATCCACATATTTGACAAGGAAATGGTTTCTCTCCAGTGTGTTTTTGCATATGTCTTTTTGATGTGGAAGTTGATGAAAATACTGATACACCTATATCACAAGAAAATTGTTTCTCTCCAGTGTGTGTCCACATAGGCTTCTCCAATGGTTCCACTTTAGTGTCTGTTTCTCTGTTAGTTTTCATTTCATAAATATGTGAAAATGCTGATCTGCACAAGCAAGAAATGCTGCATTTCACTGAAGTCTCTTGATCCAGTTGTTCTTTAAAATATGCATTTTGGGAAAATACTCATCTACCGAAATTTGCAAGAATAAGAAAATGTTTTGTAAGCTGTTAATACGCAGATCCACTCAGAAAGAATATAATTTTCCTTTGATATATGCTTCTTTGGGTTTTTTAAGTTTAAAATATTTCTTCATCAAAAGTGTTGATATCTGTTGATGAATAAAATTAAAGTATTACAAAAAAATAAAAAGAGGACAGTCATACATTTTTGGAATATTTTATCATCTTAAATTTTTGGAATTATAATATTACAAACAATTTATATTTCAATTAACTGCAATGTATTATATATAATTCATGCTAAGTTATAAATAAGATTATTATTTTACCTTTCAACAAATAATGAAATACATTTAATATAAATAAAGGAATTTTTCAAATTTTACCAAAGATTTATCACAATTAAAAGAACACTCTATGAATGATAAGAATACCAGAAAATTCTTTCCACTCAAGCATTTAGCAAACAAAACAATTGAACTAGTGAAAAATATTTCCTCATCTTAAATGAAACAAAACAAAACTTTTCTCATAAATAACAAAAATGAATGTAACGAAAAAAATTTTTAAATGGAAAAAGAATCATTCTGAAAGAATTTAAAGTATTTATTCCATTTGATGGCATAAAGCAAAATGCAGATGATGTGCCAGTTAAATTTACTCAATCAGCCATTGCTTGAAATTTCTTTCTTTTTTCATTTCACCAAAAATCATCACCCAACAAGGATTTTTATTTTTAAAATTTACAAAGATCTAAATACTTGTTTAATACTACAACTAATATTAATAATGATGAAAATAATAGACCCAAGATTTAATTCAGTCTAAATAAGAAAACAAGTTAGTTTCTTATACAAAATTGAACAAATAATAAAAGGTAATAGAATTTAGTGCTGAATATAATGTCAAAATATTTATTCACATGAAACATACTTAAGGCTAGAGATTGTGGGAGGGTGCTACTCTTCCCAGGATTTCTTCACTTTACTCTTGATATGTACCTTATATTGCTGAGCGTTAAGCAAGGAGGTATCAAGTAACATTTTTAAAGTCTTTGGTATAACGCAACCTGGGATTGAATCCAGGTCTCCTGGACCACTGGTGAACACTCTACTCACTAGGCCAATGAGCCGGAACAACTATGAATATATTATAAACATTTATAATCATCAAAATAGTTCTTTAATACAACTACTAATATTAATAATGATGATAATAATAGTCCCAAGATACAATTCAGTTATTACAAACAAACAAGTTAGTTTATTATACAATTATAATATTACAATCAATTTATATTTCAATTAACTGAAATGTATCATATATAATTCATGCTAAGACAAATAATATTTTCATTTTACAGTTCAACAAATAATGAAATATATTCAATAGAATTTAATATAAAAGCGGTGAGATCATCTTAGACTAAATAAAATGTAGCACTTCAACGTAACTACTAATATTAATATCATAAACATTTACAATCATCAAAATAGTTCTTTAATACTACTACTAATATTAATAATAATAATAGTCCCAAGATATAATTCAGGCATTACAAGGAAACAAGTTAGTTTATTATACAAAATTAAACAAATAACTAAAGGTAATAGAATTTAGTGTAGAGTATAATGTCAAAATATTTATTCACATGAAATATATTTAAGCCTGCAGAATCATTGAGTCAAAAAAAATTCCTTCTTGTACTCTTTTTCTAGAAATAAAAGTAATTCTCTTTTTCCCACAAACGATACATCAGTTGAGGGCTTTAAAAAGAAACAGTCAAAATGTGTTTTTGGCTGGTTCTTTAGTTGGCATATCAACCTTTGTAGTTTATTTAATGCCAAATTCATTTTTATGCATATAGTCAGATCTATTTCGAACAATTCAGTTTAGCATGACTACACAGTTTGTCAAAAACATTTCTATTTCAAGCCATTCAATTTAGTCATCCAGTTCTATTTCAAACAATTCAGTTCAGCTCAAGTATGCAGTTTCAATGTCAAAACAGTTCTATTTTAAGCAGTTTGATTTAACCTCAGTAAACAGTTTAATTGTCAAAAATGTTTCAGTTTCAAGCAATTAAATTTAGTCAAACAGTTCTAATTTAAACAAATTAGTTCAGCATAAATATGCAGTTTAATTCTATCTAAATCCATTTTTATACAAATAATCAGTTCTATTTCAAACAATTCAATTTAGTATGAGTACAGAGTGGAGTAAGAATAGAATGAGTCAGAATGGAGTCAGATAGGAAACGGCAATGCAGCTTGCCCTGGGACCCCATATACATACACACAACAACACATTCTTGTCTCTATAAAAACTTACTACTCTACACTTCATCAAAAATATAATTACAAAAAACAACAATCAAAAAATTATACTAATCTTTGTATTCATTCATTTATATATATTTTGAATATAATTATAATATTACAATCAATTTATATTTCAATTAACTGAAATGTATCATATACAATTTATGCTAAGTCAAAAATATGATTTTTACTTTACTGTTCAACAAATAATGAAAAATATTTAATAGAATTTAATATAAAAGCAGTGGGATCATCTTAGACTAAATAAAATGTAGCACTTCAATACAACTACTAATATTAATATCATAAACATTTACAATCATCAAAATAGTTCTTTAATACAACTACTAATATTGATAATAATAATAGTCTCAAGATATAATTTAGGTATAACAAGCAAACAATTTAGTTTATTATACAAAGTTGGAAAATTATTAAAAGGTAATAGAATTTAGTGTAGAATATAATGTGAAAATATTAATTTACATGAAACATACTTAAAGTTAGAGATTGTGGTTTTCTTAACAATTATTTAAATGCAGTGAGGTCATCTTAGACAAAATGAAATGTAGCACTTCAATACTACTACTAATATTAATATCATAAACATTTACAATCATCAAAATAGTTCTTTAATACAACTACTAATATCAATAATGATTATAATAAGGGTTCCAAGATATCATTTAGGTGTAACAAGCAGACAAGTTAGTTTATTATACAAAATTGAACAATTATTAAAAGGTAATAGAATTTAGTGTAGAATATAATGTCAAAATATTTTTTCACATAAAACATACTTAAGGTTATAAGACATCACATTAAATGAGTTTATCATATATGTTGCCACATTTTACTTGGGACCATCAATTTTGACAAGTACATAATCAAGGTCAGAGATTGTGGCTTTCTTTACAATTTTTCAAACACAGGAATCAGATTTGCATTTTTCTTCTGTTTTTTTCATTAAATTTTAGACATTTTTTATTTAAAAATTTTTTTGAGGGTGATTAGAAAATTTTCCCTCATTAAGACAAAAAAATGAATCCCCTAATTCACTTTGAAACATTGTTTTCATTTTCTCATCTTTGTAAACGTTATTTAAAAGATGTGGTTAATAATAAGGAAAAAAATTCTTAGTGATTTAAAACTGAAATCCAAACTCTTCCACAGGGATTTTGTAAATTAATGTAAAAATATTGAATAAATGAATTTAACTGATTAAAGAAAAATACATCTTTATTCTATGTATTCAGTTTTTATAGTGTGGCTTCTTATTGGATTTGAGACTTTGCTGATAACTGCAATGGAGTCGATATAAAAGGTAGGTAAATATTTTCTGAGGTTGTAAATAATAATAATTATAATTCCAAGATACTTTTATAAATTTTTGAAATAAAATTAGAAACTAGGAACATTGATAAACTGATTTTTATAGTAGGTTGGTTGGCTTTTCAGTTCAATTTCAAACAATTCAGTTCAGCATGAGTATACAGTTTAATTGTCAAACACATTTCTATTTCAAGTTATTCCGTTTAGTCAAATAGTTCTACTTTAAACCATTCAGTTTAGTATAAGTATGATTTTTGTGCACACAGTTAAATGTCAAAACAGTTCTATTTCAAACAATTCAGTCTTGCATAAGTATGCAGTTTAAATATCAAAACAGTTCTATTTCAAGTAATTCAGTTTATCATAAGTAGGGAATTTAGTTCGATTTGACCCATAGGTAGGACCCTATCAGGTCCTACCACTCCAGGACAGAGTTGACCTGAAAGCGATTTTTGTTTTGGAAAGATTAATACTATTTACAATTTTGTCAACATTTACTAAAATTATATAAAATCGTAAAGTACATGAAAATTTTAGGTTTCCATATTTTCTGAATACGTATCTTTATATAGAAGGTGCAAAAAAAAGTTCTACACTTCCATATTTTCTGCTTAAATAAATTTATATAGTAGGTACAAAAAAAATTGCTCTTTCTTCTGTTAAAATGAATTTAAAAAATGATTAGAGTCTGTAATTAATGTTAGAATAAGAAATATAAAAAAATGAAATTTCATTAAAATCAGACAATTTTCTGATTTTTGGTGATTTGTTACTGAACGAAAGGTTCATGGCGGCCATGTTGTTTGGTACGCAGTATATAGGCATCTACAACGGCTTTTGACATTTTAAAACAGATTTCAAAATTTAAATATAAACTTTAAAATTTTACTTCTGGTTTCAGTTAAAGGAAAATCATTTAAAGTTTGTCATAAAAAACAAAAGAAAAATACTTTGCCAACATGAATCCTGTTTTAGAAAGATTGTTAAATACTGTTTACATTTTTGTTAATATTTACTGAAAACGAGGAAGGCAATTTTAAAAAGAAATATTTCAAGAAATATTTTACAAGGATTAGGATTTTTATATATGCATTCATAAATAAGTCACCGAAATTTCATTGAAAAAAATTCTGTTTAATTGTACATTTGGCACAAATAATTTAATTCTTTTTATTGGTAAACAACGACTAAATGTAAGAAATTAAGAAAACGTTATACTTCTTTCTGTTTTCTTGTTATTCAATAAAATCAAAACTTACTCTTTTTACATCATTTTTAGATTCATAAAAAATAAAATATTTTTAAAGATATTTCATCTTAATTCTTCTTTGTGAATCAAAACAACACTTTCTTGCAAAAGACTAACGAAAGAAAATAATAAAACGTTATACTTACTTCCGTTTGATTTCTTTTCCTTTTGACAATGCAACATTAGAGAAAAGAAAGAAAGTGTAAAATCTAAAAAATAATATTTTTTGAGGTGGTTAGATAAAACTAAAAATCAATAAAGTGTTAATTCATTAACGAACCAAGAAAAAAAAATAGTAAAACTCAAGGGAGATTATTCTAATTTCTTCCTCTCCGTCTTTCTCCGTCTGTAGTTGTCTCTCTCAAGAGAGATAAATCTCGTTTCATTGTTTTCTCTCTCTCTGTCTCTCTCTCTCACACACACACAAAATTAAGACCCAATCATTCTGTTAAAATATACAATAAATGAGTTCTTTAATTTTTTTTTCGTTGTTTTCTTTCATTAACTATTGAATTCAAGAAACAGGAGTTTTAAAAACTTAAAAAAGAAGTTTTATTAAACTAGTGATTATCGATAAAATCAAATAATTTTAACACATTTTTTTCCAGCAAAAAGATTAAAACTAATTCAGAAAGACTGAATCTTGAATAAAGAATTAATTTGTCAAGTTTACAGGATTCTAAACAGTAGGGAACATAAAGTAAATTTTATTTTAGATAACTGTGTACCGAAAGTCTTACATTTTCTCATTTTTTTACCACTTCTTTCAACATATTTTAAACACATTTTTTCAACCTTTGACCAAGGCCTTATCAGCTGCAACTGCCAGAGACGCACAGCTCACAGCCAACTCAACCCAACAGCTGATTTATTGGATCAAGCCAGCAGACGACGCCAGAACGAACTAATCACCGCTGCTCTTCTCATTCAAACAGCTCTTCTCAGAGATAACCTCAGAAAGTTTTGCATTCAACAGCTCTTCTAAGAGCTAACTTCAGAAAATCTTACAAGATCACCACTGATCTCCTCACTACACCTTCCTGGCAAAGACCACGAGACGACGACGCAGCAGCCAGCCCTACGTGCACTCAAACCACAAGCGCCCGCTCCAACATCGCCAAGCTGCAGGCACCTGCCTCAACTACTGCTTCCAGCTTCTCCCAGCAGCAGTTCCTGCACCTTCAAGCAACGAGCACCTGAAAACCTACCTCAGCTTAAGCTAGCAGTCGTTCCTGCATAACCAAACAACAGCAACCTCTGCTCGGACTAACATAACATATCCAGGCCAAGTTGACACATCCCCGGTTGACCAGTGATCGAATAAACCTGGGTTTCGATCTTCCAGCCTCTGCAACCAGTAACTGAATTTCCAGATCCGTGACAGGCCAGTCGCGCACACCCTCTCAGACTATATCCTGGTCCTTGAGCGAACCAATTTCTTTGTTATCAATTCACCGAATAAAACTTGGCCTTTCGAATTAACTCTCATGTCTCTGTCATCCTTACCCAGTTGGTCGTCAATCACTTATTTTTCAAAAGTCTGTGGGATTGACATATTCATTGGTCCCGCAACAGTATAATGGTCAGAGTGTTCGCCAATAGCCCGGAAGACCGGCGTTCAACCCCAGATCGATTCATACCAATGCCTCAAAAATGGTACTTGATCCCACCTTGCCTAACACCCAACATTATAAGGTATGGATCAAGGGTAAAATGGAGCAATCCAGAGAGAGGAGTAGCGCCCTCCAGTTAAAATGAGGTAAATCGTTCGATAACCAAAGCAGTTGTTTTGTCTAACTCTCTTTTTGTAAAATAAAATTAATCTTCTATTCTCCTTTTCAAGAAGCACACGTGTTTTATTTTCCTTCGTCTAATTTCGCTCTACATATCCTTATCTTAAGACATGGCAACTTCAACAGGATATGGGCCCAGCAGATGAAATAATGGAAGTCGGTGGAGCAGGTTATTATTTGACGGAGATGAAACCAAATATGAAATTTAGGAAACGAAGTTTTTAGGGTACTTCCTCACTTTGGGTTTGTAGTGGGTGCATGTAGCAAGTAAGAGTGAGTTCTCGTCCGTATTTTACGGGTATTACTTGAATTGAAGTTGCATGGTTTAATGCACTTCCTCTAAATTTGAAATGATGCCAACAAGTATCGTAGGTGTGTCGCCCTCGAGAGGATGAGTTCGACCTACTTCCTCTTTTGCTTTGTGAGGAGGTTCTGTCAGAATGGGAACATTGGGATGCTTTGAACTTCACCAAATTTTTAACTTTGCAGCTGCTCAGTTAACATGTCTAGCATGATTGTTTCTGCTGTGGGTTCAATGTCACTGTTATCCATCTTTTACGCATTGTTATAATTTTTTGTGCTGTTTTTTTAAAAATGTGCTGTTTTTTGTTTTTTTTTATATGTGGTTGCGTATTCTCTCAAGTCGGAAGGTCACCAATTTGTAGTGGGTGCATGTAGTGAGTGAGAGTGAGTTCTCGTCCGTATTTTACGGGTATTACTTCACGATTAGTTCCACCACAAATACAACACAATTTTTTACGAGCACGTAGAACAAATGGAATATGTCAACAACGAACATTAAAAAACAAACAATTTTATATTCATAAAAAAAAAAACAGGAATAAAAATAAATGAGAAACATAATGTGCGAGCGGCTTTTGTAGAAATACAGTTATGGCCATTTAACTGAAAATAAGATTGTTCACACGTGTGTGTGTGTGTGTGTGTGTGTGTGTGTTTAAATGTTAATAAAGTTTATCAAGTAAATGGTTCCATGGTTGGCCGAAGTAAGTTGGATAAAAATAATTGTCTTTACTTACATATGTGGGTATGTGTGTGTGTGTGTGTGTGTGTGTATGAATGATGGACCGTACGTATGGGTCTTTGCTTTCATTAAGTCTGCAATGTGTTTTTTCTTAAGATTTTGGCGACAGCAAGTCGCATTGGTGAAAGAAAGTTGCAAGCCTTTTCCTGCTGCTCGTTTCATGACCTCTAATGAAAAGTCTTTTTGGGTTGTAGACAGAATGACTTTTTGGCCGCGGAAGAAATGAATTGAATGACCGACAACTGGCCTGGTTGATTAAATTCTTCGTTATTTATACTTTAGTAGTGGATCAAAAAATAGTTTTATTGCGAGTCCTAAAATTTAAGCGCGTAGACATTTTTTGACCAATCAGATTTGTATTTTGACTTATTTTTTTTAGAGCCTAAAAATTTTCTGTTAATTAGTTTCTGTTCCGGATTTTCTAGAATGTTCTTATGTATGTTTTTGTTGATTATTTTAAGGTTAAAACAATATGTATTCTCTAGGTTTAAAGGACGCCATTTTAGGTAAAAACCTTAACGGAGACGAAACAGATACGGAAATGAACGAGGAAGAATATAACGAACATGCGATTCCTGGAAGATAAAAGCCTGTTCCTTATCATGAGAGAAGCCTCAGACAATGGAAGAGAAGCTCTGAGGATATTACGTGACCATTATGCAGGTAAGGGAAAACCAAGAATTATTTCTTTATATACTGAATTAACGTCACTAAGAAAGGAACACAATGAAGGTGTTACCGACTATATCATTAGAACAGAAGCAACAGTAACGCCACTAAGAAATGCCGGAGAAACATTAAGCGTTGGTTTAATAATCGCCATGCTTTTAAAAGGACTACCTAGAACATTTAATCCCTTTTCAATATATGTAACTCATAGCAGTAAGGAGCTAACGTTCTCCGAATTCAAAACGCAACTTCGAAGTTTCGAGGATACGCATAAATATCATCAAAACTCAAATGATGACAATGTTATGAAATTAACCAATTCATTTTCAAAAATGAGTAACGAAGTTTCGTGTTTTAAATGTAATGGAAAAGGACATGTAGCAAAAATATGTCCAAACAGTTTCAAGAAAAATAAAAAGGGGTGTAACTGTTGCAAAAGTCATATCCATGTGAGGGAGTCATGCCGCTATAAAATCGAGATACCATCAAAACAGCAAAAGAAGAAGATAGTTCATTTGTTTTTAAAATAAACTAACCGACCACAGAGAACCTTTGAAAGCAAGAGAATTATGGTTGATACGGGGGTACCTCACACATTATAAAGGATATTGAGAGATTGAAAAATTTTGATGACTCATTCCAACCATTTTATCGAGCTGGCTGACGGCAGCAAGATGAATGGGGTCGCTTTAAAACGAAGCGACGCTGAGATATGCCTGGTGAATGCGAACGGAAACAAGGAAACAGTCACCTTAAAAGGGGTATTAGTCAAAGTCAAAGAAGCAACCTAAAGTTGCACTGTCCCCCTGTGAATCTGAGTACATGGCTCAAGCTAAAACAACACAAGAGAGTTTAAATCTAATTCAGCTACTAAATGGAATGGACCCTCAACAGAGATATGAACCTGTAAAAATACTAGGAGATATCCATTGTGCAATCGCTCTATCTAAGGACCCTGTAAATAGACAGAGGTGTAAACATATCGATATAAAATATCATTTCATCAGAGATGCATTACACAAGAAGAAAATAGAGATTATTCATTGTCCAACCACTGATATTGTTGGGTATCACCTACCTTTTCGGCATAATCAGCTAGGCCCTCTACCATATATGGCAGTAGCTCTAATACCAAGGAGTCCAGTTCAGATCAGTCTGAGATCAGTCTATGAGTCAGACCAGAAGAGCCGTTCCTATTGAAGTATATCATTACTCTGTCACTAATCTTATGTTCTTATTACTAACAGTCTCTCTCTTGTAAATACTCTTCCTGTAAATATAACTATTTTCCTCACATATCGTCGTTTGTCTTATTATTACTACTACTTGTGTTCACTAACCAGAACACAACTGATATAATTGCTGACATAATGACAAAACCAATGACAAAATTAAAGCTAGAGAGATTCAAAAGACTTTTGTTTGGACTTTAAACTCTTTTTAGATTGTGCTCTCATATGTATGGAAATAATTAAAAGTATTAATATGAGAGCATACGGGGGTGTAACTCTCCTTTCTGTAAAATAAAATAAATCTTCTATTCTCCTTTTCAAGAAGCACACGTGTTTTATTTTCCTTCGTCTATTTCGCTTTACATATCCTTATCTTAAGACATGGCAACTTCAACACCTTGTCTATACCTCGGTGTAGTAGCTATTGAAAAGGAAGTCTTCGGGTCACCCTCGACTACGATCGCATATGTTAATCCTGGTTGAAAAGCGCCAAGTTTTGAAAAGTGGGTGGATAACAGACCATCGTGTCTAAAACATACGGGTAATTTGACGCACTTCACATGCAAATGTCCGACAGGGAAAAGATATAAAATATGAGAGGTGACCATTGGGGGGCGTGTGATTTCTGCGTTTTACGAAACTGCTACGTGCAAGTCAACAACGACGACGACAACGAAGACGGGGGAGAGGGAGAAGTAAAAGACACAGACTGAGAGAAACAGATATCCTCGTTTTGTATCGCCAAGAAAAGTGACACCAATGTTGGACTCTGACGCACTCAGGTATCTTCATTCTATTCACATCGCCATTTATACGTTACTGACTCATTAAAATTTAGAATGTACCGAAGGAATTCAACTTTTTTTAGATGGAACCTTTCCCAAAACTTCGCAGCTCCTTCTTGTCTTTTGTTGACTTAATTTTACGCATAGCTTTAAACTTTCCAGGTTTTGGATTTAATAATCAAAATCCGGTGTCTTCAACGATGGTTCCTTACATAGAACCTTCATCATCACTTAAAATGGGCTCTGGCATTAATCCGACCATCCAAAATTATTTCGTTTCTTCAAAAAGTCTGTTCGCAGTATAGCGATATCTGCTTCCTATAATATCCTAATAACCCTAGAAACATTCCAACTCTCCTCAAATTCTTGGGGAAGGATATTCCATGATACTAATCTTTTTGCAAATTAGGGGGTGATTCTGCGATACGCCACATGATCAAGGTATTCCACTTAAGCTCGGCAGAATGTAGTTTTTACCAAATTAACCGTGAATTTGGCTTCTCTCAATCGTTTAAATAATCTCTAATGGTCTTCACTGTTGTGTTACCCTAATACAAATAAAAGTAAGTTAAGTAAAGTTAGCGACCATAGTCGAGGGTGACCCGAAGGCTCCCTTTTCGATAGCTACTACACCAAGGTGCAGGGGAGGGCGCTACTCCATTCCCAGGATTGCTCCACTTTACCCTTGAACCGTACCTTATAATGCTGAGTGTTAAGCAAGGTGGTATCAAGTTCCATTTTTAAAGTCTTTGGTATGACTCGACCTGGGATTGAACCCAGGTCTCCCGGGCCATTGGCGAACACTCTAACCGCTGGGCCAATTTAATGGGAGGATCTCTTTCCTTCCATATTTCTGAGTTAGGGCATTTCACGACTGCGTTTTGATGCAATCACTTTTGGGGTATACCGACTCAATTCCCTCTCATCAAGAATACTTCTTCATTATGGCAAATTTGCATTTTACTTCTATAGTCAGGTGTATTTAATATATAATCGTGGGTCCTATTTTCCTCATTACAGTGTATATGTCTTGATATCTTTCTAGTTGGTTTCAGAAGTCTAGTCAAAAGGGAATCAACCAATTGGGCACTAGTCAACTTACTTAACTTGCAAAATGAACTGATGGATGTTCACCAAGCAGACATCAGCAAAAGGCTGCTCTTTTCCACAGTCTCGTTTATGTTCATCAAATCTCGCCACTTCACGTGGCCTTATCACCTTCTCCTCCATAAAACAAGTCATACCTCTTGTGTCCTTTTCTTCTTCTGATTTCCACGTGCCGGTAGCAGAGAGAGCACACCTTCTGTTTTTTTCAAGGTAAGATTGTTCATGACATTACTACTACAATCTTGCCCTAAACAGTTGCCCATTTAGTAGTAATAGGATGAGCAGTTCCTCATTCTCCTCAGAGTTCCTGGTTGCTGCCTTCTTATCATGAATGGTCTTCATGGATATTTGGTTAGTTTCTGAATGTTTTCTCACTAATCCAAGAGCTTCTGCGAGTCTCCAATGCATCTTCTTTATGCATTCTAACCAACGATTCAGGGTTGAATGCTTGTCCAACCACAACTTCTTAACAATCTTAAAATGTCCCCTGACCAAGTAAACAAATACTAACTGCTATGGGTTGAATCCTAACAATTCCTGGGCTGATTCCTAAACAGCAAATAGCAAAAAAGGAATCCCTTGGTCCCATTCCTTGTGGTTTTACATACAATATGCTCTTAGCATATTCTTTAGAATGGCATGAAATCATTCTCCCTGTGACTTTGGATGGTAGATACTAGATTGGATTTGGGTAATTCCAAACTGTTCCATCACCTGTCAAAAATTCTTTGACAAATTTAGACCCATTGTCATTCTGGATGATTCCTGGCAGTCCAACTTTAGTAAAGAAATTGATAAGGGCACCAACTATGATTTGAAATACCCCTCAATTTAACTGACACATGATATTCTTGCTTTTTCTTAGCCAGGCAATTCATCATCCACTTTGCCTGAAGCTCCTACGCCAACTAACTTTCTCTTCAATTTGTATTTCTGGTGCATGAAAATATTACTTTGACTCAAGCCATCTTTTATCCAATCAGGGGCTTCTATATTAAAATCTTCATATTGGTAGCTCTTTTGCATGCAACCAATCTGGTTTGGGGAAAGGGAAATCTTTTCTAGACTCTTTAATCCATTTTCAAGAGCAGGTCATTTTACTAGCTGTCCTTTCCAAAGCAGTCAGTAGCTATGCATGGGTTTGGTGTGTATTAATGCCAAATAAGTATATGTGTGTATATATATATGTATATATATATAACATAAACACGTATATATGACAGATAATTCAATTACTTAAGAATTATCCAGCTTTTGGATTACAATGAAGAGCATGTTGTAAAGCAAAGTACTTTGAAAAAACTTGCAGAGATCAAAGATTATCATATGACCTTAATAAGAAGCCCAACAAGAAACAAAATATCTACAGGGTTCATGATGATAATCATTAAAGAGATTATGGTAATCAGTTAGACATAGAAACAATGCAGCTTGATAAATCGGTAGAGAATAAGAACATAATGTAAATCTATATATAGAGAGATAATTCAATTCGGTTTGATTTGGTTTCTTTTGTTCAATGGCATATCACCCTATGTAAGTTATTTAATGCCAAAGCTATCCTTCTAGCGTAGTACTATTTAACCCATATCTAGGAGGATAAGGGGGTTCATACCTTTCCTGAGGGTATTTATCTAAAAGTGAATGTAATAACATGACTGGTGTTCAAACTTACTATGATTCCACAGTCCATCACTTTAACCATCACACCACAAAGACACCCCTATAATTTAATTACCAAAGAATTATCAAGCCTTTGGATTACAATGAATAGCATGTTGTAAAGCAAATTACTTGGAGAAAACTTGCAGAGATCAAAGATTATTACATGACCTTAATAAGAAGCCCTACAAGAAACAAAATATCTACAGGGTTCATGATCATCGTTATTAAAGAGATGATGGTAATCAGTTAGACATAAAAACAATACAACTTGATAAATTGGTAGAGAATAAGAACATAAATTTATTATATACAAAAACACAAATAAAAAAGTAACTGAAAAAAAACAAACATAAAGTCATCAACTTGAGGAAAAAGCAATAGATTCCCACAAAGGCAGATATTTCTAGAAAATGTCAAAAATGTAATTTGGCAATACAGTGAAAAAACAAAGAAAATACAACTAAATGAAGGCTAAGAATTTATTGACAAATATTGTAGAAAATATAAGAATGGCTTCTTCTTAACTGTTTTGAAGAGGACCTTTTAGATATAAATAAAAAAAAAGGAAAAGGTCACATTTTTACTAAGTGAAACACTAAAATTGGATTGTTCTATTTATCATAAAAGCAGAACTTAGAAAATAAAAATAAAAATCTGCAGAAGTTAATCCCTTCACTAGGAAAATAATATACATTTTTAATGACTGAAATTCATTGGATCAAAGAACCAATGTTAGAAAAAGTCATTTGTTTTAGAAGATGGAAAGAGTTTACAAGTAAATTTCAAAGAACATTTAATAATCAGCAATTAAACTTTATAACCCAGTTGAACAAATATGAATTTTTAATAGGAAAACAGATATTTTTAATATTTTCTTGTGTTCTGACTGGCCATAATTCTTGCCATAATAACATATCTTACCTTATCCTTATGCTTAACATTCAGTATTTAACTATCTTCTCAGAACAAAAACACTGGGATATAATATAATAGCAGTTGCAGTGACAAGTGTGTATTGATGTTTTTTCAAAGAAGACCTAAAAAACGTAATTTTGCACATTTCATACGAAAATGGTTTCTCTCCCATATGTGGTCTTTCAAAATGGATTCATCTGAACATCCACATTTACATACTTCACAAAAATATGGTTTCTCTCTAGTGCGAGTCTGCAAGTGTCTTATCAAAGTGTCACTTTTTAAAAATGCTGACCAACAAATTTCACAAGTAAATAGTTTCTCTTCAGTGTGTGTCTGCATGTGTCATTTCAATTTGGTGCAGTCTGAAAATGTGGCTCTAAAAATATCACAAAAAATGGTAACTCTCTAGCATATCTAAGCAAATGTTTTTTTTAAAATGAGCACTCATGAAAATGTTGATCCACACATTTCACAAGTGTGTTTGCATATGGTCTTTCAAATGAGAACTTACAGAAAAAGCTGATCCACATATTCGACAAAATTTGGTTTGGTTTTATGGCTCATCAACCACGGTAGGTTAATACCAAATCCATTTTAAATCATATAAACAGTTCTATTTAAAAATAATTCAGGATAGCTTAAGTAACAGTTTCAATGTCAAAAACAGTTCTATTTCAAATAATTCAGTTTAACATGCAAAAATAGTTCCATTTAAAACTATTCAGCTTAGCATATGTATACAATTTAAATGTCAAAACAGTTCCATTTCAAAAAGAATTCCTATTTCAGGCAATTCAGTTTAGCATAAGGACATAGTTTAATTCTCTTTGACACATAGATAAGAACTTCTCAGGTGTTACTAATCTGGGCCAGAGTGGGCCTGGGAGCAATACCAATGAATAGGTACTTTACATTCCCCAAATCTCCAGCATTACAGAACCTTTCCATATCCAGGACACTCGTTGGGGTTCTTAACCCTCTACAGAGAAGCAGTTGGTGTATTCTACAGCCCCAGCCAACAGGGCAATATTTGAGAAGAAGATGGTTTCTCTCCAACTTGTGTTCACAAGTGTCTTTTCAAATGGTCAGGTTTTGAAAATGCAGATAAACACACTTCACAAGAAAATGGCTTTTCTCCAGTATATCGTAGCACATGGTCTTTCAAATATGATAAACTAGAAAAAGCTGATTCACATACATTACAAGAAAAAGGTTTCTCTCCAGTGTGTTTGCAACACACTTGACAAGGAAATGTTTCCTTTCCAGTATGTGTTTTTACATGCTTTTTGAAACGGGTGTATTCTGAAAATGCAGAACCACACACTTCACAAGACAATAATTTCTCTCCCGTGTGTTCATATGTCTCTTTTAAATTTAGGATGATCTAAAAATGCTGATCAACAGATTTTAAAAAAATGGTCACTCTCTAGTATGTCTAAGCATGTGGTTTTTCAGAGTAAACACTCGTGAAAACGCTGATCCACACACTTCACAAGAAAATGGTTTCTCTCCAGTGTGTGTTCGGATATGGTCTTTCAAATGAGCATTCACGGAAAAAGCTGATCCACATATTTGACAAGAAAATGGTCTCTCTCCAGTGTGTGTTCGCATGTGTCTTTTCAAATGGGCATGTTTTGAAAATGCTGATCCACACACTTTACAAGATAATGGTTTCTCTCCAGTGTGTCGTCGCATGTGTTCTTTTAAATTTGAACAACTAGAAAAAGCTGATCCACAAATATTACAAGTAAAAGGTTTCTCTCCTGTGTGTGTTCGCATGTGCCTTTTCAAACCGTCACGTAGAGAAAATGCTGATTGACACAATTCACAAGAAAATGGTTTCTCTCCAGTGTGTGTTCGTAAATGGTTTTTCAAATTGAAACGTTCTGAAAATGCAAAACCACAAACATCACAAGAAAATGGTTTCTCTCCAGAATGTGTTCGCATGTGTCTTCTCAGGTTGACCCGGTTTGAAAATGCTGATTCACACATTTCACAAGAAAATGGTTTCTCTCCTGTGTGTTTAAGCATGTGGGTTTTTAAAATTGACTTTGTTGAAAAAGCTGATCCACACACTTCACAAGAAAATGGTTTCTCTCCAGTGTGTGTTCGCATATGGTTTTTCAAACTGGTACTTTCTGAAAATGCAGAACCACATATGTCACAAGAAAATGGCTTCTCTCCAGTGTGCGTTCGCATGTGTCTTTTCAATTTGGCATGGTGGGAAAATGCTGATCCACACACTTCACAAGAAAATGGTTTCTCTCCAGTGTGTCTAAACATATGGTTTTTTAAAATAGACCTTGTTGAAAAAGCCGATCCACACACTTCACAAGAAAACGGTTTCTCCCCAGTGTGCGTTCGCATATGGTCTTTCAAATGAAAACTCACAGAAAAAGCTGATCCACATATTTGACAAGAAAATGGTTTCTCTCCAGTGTGGGTTCGCATGTGTTTTATCAGATGGTCACGTCTTGAAAATGCTGATCCACACACTTCACAAGAAAAAGGTTTCTCACCAGTGTGTGTTCGGATATGGTCTTTCAAATGTGAACCACTGGAAAAAGCTGATCCACATATTTGACAAGGAAATGGTTTCTCTCCAGTGTGTTTTTGCATATGTCTTTTCGATGTGGAATTTGATGAAAATTCTGATACACCTATATCACAAGAAAATTGTTTCTCTCCAGTGTGTGTCCACATGGGTTTCTCCAATGGTTCCACTTTAGTGTCTGTTTCTCTGTCAGTTTTCATTTCATAAATATGTGAAAATGCTGATCTGAACAAGCAAGAAATGCTGCATTTCACTGAAGTCTCTTGATCCAGTTGTTCTTTAAAATATGCATTTAGGGAAAATACTCATCTACTGAAATTTGCAAGGATAAGAAGTAAGCTGTTAATAGGCAGATCCACTCAGAAAGAATATAGTTTTCCTTTGATATGGTTTTTTTGTGGGTTTTTGAAGTTAAAATGTTTCTTCATCAAAAGTGCTGATATCTGTTGATGAATAAAAATCAAAGTATTACAAAAAAATAAAAAGAGGGCAGTTATACATTTTTGAAATTATAATATAACAATCAATTTATATTTCAATTAACTGCAATGTATCATATACAATTTATGCTAAGTCATAAATATGATTTTTATTTTACAGCTCAACAAATAATGAAATATATTTAATAGAATTTAACGAAAATGCAGTAAGAAATTGTCTTGTCAGCAGTTAATATGCAGATCTACTCACTTAGCAAGAATATATTTTGTCTTTGATATTCATTTCAATGTGTTTTTTGAAGTTGAAAATGTTTCTTCACTGAAACTGTTGATATCTGTTGATGAATGAAAATTAAAATATTATTAAAAAATAAAATGAGGATAGTTTTGCATTATTTGCAATTATGATATTACAATCAATTTATATTTCAATTAACTGCAATGTATCATATATAATTCAAGCTAAGACATAAATGATATTTTTATTTTACAGTTCAACAAATAATGAAATATATTCAATAGAATTTAATATAAAAGCAGTGAGATCATCTTAGACTAAATAAAATGTAGCATCTTAATACAACTACTAATATTAATATCATAAACATTTACAATCATCAAAATAGTTCTTTAATACAACAACTAATATTAATAATGATCATAACGATAATAGTCCCAAGATATAATTCTGGCATTACAAGTCAACAATTTAGTTTATGATACAATTATAATATTATAATCAATTTATATTTCAATTAACTGCAATGTATTATATATAATTCATGCTAAGTTATTAATAAGATTGTTATTTTACTGTTCAACAAATAATGAAATATATTTAATATAAATACAGGAATTTTTCAAATTTTACCAAAGATTTATCACAATTAAAAGAACACTCCATCAATGATAAAAATACCAGAAAATTCTTTCCACTCGAGCATTTAGCAAAGAAAACAATCGTACTAGTGAAAAATATTTTCTCATCTTAAATTAAATAAAACATAACTTTTCTTATAAACAACAAAAATGAATGTTATAATTCTATGATAATTTTATAGATTTTTGAAATAAAATTGAAAACTAGGAACATTACTAAACTGATTTATTCAGTTGGCTGGTTGGGTTTTATAGCATATCAACCTTTGTTGGTTATTTAAAGCCATATCCATTTTTATACAAATAATCAGTTCTACATCAAAGAATTAAGTTTAGCATGAGTACATAGTTTAATGGTAAAAAATATTTCTATTTCAAGCTTTTCAGTTTAGTCAAACAGTTCTAATTCAACCGATTCAGTTTAATATAAGTATGGTTTTTGTCCATATAGTTAAATGTCAAAACAGTTCTATTTCAAACAGTTTTGCATAAGTATACAGTTTAAATATGAAAATGGTTCTATTTCACGTAATTCAGTTTAGCATAATATGCAATTTAGTTTTATTTGACCCATTCATAGGACCCTATCAGGTGCTACCACTCCAGAACAGGGTGGACCTGGGAGCAATGGCAGTGAATCCACATTCCCCAAAGTTTCAGCATTACTGGAACCTCACCATCAGATTGCTTAGTGTCATATCCAGAACAATTGTTAGGGTGGTGTTTTACCTCTCTGCAGAGGTGCAGTTGGTGTATTCTACTGCCCCAGTTGACTGGGCACAGAGTTAAATGTAAAAACAGTTTTATTATTATTTTCTTTATTTTTTATAATGGAGGTGCCCGTGGTGTAATGGTTATTGTCGCAGGAATTGGACTCGGTGACACGAGTTCAATTCCTGGACTGATTGCATTTCACATAGCACTAATTCCCTTGGGAAAGGTATGAATCCAATTATTCTCCCTCCAGCTATGGGTAAATAGTAGGGCAGACTGTGTTCTTCAGCCTTGGTAAGGCAACTAGTCTAGGAGAAGGAAAACTCTGAATTCAAACCTGTTAAACTCCGCTTAAAAAAAAAAATTGACCTTGTGTCATATCCTGCCCGAGTGGAGGGGTTGGGTAAATATGGCAAAAACAGTTTTATTTCAGATAATTCAGTTTAGCATATGTACGAAGTTTAAATGTGAAAACAGTTCTATTTTAAACAATTCAGTTTAGCATAAATATGCAGATTAAATGCAAACACAGTAAACTCTCGAAACCACAGTTAAGTTCTATTTGACCCACAGACAGAACCCTCCTAGGTGTGACCACTCAGAGCCAAAGTGGGCCTTGGAGCGATGGCAATGAAAGGGTACTCTGCATTCTCTGAAGCTCCAGCAATACTGGAACCTCACCAT
Source organism: Sepioteuthis lessoniana (assembly GCA_963585895.1). NCBI lineage: Eukaryota > Metazoa > Mollusca > Cephalopoda > Myopsida > Loliginidae > Sepioteuthis > Sepioteuthis lessoniana. The sequence goes on along the minus strand of OY757908.1, from coordinate 19,692,820 downwards.
CAGATTGATTAGTGACATATCCCGGGCACTCATTGGGGATGTCTTACTCCTCTGTAGAGGTGCAGACAGTGTATGCTACAGTCCCAGCTGACTGGGTCACTGATTTATGTGAAAATATTACTTCACCACAAATAACTTTACAACTTAATATCAGAATTAAAACCAAGTAGAGGGTGGAACAATAAAATTGTCGCCCTAGAAAAGACAACATGATTCCATCTATTTAATGAAAACCGTTTTTTTTTTGTTGTAGACCATCTACTAGTTGGCCAGTTATGTACAAATCCCAAGAGCGATAGGAGCCTTCTATCATGTCTGAAAGTGACACAATGTTTAACAAGCGAGATCGGAGATGTGCCGCTGTACAACTCATGGTCTCTACCGATCCAAGTTATGAGAACAAGATCATTGCCAGTACCCTCAAAATGCAAATCCAGACAGTTCGACACTTGAGGGCACAGCTCAAAGCCAATCGGACGACCCTTTGGAGGTGGTGGAGCAGAAGGACACCACCAGGAAGACCGGGACCAAGGAGTTCAAAGAAAAGGTCCAGGCAATCATGGATGAAACTTCCCAGCGGCCTATTCGGCAGATTGCCAGAGATTTAGGCATCTCATACACAACTATGAGTGCATGTGTGAAGAAGGACTTGAAGTGTAGGCCCTACAGGCGCCAGACAAGCCAGATCTTGACTGAGAAGACAAAGAACCTCAGGCTAATCAAGTCTGTCAGGCCCCCACTACCTGAACCCGCTGGACTACTTCGTTTGGTCATATGACGAGAACATCACCAACATGACCTCCCATAACACCAAAGCCAGCCTGATCACCGCCATCTGCCAAGTATTCACTGAGCTCCTGTCGGCACTTGTGGAAAAGGCATGCTCCCAGTTCCGGATCCATATCACGGTGGTGATTGAGGCTGAAGGCGGCTACATTGAATAGATGTCAGCTCTACTACATAATCAAGTTACCTGAATTGATTTTTTCAATAAAAGTTTTAAAATAAAGCTGTAGTGTTGTTTTCTTTAGGAAGACAATTTTATCGTTTCACCCTATAATATGTTAAAATTACTGACAAGACATTTTCTGTATCACTTTACGATGCAGCTATTCATGTGCGCTTTTATTTCCTGCAAAAATTCATTTAGGATTTCCAAAAACAAAAAAAGTCAAGTTTTTAAGCATGGAAAATTATATCAGCAATAGTTTGATTTACTATTTTAACTTGAAAAAGGAAAATAAGCACATTAACATAGATTAACAATTGTGTCAACATTTACTAAAATCAAATCAACTCAGGAATTACATAAAAATTTTAGGCTTCCATATTTTTTGGATACTTGTAGAGTAGGTAGATATAAAATTTACTTCCGGTTTCAATTAAATAATAATCGATAAATACTGTTTACAATTTTGTCAACATTTACTAAAATTACATAAAATCGAAAGTACATATAAATTTTAGGCTTCCATATTTTCAGAATACTTATTTTTATATAGAAGGTACAAAAAAATTTTCACAGTTCCATATTTTCTGTTTAAATAAATTTATATAGTAAGTACGAATAAAATTTGCTCTTTTTTTTGATAAAATGAATTAAAAAATAATTAAAATCAATATTTAAGGTTAGAATTTAAAAAAATAAAACAATAAAATTTCATTAAATCTGGCAATTTTCCGATTTTTGGTGATTTGTTACTGTACGAAAGGTTCATGGCGGCCATGTTGTTTGGTACGCAGTATATAGGCACCTGCAACGACTTTTGATGTTTTAAAACATATTTCAAAATTTAAATATCATCTTTCAAATTTTACTTCTAGTTATAATTAAACGATAATCCTTTAAAGTTTGTCATAAAAAAAAACAAAAGAAAAATACTTTGCCAATATGAATCCTGTTTTAGAAAGATTGTTAAATACTGTTTACATTTTTGTTAATATTTACTGAAATTAAATAAACGAGCAAGGCAATTTTAAAACAAATATTTGAAGAAATATTTTACAAGGATTATGATTTTCATATATACATTCATAAGTCGCCGTAATTGCATTGAAAATAATTCTGTGTTTAGTTTTACATTTGGCACAAATAATTTGATTTTTTTTATTGGTAAACAACGACTAATGTAAGAAATAAAAAAAAAAAACGTTTTTCTTCTTTCTGTTTCCTGGTTATTCAATAAAATTAACATTTTCTTCTTTCACATCATTTTTAGATTCATAAAAAAGAAAATATTTTCACATGTTTAAATTATTAATTCTACTTTGTAAATAAAAACAACACTTTCTTGCAAATGACTAACGAAAGAAAATAATAAAACGTTATACTTACTTCCGTCTGATTTCTTTTTCTTTCAACAATGCAACATTAGAGAAAAGAGAGAAAGTATAAAATTTAAAATAAAACTAATATTTATTTAGGTGGTTGGATTAAACAAAAAAATACTAAACATTTAATTCATTTACAAACAAATAAAAATATTTTTCTAAATCGTAAAACTCAAGGGAGATAATTCTATTTTTTCATTCTTTGTTTATGTATGTCTTTGTCTCTCTCAAGGAAGATAAATCTTATTTTTGTCTGTTTATGTCCTTCTTTCTTTCTTTCTTTCTCTCTCACACACAAACACACAAAATGAAGATCCAATAATTCTATTAAAATATTCTATAAATGAGAAATAGGAATTTTAAAAACTTGAAATTTTTTTTTTATCAAACCAGGAATCATCGATAAAATCAAATAATTTTCACACAAATATTTTCCAGCAAAAAGATTAAAACTAGTTCAGAAATACTTAATTTTGAATAAAGAAATAATTTGTCAAGTTTTCAGGATTCTAAACAGTAGAGAACATAAAGTGTACCGAAATTCTTACATTTTCTCATTTTTTTTTTTTTGTCATTTCATATGTTAACCTTTCAACATATTTTCAACTTTTTTTTTCACCTATAACTAGAAGGCTGTTTAAGTTGCCTCCTTTTATATTAAAAGAAAGAAAATAAATGATTCAACGAGAATATTGATAAGTTTTAAAAGGGTAGTTTTAATGGCTGCTTGAGACGATATTTTCTTATCTGCTCATCTTGTCACCTTTTTATTACCATGATCATCTTAAGACTCTTCAGTGTGCAGGACTAATTACTTTCCAGTTCCGTTTTCACAAGTACAACACATATTTTACACGCACAAGCGAAGGGGTTCCAAGTGGAATCAGTAGCAGTGGGTGTGAGAGATGTCTGTTCGGACTGCTAGCTAATGGTTCTCTAAGGTTGTCTGCTCTAACAAAAGGGACTAGAAAAATAGTTCTAGAGGGAGAAGGAATCAATGCGCTCTGCCTGTCGATTGATCGGTTATAGCCGAATTGCTTGCCGGGGGCATTGATTCGCGAAAAGAAATAGATCTGTGGCTGCTACAGACCCACAACTACTTATTACTTGACCACACTACGAGGTGTTTTCAAGGCCCTACTTAGCACTTTTTCTGCTTCTCGGTCGAGGGTGGGGTACTCAACCGGAGGTCCGCTCTTGGCTGCTACAACCGCGACCGCAAGCTGAGACTGACACAAGACTCACACTCCGACTGCCTGTATCTCACGTGGGTATCAACATATACCATTTCGTGACACTAACACATTTCCGTTCAACCACGTGACTGCTTCCGCTAATTTCCACAGGTACGTCCTGTGCTGAGAACCTCTGATTGACAACTAGGCCAACGGTGAGGATGCAACACTTTTACACGGTCGCTAGCATCGAACACATGGCTGATAAAGGCTCCCACTCTTTTTTTTTCACAACGAGCAGAAGGATCTGCGTGGTTCGCTTTTTTGCTTTGCGAGTTCTTGTTTATTCACTTTCAGCAGTTTTTTTTAGCAAACTAGCTTGAGAAAAATAAGCCTATTTAGTCGCTAGAGGCTAAGCCTCTCTTTCATACAGGGCTTTTATTGTTACTTTTTGAAACAATAAGCCTACTGTAGGTTATTTGTGGTTTTGCTATGCTGTCCCCTTCAAAAGAAAGTTGAGTCTAAGGTCTGGAGGCGGTATTATTGAACTTTTGCTGACAAAAGAAACTGTTGACCGGGTCAGAAAATGTGGTAAAAGCCTCCGTAGGCTCAACAGATAAATATTCGAGTTGAAACAGAAAGATATTCATCTAAGAAAAGGAAGCGGTGGTCTACTCGAAGTTCACTTAAAGAAATTGTAAACTTCGTTTTCAACAAGTCTACACAGGAAACTAGAAAAACACGGTTGTCCAGGTTGATTCTACACAAGAAGGAGACGCTGAGGAGAAGAATAAACCCGAAAAACAGGCTTCAAAATAACTTTGACCTCGAATACCAAAGAATGGTATTTTATCATTAACAAAGTTAAACCGACCATTGGTAGTTGACAGCATTGCTTTGAGCAAGTTAGTCATTGTATTTCTTTATACACTTCTTTTTTTTTTTATAAATTTTTATTTATTGCGGACTTTTTTCCTCATCTTAGTAGTTTTTTTGTGTTGTTTCTTCTTACGTTTCGGCCAAATTTCACCTCTGGCCTTCTTCAGGTGATTTACCGCGATCGGATAGGAATGCTGAGTCTTGTAACCGTATCCCCAGTAATTACTGCTTTCCATAGTTGTCGTCTATCGCACCACGTTTTTGACCAAATAAACCTCTGGCCAGCTTGGTTAGGATTTGAAACCGCTATCTTCTGACAATGCTCACCTGGAACCGTAGAGACTCAACGCCTCTATCCGGGCCCCGAAGGGCGATCAAGGATGGATTTTTTGGTCTTATAAATCCTTATCTGGACTTCCAGAGTCGGGTCCGTACCGAATTTTTGTACTTGTCTTTAATTGGAATCATTTTGAGATGAGGCTTCTTAATCTGAGAATTAATTTTTATTCATTGCGGACTTTTTTTCCTCATCTTAGTAGTTTTTTTTTTTTTTTTTTTTACAAGACTCATCATTCCTATGCGAGGTCGCGGTAAATCACCTGAAGAAGGCCAGAGGTGAAAATTGGCCGAAACGTAGTGAAAGAAGAAACAACACAAAAAAACCCTACTAAGATGAGGAAAAAAAGTCCGCAATAAATAAAAATTAATTCTCAGATTAAGAAGACTCATCTCAAAAGGATTCCAATTAAAGACAAGTTCTTTTTTTTTTTGTTAAAATATTGTCATTACTTGAATGTAAGTTATTTTGTCAACTTCAATATTTTCGACAAGCATAGGGGGAAATATGTAAAGCCGGATTTTGTAAATTTTATATCTCTTGAAATAAATTACTTTGTGAGAACTGGTTGTTTTCGTTTTTAAAAATAAAGACACACTTTTCTTTCAGGTAGTAAAGCTTCTCTTCCTCCCTTTTTATCTCCTTTATTTCTATAATTTTCTTTCCATTCTCCCCTTGTTAGGCACGACAGTTACTACAAGATAATTTCTTGGGTTGGATTGAGATAAAGTTTACTTGATTTGGGTAGAGTTGTACTTCATAGCGACTAACATTCGGATAAATTTGTCAATTTTTCGTTTGTTGGTTGTTATAATTTAAGCCCCAAAATCTAGCATATCTTTTTTAATTAAGCACGATTTCTAATATCAGGGGATTATACATCGATATATATATATATATATATATATATATATATATATATAACCCATATATATATATATATATATATATTCATATAACCTAATTTACACTATATATACTGTATTATACTGTATTGGGTTATATATATATATAAATACAAAGGTACATGGCAACACCCACGCTCTAAATACTGGCATATGATAGATTATATTATTGTTCGCCAGCGTGATCTACAAGATCTGTACCATGTTCGAGCTATGAGAGGCGCTGAATTTTGGACAGACCATCGCTTGTTAGGAGCCAAAATGGAACTCAAAACTCGCCCCAAAGCACGACATACCATCACACCACGTGCAAAAAAAGCTTGAGGTCTCAAAGTTTTCTCATATTCATGAAACAAAGAATATCTTTCAGAATGCATTTACCTCTATTGAACTGGATGAAACAAATTTATGGGAGGATTTTAAGGTGAAGGTACTTTCAGCTGCCCAAGACACTTTAGGATTTCGGAAAAGGAAGTGCCAAGACTGATTTGCGGAAAATTATGAGGAAATTGATGCACTACTTGAAACAAAACGCAATCTTTTCCGAAACCCCTTGTCAAAAATCTGTCCAACCAAGCAAAAAAGGAGGCTACAAAAACATACAAGGATTTTCAAAAAGTGGCACAAATGCGTATGCGCGAAATCCCAAACCAGTGGTGGCTCAAGAAGGCAGAAGAAGCACAACTTGATGCAAACAGCAAAAACTCGAAATTGTTCTACCAAATAATCAAAGAGCTCTATGGGCCACAGAAATCAATTTTTGCTCCCCTGAAATCAAAAGACAGTGCCACCTTGAAACGACCAGAAGACACCAAGAAGCGATGGAGTGAACATTATAGCGAATTCCTAAATCGCCATCTAGTCGTTGACGAATCAGTATAGGATCTAATTAAGCAACACGATGCAATCAGGGCTCTGGATAAAGTGCCTTCTAGAGGGGAGATAAAAGCTTCAGTCAGTCAAATGAACAACAACAAAGCGCCAGAAATGGATAGCATAACAGCAGAGATTCTAAATGAGAAAATGATTGATCTCCTTGATCCAAAGTGTATGGGAAAGTGAAGTACCTCAAGACTGGAGAGATGTGATACTTGTCTTTGTATAAGAAGGGTTCGAAGTCGGACTGTAGCAAATCTCGGGGCATATCTCTGCTGTCTATTGTTGGAAAATTGTTTTCAAGAATAATTTTAAATAGAATAGTCCGCACAATTGTCAATGGAATTCTACCAGAATCACCGTGCGGTTTTCGTGCAAGTCGTGGCACTGTGGATATGATTTTCAGTGCTCGGCAATTGCAGGAGAAGTGCAAAGAACAGAATCTTCCATTGTACCAATGTTTCATTGACTTATCAAAGGCTTTCGATACTGTCAACAGATCAACTCTTTGGAAGATCTTACTGAAGTTGGGCTGCCCTGAGAGATTTGTGGGTCTGATTCGTTCTCTTCACAATGGAATGAAGGCCAGACTTAGTTTCAACGGCACTCTATCTGAGGAAATATCTATCAACAATGGGGTCAAACAGGGTGACATTTCTGCATCCGTGTTATTCAGTATCTACTTTGCCATTGTCTTTCTCGTATCCTTTTATGAAAACTGACGGTATCTACATCAGATATCGGACATCTGGCAGTGTTTTCAATGTCCGTAGACTACTCTCGCAAAGAAAAGTCTCTTCTTCATTGTTGAGGGAGCTGCTCTATGCGGATGACTGTGATATTGTTGCACATTCTGAAGATGAGTTGCAATGATTTATGAACCATTTTGTATCTGCATGTAACTCATTCGGTTTAAAGATCAAACTAAAAAAGACAGTCGTCGTGTGCGATCCAGCACCTGGATCGCCTTATATAGAACCAACTATCTTCGTTGAAGGAAACAAATTAGATGTAGTGCACTCTTTTGTATATCTTGGCAGTACCCTCTCTGAGGGATACAGCCTCGACAGTGAAATCTCCTTCCGCATTGAAAGGGCTTCTCGGTCTTTTTCAGCTCTTAATAAATGTGTGTGGTCCCATCAAGGTATCAAGTTGCATTCGAAAATCATTGTGTATAAAGTATGTTTTGACAGCCCTCCTGTATGCAAGCGAGACTTGAACACTCTATAAACACCAGCTCAAAATTCTTGAGGGTTTCCATCAACGGTGCCTGGCACAGATACTTCATATCAAATGGCAGTCCCATATTTTAGATACAGAAGTATAAGGGAAAGCAGGGCTACCAAGCATCCAGTCGATGGTAATGAAAAGTTGTCTCCGATGGGTTGGTCACATTGTGTGTATGGATGACGGCCGTCTACCAAGGCAATTATTCTATGGTGAAATGTGGGAAGGAAAGAGAAGTGCATTAAAACAGAAGAGATTTAAGGACACAATAAAATATTACCTGAAACAATCTGGACTATCTGTGGACCAATGGGAAAAAATGGCTTCAGACAGAAGTAAGTGGCGGAAACTGATTCACGAAAGCAGCGCTTACAAAAGTCTGATTCGTAAAGGCGAACAGGGTCCAGCACCGGGTCCACAAAGTCACCACGTTAACTGTGACATATGTGGAAAATTGTGCCTATCTCTTGCTGGTCTCAAAAGCCATATGCATAAATTTGCAAAATTTATCTTGCACCCAAATAATGTCACAGCAAGCAAAACTGAACGGTTGTGCCAATTCTGTGGCAAAATCTGTCACAGGTTGGCTAGGTTGAAGAGTCACCTACGAACACATAGAATTTAAGGGGGGAGGGGGCAAAAGAGGTGGTCACGCTCCAAACCGAGAGGACAGCCATCATATATATATATATATATATATATAACCCAATACAGTATAATCTCGTTTTATCGAGTTACTTATCTGGAGTTGCACCAGAAAAATAAGAGCCATGAAAATAGTTTACATTTTCAAGTTTAATTAAATTCCCATTTATTAAAACAGATAAGAATATCATATTTATATTATAATCAGTGTATTGAAATCTTTCTAATTTAATATTTAAACGTAATTATTTATTTAATTATTTAAAAAATCCTATTTGCCCAGTCGGTTGGGGCTGTAGAATACACCGACTGCTTCTCTGCAGAGGGGTAAGACCCCGCCTAACGAGTGTCCTGGATATGTCACTAAACAATCAGATGGTGAGGTTCCAGCAATGCTGAAGCTTTGGAGAATGCAGAGTACCCCTTCATTGCCATTGCTCCCAGGTCCCCTCTGGCCCGGAGTGGTAGCACCAGATAGGGCCCTATCTATGGGTTAAATAGAACTAACAGCATACTTATGCTAAAATAAATTAAGTAAACTGAATAGCTTGAAATAAAAATGTTTTTGACAATTAAACCATACTTACATTTAAACTGCGTGCTTATGCTTAACTGAATTATTTGAAATAGAACTGTTTTTAGACATCAAAACTGTATTTACACTTAACCGAATTGTTACATATAACTGCTTGAATAGTTTGAAATGGAAATGTTTTTGACAAACTGTGTACTTATGCTAAACTGAATTGTTTGAAATAGAACAGATTATTTACATAAAAATAGATTTGGCGTTAAATAACCTACAAAGGTTAATATGCCATAAAACCTAACAAACCAAACCAAAAATCCTATATTCTGACTATAATCGTTCTCGTAATATGCATTTAAAATTATTTAATTCCTGAAAGACATCAGATGTATTAATAGTTAAATTCAGTAGTCATCGAATAAATCGGTTGATATAATCATTTAGTCTAATAAAATTGAATTCAAATAAATAATGTGACTAAATAATTCTTGTAAGTAGCTTTCAGTTTATATTCTAATCGGCTCATTAATAAGTTAGCATTGAGCACTCTGTTAGAATATGTTGATAATTACATATTCTGTAGGGAATTGTTCCGTAAGAGCCTATTCTTAGACTTACATATATATATATATATATATATATATAAAAATTAGATTAAATTGTGAGTCGGAATTCTCCTACTAACTGGTTGGTACTAAACTCCCTGATGATCCGTTGAGGTGAAACTTTAGTAGGAGAATTCCGACTCGCGATTTAATTTGATTTTTGTTTTTGGCTCTACTTCGTATTGAGCACTCTTGTAATTGTAGCATCTTACGGTGGGTTTTATTTTTATTTTGACCGACTGACTGCATATCTCTTGAGTTTTTACAGCTGGTGTGATGAAGTTGGCCTTTTCTTTTTTTTGTCCTATGATATTTTACTTTTTCAACCGGGCGGTGATTCGAGATATTTTTATCTCTTGTGCCTGGAGGTTTTTTTTTCTTTTTTCCTGGTAACCGTGAATGCTGGTAGATAGTAGGTTAGTAAATATATATATATATATATATATTGACAACCTTAGACAAATGGTTTAATTGTATCACAACTCTTCGGTGAGGCTACACACGTAAGACACTCCAAGTCGGGATATACAGGCTTTGAGGTTCTGCTCGCCCGATCAACTCTGTTGATGTTAAGAGGTCAGATATAAAGACAATACAACTTTGTAAATTGATAGAGAATAGAAAGAAAAAATCCTCATGAAAAAGATGATGTTAAGAGGTCAGATATAAAGACAATACAACTTTGTAAATTGATAGAGAATAGAAAGAAAAGATCCTCATGAAAAAGATGATGTTAAGAGGTCAGATATAAAAACAATACAACTTTGTAAATTGATAGAGAATAGAAAGAAAAAATCCTCATGAAAAAGATGATGTTAAGAGGTCAGATATAAAGACAATACAACTTTGTAAATTGATAGAGAATAGAAAGAAAAGATCCTCATGAAAAAGATGATGTTAAGAGGTCAGATATAAAGACAATACAACTTTGTAAATTGATAGAGAATAAAAAGAAAAGATCCTCATGAAAAAGATGATGTTAAGAGGTCAGATATAAAGACAATGCAACTTTGTAAATTGATAGAGAATAGAAAGAAAAGATCCTCATGAAAAAGATGATGTTAAGAGGTCAGATATAAAGACAATACAACTTTGTAAATTGGTAGAGAAGAGAAAGAAAAGATCCTCATGAAAAAGATGATGTTAAGAGGTCAGATATAAAAACAATACAACTTTGTAAATTGATAGAGAATAGAAAGAAAAGATCATCATGAAAAAGATGATGTTAAGAGGTCAGATATAAAGACAATACAACTTTGTAAATTGATAGAGAATAGAAAGAAAAGATCCTCATGAAAAAGATGATGTTAAGAGGTCAGATATAAAGACAATACAACTTTGTAAATTGATAGAGAATAAAAAGAAAAGATCCTCATGAAAAAGATGATGTTAAGAGGTCAGATATAAAGACAATACAACTTTGTAAATTGATAGAGAATAGAAAGAAAAGATCCTCATGAAAAAGATGATGTTAAGAGGTCAGATATAAAAACAATACAACTTTGTAAATTGATAGAGAATAGAAAGAAAAGATCCTCATGAAAAAGATGATGTTAAGAGGTCAGATATAAAGACAATACAACTTTGTAAATTGATAGAGAATAGAAAGAAAAGATCCTCATGAAAAAGATGATGTTAAGAGGTCAGATATAAAGACAATACAACTTTGTAAATTGATAGAGAATAGAAAGAAAAGATCCTCATGAAAAAGATGATGTTAAGAGGTCAGATATAAAAACAATACAACTTTGTAAATTGATAGAGAATAGAAAGAAAAGATCCTCATGAAAAAGATGATGTTAAGAGGTCAGATATAAAGACAATACAACTTTGTAAATTGATAGAGAATAGAAAGAAAAGATCCTCATGAAAAAGATGATGTTAAGAGGTCAGATATAAAGACAATGCAACTTTGTAAATTGATAGAGAATAGAAAGAAAAGATCCTCATGAAAAAGATGATGTTAAGAGGTCAGATATAAAGACAATACAACTTTGTAAATTGATAGAGAATAGAAAGAAAAGATCCTCATGAAAAAGATGATGTTAAGAGGTCAGATATAAAGACAATGCAACTTTGTAAATTGATAGAGAATAGAAAGAAAAGATCCTCATGAAAAAGATGATGTTAAGAGGTCAGATATAAAGACAATACAACTTTGTAAATTGATAGAGAATAGAAAGAAAAGATCCTCATGAAAAAGATGATGTTAAGAGGTCAGATATAAAAACAATACAACTTTGTAAATTGATAGAGAATAGAAAGAAAAGATCCTCATGAAAAAGATGATGTTAAGAGGTCAGATATAAAGACAATACAACTTTGTAAATTGATAGAGAATAGAAAGAAAAGATCATCATGAAAAAGATGATGTTAAGAGGTCAGTTATAAAGACAATACAACTTTGTAAATTGATAGAGAATAGAAAGAAAAGATCATCATGAAAAAGATGATGTTAAGAGGTCAGATATAAAGACAATACAACTTTGTAAATTGATAGAGAATAGAAAGAAAAGATCATCATGAAAAAGATGATGTTAAGAGGTCAGATATAAAGACAATACAACTTTGTAAATTGGTAGGGAATAGAAAGAAAAGATCCTCATGAAATGGATGATGTTAAGAGGTCAGATATAAAGACAATACAACTTTGTAAATTGATAGAGAATAGAAAGAAAAGATCCTCATGAAAAAGATGATGTTAAGAGGTCAGATATAAAGACAATACAACTTTGTAAATTGATAGAGAATAGAAAGAAAAGATCCTCATGAAAAAGATGATGTTAAGAGGTCAGATATAAAGACAATACAACTTTGTAAATTGATAGAGAATAGAAAGAAAAGATCCTCATGAAAAAGATGATGTTAAGAGGTCAGATATAAAGACAATGCAACTTTGTAAATTGATAGAGAATAGAAAGAAAAGATCCTCATGAAAAAGATGATGTTAAGAGGTCAGATATAAAGACAATACAACTTTGTAAATTGATAGAGAATAGAAAGAAAAGATCCTCATGAAAAAGATGATGTTAAGAGGTCAGATATAAAGACAATGCAACTTTGTAAATTGATAGAGAATAGAAAGAAAAGATCCTCATGAAAAAGATGATGTTAAGAGGTCAGATATAAAGACAATACAACTTTGTAAATTGATAGAGAATAGAAAGAAAAGATCCTCATGAAAAAGATGATGTTAAGAGGTCAGATATAAAAACAATACAACTTTGTAAATTGATAGAGAATAGAAAGAAAAGATCCTCATGAAAAAGATGATGTTAAGAGGTCAGATATAAAGACAATACAACTTTGTAAATTGATAGAGAATAGAAAGAAAAGATCATCATGAAAAAGATGATGTTAAGAGGTCAGTTATAAAGACAATACAACTTTGTAAATTGATAGAGAATAGAAAGAAAAGATCATCATGAAAAAGATGATGTTAAGAGGTCAGATATAAAGACAATACAACTTTGTAAATTGGTAGGGAATAGAAAGAAAAGATCCTCATGAAATGGATGATGTTAAGAGGTCAGATATAAAGACAATACAACTTTGTAAATTGATAGAGAATAGAAAGAAAAGATCCTCATGAAAAAGATGATGTTAAGAGGTCAGATATAAAGACAATACAACTTTGTAAATTGATAGAGAATAGAAAGAAAAGATCATCATGAAAAAGATGATGTTAAGAGGTCAGATATAAAGACAATACAACTTTGTAAATTGATAGAGAATAGAAAGAAAAGATCCTCATGAAAAAGATGATGTTAATTGGTCAGATATAAAGACAATAAAACTTTGTAAATTGATAGAGAATAGAAAGAAAAGATCCTCATGAAAAAGATGATGTTAAGAGGTCAGATATAAAGACAATGCAACTTTGTAAATTGATAGAGAATAGAAAGAAAAGATCCTCATGAAAAAGATGATGTTAAGAGGTCAGATATAAAAACAATACAACTTTGTAAATTGATAGAGAATAGAAAGAAAAGATCATCATGAAAAAGATGATGTTAAGAGGTCAGATATAAAGACAATGCAACTTTGTAAATTGATAGAGAATAGAAAGAAAAGATCCTCATGAAAAAGATGATGTTAAGAGGTCAGATATAAAAACAATACAACTTTGTAAATTGATAGAGAATAGAAAGAAAAGATCATCATGAAAAAGATGATGTTAAGAGGTCAGATATAAAAACAATACAACTTTGTAAATTGATAGAGAATTGAAAGAAAAGATCATCATGAAAAAGATGATGTTAAGAGGTCAGATATAAAGACAATACAACTTTGTAAATTGATAGAGAATAGAAAGAAAAGATCATCATGAAAAAGATGATGTTAAGAGGTCAGATATAAAGACAATACAACTTTGTAAATTGATAGAGAATAGAAAGAAAAGATCCTCATGAAAAAGATGATGTTAAGAGGTCAGATATAAAGACAATACAACTTTGTAAATTGATAGAGAATAGAAAGAAAAGATCCTCATGAAAAAGATGATGTTAAGAGGTCAGATATAAAGACAATACAACTTTGTAAATTGATAGAGAATAGAAAGAAAAGATCATCATGAAAAAGATGATGTTAAGAGGTCAGATATAAAGACAATGCAACTTTGTAAATTGATAGAGAATAGAAAGAAAAGATCCTCATGAAAAAGATGATGTTAAGAGGTCAGATATAAAGACAATGCAACTTTGTAAATTGATAGAGAATAGAAAGAAAAGATCCTCATGAAAAAGATGATGTTAAGAGGTCAGATATAAAAACAATACAACTTTGTAAATTGATAGACAATAGAAAGAAAAGATCATCATGAAAAAGATGATGTTAAGAGGTCAGATATAAAAACAATACAACTTTGTAAATTGATAGAGAATAGAAAGAAAAGATCATCATGAAAAAGATGATGTTAAGAGGTCAGATATAAAGACAATACAACTTTGTAAATTGATAGAGAATAGAAAGAAAAGATCCTCATGAAAAAGATGATGTTAAGAGGTCAGATATAAAAACAATACAACTTTGTAAATTGATAGACAATAGAAAGAAAAGATCATCATGAAAAAGATGATGTTAAGAGGTCAGATATAAAAACAATACAACTTTGTAAATTGATAGAGAATAGAAAGAAAAGATCATCATGAAAAAGATGATGTTAAGAGGTCAGATATAAAGACAATACAACTTTGTAAATTGATAGAGAATAGAAAGAAAAGATCCTCATGAAAAAGATGATGTTAAGAGGTCAGATATAAAGACAATACAACTTTGTAAATTGATAGAGAATAGAAAGAAAAGATCCTCATGAAAAAGATGATGTTAAGAGGTCAGATATAAAGACAATACAACTTTGTAAATTGATAGAGAATAGAAAGAAAAGATCCTCATGAAAAAGATGATGTTAAGAGGTCAGATATAAAGACAATGCAACTTTGTAAATTGATAGAGAATAGAAAGAAAAGATCCTCATGAAAAAGATGATGTTAAGAGGTCAGATATAAAAACAATACAACTTTGTAAATTGATAGACAATAGAAAGAAAAGATCATCATGAAAAAGATGATGTTAAGAGGTCAGATATAAAAACAATACAACTTTGTAAATTGATAGAGAATAGAAAGAAAAGATCATCATGAAAAAGATGATGTTAAGAGGTCAGATATAAAGACAATACAACTTTGTAAATTGATAGAGAATAGAAAGAAAAGATCATCATGAAAAAGATGATGTTAAGAGGTCAGATATAAAGACAATACAACTTTGTAAATTGATAGAGAATAGAAAGAAAAGATCCTCATGAAAAAGATGATGTTAAGAGGTCAGATATAAAGACAATACAACTTTGTAAATTGATAGAGAATAGAAAGAAAAGATCCTCATGAAAAAGATGATGTTAAGAGGTCAGATATAAAGACAATACAACTTTGTAAATTGATAGAGAATAGAAAGAAAAGATCCTCATGAAAAAGATGATGTTAAGAGGTCAGATATAAAGACAATGCAACTTTGTAAATTGATAGAGAATAGAAAGAAAAGATCCTCATGAAAAAGATGATGTTAAGAGGTCAGATATAAAAACAATACAACTTTGTAAATTGATAGAGAATAGAAAGAAAAGATCCTCATGAAAAAGATGATGTTAAGAGGTCAGATATAAAGACAATACAACTTTGTAAATTGATAGAGAATAGAAAGAAAAGATCCTCATGAAAAAGATGATGTTAATTGGTCAGATATAAAGACAATAAAACTTTGTAAATTGATAGAGAATAGAAAGAAAAGATCCTCATGAAAAAGATGATGTTAAGAGGTCAGATATAAAGACAATACAACTTTGTAAATTGATAGAGAATAGAAAGAAAAGATCCTCATGAAAAAGATGATGTTAAGAGGTCAGATATAAAGACAATGCAACTTTGTAAATTGATAGAGAATAGAAAGAAAAGATCCTCATGAAAAAGATGATGTTAAGAGGTCAGATATAAAAACAATACAACTTTGTAAATTGATAGAGAATAGAAAGAAAAGATCATCATGAAAAAGATGATGTTAAGAGGTCAGATATAAAGACAATAAAACTTTGTAAATTGATAGAGAATAGAAAGAAAAGATCATCACGAAAAAGATGATGTTAAGAGGTCAGATATAAAGACAATAAAACTTTGTAAATTGGTAGAGAATAGAAAGAAAAGATCATCACGAAAAAGATGATGTTAAGAGGTCAGATATAAAGACAATACAACTTTGTAAATTGATAGAGAATAGAAAGAAAAGATCCTCATGAAAAAGATGATGTTAATAGGTCAGATAATAAAGATAATACAAAATTGTAAATTAGCAGAGAATAAAAGCATAAACAAAAGGATTACATACAACATTACAAATAAAAATTGAACAGAAAAAGAAACATAAAACCATCAACTTGTTCCAAACAATGAGCTCACACAAAGGTTGAAAATTCTAGAAAATATCAAAAATTAAGTTTAGTGGTATGGTAAACCGTGTGTTAAAAAAAAACTTACAAGGAAAATACAACTAAATGAAGTTTAAGCATTTATTATTCTTTATGAATATAACACAAAACATAACAATGCAATTTTTAAAAGTTTTTTTTGGGAAAGCCCTTTTCAATATCTAAATAAAAAAGGTGACATTTTTACTCAGTGAAAAGTTGAATCCGTATAATTTTATCTTTTACTGATGCAGACATTGGAAATTTAAAAAAATAAAACCTGCAAAAGTCTATCACTCCATTTGGAAAATGCTAGCATTACATTTTCAGTAAGAGAAATTAATCTGATCTGAGAATCAATGTCAAGTAGACTCAATTGTTTCAGATGAAAAATGTTTATGCGTGAATTTCTATCACGGCGCATATGGTCTTCCAACCGGGAACTGTCTGACAATGCTAATTCAAAATTGCTCCTCTGATTTGTTTGGATGTATTTTTTCATATATGGATGTTTAAAAAATGCTGATATACTTTCTTCACAAGAAAATGGTTTTAATCAAGTGTGTATTTGCATATGGCTTTTGAAAAGATCATCTCATGAAAATACTGATTTCTCTCCAGTGTGTGATTGCACGTGTTTTCATAATGCACCATCTGGAATAGCTAATCCAAATACTTCACAAGAAAATAGTTTCTCTCAAGTGTGTGTTCGGATGTGTCTTTTTAACTTGGAAATATAGGAAAATGCTGATCCACATACTTCACAAGCATATGGTTTCTCTCCAGTGTGTGTTCGCATGTGGTATTTTAAAGTGGACCTCTGTGAAAATGCTGATCCACACACCTCACAAGAAAATGGTTTCTCTCCAGTGTGTGTCTGCATGTGTTTTTTCAAAATCGAAATGTACGAAAATGCTGATCCACAAACTTCACAAGAAAATCGTTTTTCTCCAATGTGGATTTGCATGTGTGTTTTCAAAGCAGATCTGTGTGAAAATGCTGATCCACACACTTCACAAGAAAATGGTTTCTCTCCAGTGTGTGCCCATATGTGCTTCTTCAAAGTAGATCTGTGTGAATATGCTGATCCACATATTTCACAAGTAAAGGGTTTCTCTCCAGTATGTGTTCGCATGTGGCCTTTCAGAGTCGACCTATGTGAAAAGGCTGATCCACATACTTCGCAAGAAAATGGTTTCTCTCCAGTGTGTGTCCTCATATGATCTTTCAAAAGAGAACTCCTACTAAAAGCTGATCCACATATGTCACAAGAAAATGGTTTCTCTCCAGTGTGTGTTCGTATATGTTGTATCAAAATTGAGCACCTAGAAAAGGCTGATGCACATATTTCACAAGAAAATGGTTTCTCTCCCGTGTGTGTTCGCATGTGTATTTTCAAATGAGTATGTTCTGCAAAGGCTGATCCACATACTTTACATGAAAATGGTTTTTCTCCAGTGTGAGTTCGCATGTGCCCTTTTAAACTGCTAATTTTAGAAAATGCTGCTCCACATATTTCACAAGAAAATGGTTTCTCTCCTGTATGTGTTTGCATGTGTCCTTTCAAACAGGACTTTCGTGAAAATGCTGAGCCACATATATCACAAGAAAATGGTTTCTCTCCAGTGTGGGTTCGCATATGGACTTTCAAATTGGATAAAAAAGAAAAAGCTGATCCACATATGTCACAAGACACCGGTTTCTCTCCAGTGTGTGATTGCATATGAACTTTTAAACGAGAACGAATAGAAAAAGCTGACCCACATATATCACAAGAAAACTGTTTCTCTCCAGTGTGTGTTTGCATATGTGTTTTCAAAGTGGTATTTTCTGAAAATGCTGCTCCACATACTTCACAAGAAAATGGTTTCTCTCCAGTGTGATTTCGCAAGTGTCTTTTCAAATTGGCATGTTCTGAAAATGTGGATCCACATACATCACAAGAAAATGTTTTCTCTCCAGTGTGTGTTCTTATATGCCTTTGTAAATTGCCGCGTTGTGAAAATGTGGTTCCACATACATCACAAGAAAATGGTTTCTCTCCAGTGTGTGTTCGCATATGGAGTTTCAAATGAGAACGAAAAGAAAAAGCAGATCCACATGTGTCACAAGAAAATGGATTCTCTCTAGTGTGTGTCCTCATATGGCCTTTCAAATAAGAACCCTTGGAAAAAGCTGATCCACAAATTTCACAAAAAAATGTTTTTTTTCTCGTGTGTGTTTGTATGTTTGTTTTTAAATTTGCACTTTCAGAAAGAGCTGATCTACTTACGTCAGAAGAAAATAGTTTCTCTCCAGTGTGAGTTTGCATGTGTGGAACTTTTTGAAAAGGTTGATTGACACACATGAAAATAGTTTCGCTTTTGTCTGTTTGCATATTTTTTATGTTTGAAAGGTGTGTGTTTATAAAAGTCTTAAATTTCCAAATTAGTCTTCTCAATATTGTTATCTGGGAATGAATAACAATTAATGTATTATTAAAGAAATGAAAAAGGAGTGTCATACATAATTTGGAATTATAATATTACAATCAATTTATATTTCAATTAACTGCAATGTATCATATATACTTCAGGCAAAGACATAAAGAAGATAGTTATTTTACTGTTCAAGAAATCATGAAATATATTTGATAGAATTCAATTTAGTGGGAAATTCAGAAATTACATAAAAATTTTCAGCTCTTATATTTTTGGATACTTGTCTTTATATTATAGGTAGTAATAAAATTTTAGGCTTCCATATTTTTTCAATATTGGTATCTATATAGGTAACAAGAAAATTGTCCTCTTTTTTCCTATTCTTATGTGCTTTTGTTTTAAGCAAAAATTAAAAACAGAAAAGCTGCTGGTCCTGCTGAAATATCAAATTCAAGCTTAGTTATAAATTTCATGGTTCAACAAATAATGAAATATATAAAATATAATACAATAAAGATGAAGTAATTTTTCAGATTTTACCATGTCCTCTGTTAGGAGTACGGATGTAACTTGCAAGACACATGCAGGTTAATTGGCCGTGCAATTAATTGACTAGTTAATTTGGCATCACTAGTGTGTAATGTGGACAGGTGGCTCACTGGTAGAGTTTCAGCTGTGTATTCTGTGGTTGCTGGTTTGATCTACAATAGAGAAGATCATGGTATACACTGCTGATGAGACCTAACAAGGTCAAAACAGCTGTCCAGTATTTCCGTAAGTCAGGTGCAAGTGTGCACCGGATTTTCTGGTCGTGGTAATTCATTTCACATTATAATTCCTCTTCTTAAAAAAGAAATTGTACACCAAAAGAAAACTACTTAGCAAATTTGAATTGTACAACTTCCACAGCATTTTTTGACTTATAAAAAACATTTTCTCATATTTCATCTTAATTCTTCTAAGTGATTAAGAATCAAGAATCCAAACACTTTCTTCCAAATGACAAACAAAAAGAAAATAATAAAACTTACTTCTGTCTGATTTCTTTTTTTTTTTTTGGGACAATGCAAAATTAGAGAATTGAACACTGAAAATTTCATTAAAATCAGATAATTTGCTGGTTTTTGGAGATTTTGTCAATCAGTAATGAGTGTTTTGTTACAGTACGACAGGTTCACGGAGGCCATGTTGTTAGAATTTACTATATAGGCACCTACACAAAATCATGATATTTAAAAACATATTTCAAATTTAAATAACAACTTCGAAAAGCTTTATTTCTGGGTTTTATCAAACGATAATTGCTTGAAGTTTGTCATTTGGGTCTTCTGAAAATATGTAACATTCTTCATTGAAATAAAAGTCTTTTTTTTTAAGAATATTTTTTCATTAATTAAACGCCTGAAATTTCTCATTAAAAACAAAAGAAAAATACTTTGCAAATTTTAATCCAAAAACTTACACATCATTTTTAGATTTAAAAAAAGAAAATATTTTCACATATTTAGAAAAAATGTTTCATCTTAATTCTTCTTAATGAATAAAAACATTTTCTGACAAACGAAAGAAAATAATAAAATGTTACACTTACTTCCGTCTGATTTCTTTTCCTTTTGACAATGCAACATTAGAGAAAAAAAGAAAATGTAAAATGAACACCTTAATTTCATTAAAAACAGATATTTCCTTATTGTTGGTGATTTTGTCAAGGTGCACTCACCAGATGAGACACAGACTTCTTTGACATTGCTGCAAGTTTTCAGTAAGGGGATACATTAGCCCCGTATCTGTTCATAATCTGCCTAGACTATCTATTTCAAACACTGACAGATTAAATGAAAGAAAATGGTTTTACACTAAAAATAGCAAGAAGCAGAAGATACCCCACACAAACTTACAGAGGCAGACTATGCAGATGACATAGTGCTTCTTGCAAATACATCTACACAAGCCGAATCCCTGCTGTATAGTCAGGAGCAGGCAGCAGGAGGCATTGGACTCTACATAAATGCTAACAAAACAGAATACATGTGTTTTAATAAAAAAGGACACATTTCCACTCTTAATGGCAGTTCTCTGAAATTACTGGACATGTTCATGTACTTTGGTGGCAGCATCTCATTTACTGAAAGTGATATCAGTATGCACCTTGCGATAGGTTTTCAATAATATGGAAGTCTAACCTATCCGATAAAATAAAAAAACGATTTCTTCCAACCAGCCTTGTATCAAGTCTACTGTATGGATGCACCATATGGACGCTGATGAAATGTATTGAGAAAAAGCTAGACGGGAACTATACAAGAATGCTATGAGCTATAGTAAACTAATCCTGAAAGCAACATCCCACGAAACAACAGTTGTATGGCCACCTACCTCCTATCTCTAAAACCATCCAAATAAGATGAACAAGGCGTGCAGGACACTGCTGTAGATATAAGGACCAACTCATAAGTCACATTCTTCTATGGACCCCTTCACATAGATGTGACAGTGTTGGTTGACCAAGAAGAACTAATCTACAACAGCTCTGTACCAGCACAAGACGTAGCCCAGAAGACCTGCCGAGAGCGATGAATGATAGGGACAAATGACGAAACAGAGTCAAGGAAATCATGCTAGCTGCATGACTTGATGATGATGAGGAAGCTTATATTTAAGTTTTAACCTTAATGAGAAGAGACGCTTACCAGATGAGTCATTTCTAGATTGACATCTGGATGATGTTAGTACTCGCTTCGGCAGAACATATACTAATATACTAAAAGTGAAAAAATAACGAGGAGGCAGGATGTATATTGATGATAGTCAGACTCTCAGAGACTGTTGACGTTCTTCTTTTTTTGTAACAGGTAGTAACAAAATTTCACTCTTTTTTCGATTAAAATAAATACAAAGAAAACTGAAGTAATAATTCAAGGCTAAAATTTAGTTTTATTTGAAATATAATAACATCATAATTATCAGTATTAAAAGTTAAAGAACATTACACATTTAATTCATTTTTAGTACGTTCAAATAATTTTGATTGAAAAAGGAAAATAGATGCGTAAACATGCTTTTTGAAAGTACGATTAAAAAAAATCAACGAAATAATCATTTTTAATTTATTATTAATTCATAGTTTTAAATAAGGAAATAATACTTTTTAATATCTAATATTTAACAGGTTGAAAATAAACACAGCGGCCGGTTTCTCTGGTTAAAAAAAAACAAACTTTCTTCCAAATGACAAACGAAAAGCAAATAATAAAACTTAATTCCGTCTGATTTCTTTTCTTTTGGACAATGAAACATTAGAGAATTGAACTCTGAAAATTTCATTAAAATCAGATAATTTGCTGATTTTTGGTGATTTTGTCAATCAGTGCGGAGTGATTCGTTACAGTACAAAAGGTTCATGGTGGCCATGTTGTTACTACTATATAGACACCTACACGAAATTTTAATGTTTTAAAAGATATTTCAAATTTAAGTATCAGCCTTAAAGTTCTTACTTCTAATTTTAATTAAATGATAATCGCTCGACATTTGTCATAATAAAAAAAGTACTTTGCAAATTTGAATCCTGTGTTACAATGATTGTGAAATAATGTTTACATTTTTGTCAAAATTTACTAAAATTAAATAAACGGGCTGAGTAAATTTTAAAAGAAATATTTCAAGAAACTCTTAAAATATATTTCTCAAATATTTATTGATAAATGAGTGTTCATTATTTGATATTAAAAATCCTGTGTCTAGTTTTACATTTGGCACAAATAATTTCAATTTATTCACTGGTAAACAACAACTAATGAAAGAAATAAAGAAAACGTTTTTCTTTCCGTTTTCTCGCTATTCAGCAAAATTAATACCTAAAACTTCCACGTTTTTAGATTCAGAAACAAGAAAATTATTTCACATATTTAAAAATATTTCAGCTTAATTCTTTTTTGTAAATAAAAACAACACTTTCTTACAAATGACTAACGAAAGAAAATAAAACGTTATACTTACTTCTGTCTGATTTCTTTTCCTTCCAACAATGCAATATTAGAGAAAAGAGAGAAAGTATAAAATTTTTAAATAAAACTAATATTTATTCAGGTTGTTGAATTAAACTAAAAAAATAATAAACAGTTATTCATTAACGAACAATGCAAAAATATTTTTTCAATGGAGATAATTCTCTTGTTGTGACTCACAACCTTAATCTTAGTATATGTACCGCCGCTATTTCCGTCGGTCTTTCTCTTAACATCCACTTATCCTGTGAAAAATACTATGAGTTTTTAAATTTTTTCCTATGTTTTTGTAGGGAATGAATACAAAAAAAAAAGAAAAAAAAGATGAAAACTTAATCAGAAAAACTTAATTTTGAATAGAGATTTAATTTGTCAAGTTTTTAGGATTCTAAACAGCATAGAACATAAAGTGAATTTTTTAAAAGTGTACCGATAGTCTTAACTTCTTCATTTTTTGCCATTCTCTTGTTAAACCTTTCAACCTTTTAATTTTTTTAAAATTTTGAATAATTAGTTCATATAACCATTTAAAAAGTATGTTTTTGTTTTAAATCCAATAAAAACCTATTTCTTTAAAAAAAAATTTTTTATTTTATCAATAAAAATTTTTTTAAAAAAGAAATAGGTTTTTAACAGAAATTTAAAAAAAAATCACTCCCTTTTATTGTCGGAGAAAACAATTCAACTCTGTTTTTCATTGTAAACTAAGCATTTACATTTCTTTTTATTATATAGCAGGATTTCGATTTCTCCCGATTTGCGATTTCATTCAAAAAACATACACGTGGCTGAAGAAGGATAGCATTTGACCGGATGTCAACCTGACGGCTGCTGCCGAGACAATGAATAAAATGCGTCTTTGCGCAAGAGGCTCCGTGCAGGGCTTCCGGGCAAGAATGCAAGAAATTAATTCACATTAACAAAATACCCTTTTTCAGCCAATCATAAATCTTCCCCCTAAAAAATTTCCCAGAATCGACTTGATCCAAAGGGTAGCTATTTAAGCAGCAAGGATCTGCAAAAGGAGACTGACCAGAAGGGTGGAAGGATAGAACACGCCACGGCCAACTGCTGACTCGGCTACAACGCCACCCTGTCCACGACTACCACCGAGATCATCTGCTACACTTACGACCCTTATACCACCATATCCACCAAGTGAGTTCCTTAACTTACAACATACATGACCGTACATGATCTCTGGCTTCACACACACACACATCGATTCACTCTTTCACTTGACATTGTACGCTACAAAATTTGTACTGTTGATTCTTCGCTTTATCGCCTTGTTTTTCCTTCCGTTAATATAATTGTTTAAAACTTTCAACCCGTGTTTGTCTTTTCCTTGCCACCATACGCTAAATATAACATTTTCTTTACATAATACTTATATAATATTTTAAAAACGAGTTTTTTTTCGGCTGAAAGTAAACGCATTTTTAAATCACAACCTGCACTAAAATGAAGATGAACGAACGCCCAATTCTCCCCTACCCCCGTTGGGTCGAGTTCTCTAGCGAAGAAGTAATCGTGTTGCCATTAGCGCCTTTGCAAGTCTCTTCGTATTTGAATTGAGATCTCGGCGGCCGTTGAACGGATGTATGTAAACAATAGTAATTGTGATTCATAACCGTTTACAATGTACTTCGTAGCTAATATCTCCTCGTGGCTAAATGGTTAGAAGCTTTGGCTTGGCGTTTGAGTCAACCGGATTTCGATCCCAGCTACGGGGAGATACTGTCTAGCCACACTGATGAGTTCTGATAGAACGAAACAGATCTGTCTGTGGATGACTATATATATATATATATTTCTTTTAAATACTCTGTCTGGTGGCAAAAGCTGCTTGGTAGCGCCAGGAGTGGTAGTACCGCTTTGAGCTACCGAAACTGTGTTATCACCCCTAGTTGGCGACTGATGAGGGCAGGGTATCGCACGTGCTTTCTCACGTTGTATGATAAAAAAATGTATATTTACAAATTCTTTATTGTTGTTTGTGAGTTCATTTTTATTGTTTCAAACGTTTATCAAAAGCCTGTCGGGGATTTTGTGAGATGTTTCGGACGTATAAAACAAAGTTTTGAGGTAGAACGTGTTCCTCGCAAATAATTTCCCTAACAAAACAAAACCAAAACCTGATTAACTTTAAAATAAAGGTTTATTATTCAGATGGAACAATATGCAAAGGGACTCTCAATGTGGTTGTTGTTGTTGTTGTTGTTTTCGCTCGCTTGTCCAGTGTTTAATTTCTGTAATAGTAATTTTCCTTTTGTTTGTCTTCGGTGTAAGAAGAAGGGGGAATATGTCTTTGTAGACAGCGTGGCGCCTCTCAGATTTTGGTGGAGTAAAGGAACAGTTCAGTAGCGTGGATTCTTTCTGTCAGCAGCGGCGATCTATAGAAATGGTTCATTGCTTTCTTTTATAACCCATAAGTGGATCAAAACGGGTATGAATGTTTTTTTAGGGGAAAATACTTGATTGGTTTAAAAATCTATGGGCGCGATTTTTGTGTATGTGGTTTTGATCCTTTTTAACTAGAATGTTCTAAACTGTTTCCTTTGTTGATTGGTTTAAAAATGTGGGTGCGAATTTTGTGTATGTAAATAAAATTTACGCTACGACACTAAAGAAAAGACTTGTCTTACGATCTGACTTCTTTTTTATGGTTTTATGTAGAGCACAAAAAAGAAACTTCATTCCATACTTTTTAATGAATCATATCAAGTGTCTGTACAATTTTAACACACCTTAAATCTAGACGTGTCAATTACATACTTAACTAAAGAAAATTAGTAAAATAAAAAAAAGGGCGTGAAAATAAACGACTTATTTAAGGTTTTAAATTTAAGATAATTTTTGTTATTTTTAGCGATTTTTTGTCGAAATGCGACATTATTTCATAAATATACAAAAGTCGTAGCCGGTAAGTATTAAGGAATAATAAGTGTGTAATAAAATATTTACGCCTTAAGAAATATACTTTTTCTTTTTAAAAAAAATAGATATGAACTTTATAATATTAGGGGGATTGTTAGCGGGGACGATATCACTGATGACATTTAATATAAAAGTATTTCTAGTTTAGAGATATCTAAATAAAATCCTGATAACGAAACCTATCTATTACAGATTTTTCAAGAGACAGGACAAAAATTCTTGGAGATGTTCAGAAAATTCATGTAGTACTGGTTTAAGATACACTGCAACCATGTTTGTGTAAATGTCTCAAAGAAACCAGATGACACAAGGCAGAAATAATTCTTAAAAAGCACCCTGATCTGCTGAATGTGATCTACAGATATTAAAAGCATTTCATAGTTGACCGACCAACAACATATTTTGGTTGATCTACAATGAAAAGCTCTAAAATGGTCACTCGTAGGTTTGGTGGTAGAGATATCATTTGAGTTACTTTTACAGGCTGTGAGCTACACTTCCAGGAAATTATTAATGGGACTTTGCAGGGTTTCAAGTAGTAAGAGACATTAAAAGACAATTTGATTCCTAAGTCACCAATAAAAATCAGAAAGAGAGAAAAATGTTGATCTTTCAGCAAGAAATAGTAAATTGCTATTTTAGAAAGTATATTATATTTACGATTAATTATTTCTAATCAGTGCTTTAGTATGGAAATGAGCTGGTAAAAAAAAGTTTAGATTTTTCCATAGATGAGACAACAAATTCTTAGAAAAAATTCATCTAGTACTGTAGTTATTAGCTGTTGGATCAAAGTCAATTACTAGGCAGTCAGGACAAGTAAGCAATTGTACAACGGAGGGAAATGGATTCCGTGATTTGTTTTCCTTACTGTTGTATATTTATATAAACAATAAACTAATGTAGAGTTAACTCTGTAACAGAAAGAATTTCGTATTTTTGTATGGCGCATAAATTAATTTGACCGTTAGGGTCGACGTATATTTTCACCCAATCAGGATGACTTTGGGGAAGCCGCCAAACACTCTCTTTCTCAGAACTTCTTCGTTCAGGACAGACGTAATGACTGTCCGCTCTCTTGAATAGCAGCAGCAACACCACCACCATGAAGAAAGCCGTCTAATTTATGGACCCCTTGCGTCTATTATCTCATACCAAGGGTTCCCAGTTGAATATAACTTAGATGAACTCAATACGCCACACACAGGAACAACTTTTAGTCGCCTTCAGTATTGGCTATGTCGACTGCGATGCAAAATTCCACTCCGACACCTAGCTACTTCACCTCTGGGCAACATTTTCTGTAGACATTCACGCTTCTCCCCGAAACAACCAGAACTGCAAACTCATGGTGACTAAAACGTTCTGGTCCTTAACCAGCAACACGACTTTTGCTACACTATGGCGAACATATCTACCCCACACATTCAACAATGCCTTAACCTAACGATGCACTCTTCGCTCAGGCATTTAGCTGGAAAAATGTTTTCTTAACTCTATAACAACTTAATTTCGTTTCCTTACTTCTTTCCTTCCTACGAGACTTGGAGCATAAACGTAAACCCTTTACCCATGCTGCTATTAAAACCTTCATATAAAACCTTACAGCATCTTCGTCTTCTTACTTCTTCATCCTCCTTTATTTTCCAACAACACTTAGCGAGGGAATAAAAACACGCGCAACCAAACTTTTCCGAGCTAAAAAAAAATAACACAATTCTTCGCTAAAACTCCTTTGGAGTTTGTTGTAGAACTAGTCCAAACAAGAGCAGTAGCCCAGTCCTCAGACAATTGGGTAGCCTCAGTATACCTCTGGTCAACTTGTTCGTTCTGTCAGTCAAAAAAGCAGTCCGCAAAGAACAACAATTACACGCTCCTGCTGCTGCGGGCATTCTCTTTTATGCAAGTTCCGGCATATAGAAATTTACATGCGTGGTGGATTTCTTCTCACGAGAAATGAGACCGGCCCACTATTACTTCTGCCTCCAGAAGTAAACATATTTTCTGCTGCTTGACACGCAAGGCATAGTTTTATGTGCTTTGATCCAGGAGGTAAGTTTCTTTTCTCGCAACACATTCACTGCAATCATATTTACGTAAATGTCTCAAAGAAAATAGATGTCACTAAGCAGAAATAATCCACAAAAAACAGCCTGACCTTCTGAATGTCGGGCTTTTCTGTGAAACTTCTTTGCCTTTTTACTCAATTCTCCTCGGCTTGAAAATGTTCCTCGTTATAAAATATTCCGAACGCCAATTCAAATTCTTATGCTCCCTTCACCAATATCCCACTGCTTATACGATGCATGTGGACATACCACATTCTAGCACGCCACCTATACAATGCATATAATCACGCCTCCTAGCATGCCACACACAGAGTTTATGTGGAATTTCTGCCAGGGCAACTACGTCCTGTTTCCTTTCGGTAACTGGTGTATTTCATGGATTTTTTTCCCAGTGTCCAATTTCAATCTTGCAAACCACCCACGCAATTTACGTGGCACTTCCGTCAGGGCATCAACAGCTTGTTTACTTTAAGCAACTGGGACATTTCCACTTATTCTGTTACCAGTGTCCAACTTCCTTCTTGCATGCCACCCATGCAATTTACGCTGTATATCAAAGGATCTTCAAGTCAATATCCAACACTATCACAACACCTATGACAATAACAATTACTTATCCTTCTTAATATATGAATATCATATCTTCATGCAAATACTACCTTGATTTTACACTGATTTACGGTCTAATGTTCGGTTAACAAAAAAAGAATTGATATAGAATATTAATTTTAGCCAATCAACAAATATTAAAGGTAGGTTTGAAACTCTTGAAAAACAATTTTGAGATATATCCCACTGCTTACACGATGCATGTGGACACGCCTCATGCATGCCACCCACACAGTGCTCAGGATCACGCCTCCTAGCATGCCACACACACAGTTTACGTGGCATTTCTGCCAGGCCAACTGCGTCCTATTTCCTTTCAGTAAGTGGTGTATTTCATGTTTTTTTCCCAATGTCCGATTTCCATCTTGCAAGCTACCCACGCAATTTACGTGGCATTTGGAGGGATTGTAGCAAAAGACAATTTTTGTGCAGTGGTTGCTATTAAATAAAACACACATCATTCAGTGCTGGATTTTCTTAATGTTAATGAGTGGTTTTAAAGCACGAGGACTGAGAAGCATTCCTACACCTCCTATGATGGCATTGACAGTTTTTTTCCATGCAGATGCACTGACAAATGTCTATCCTTTTCCAGGATCATGATATTTTATTTCGAGTTCACTAAGGTATTATATATGTTTTTGTATGCATATGATGTTTATATTACATAATATATATTATACACACACATACATACGTGGTGCATTCAATAATTTTCCAGACTTTTTGTACAGGCATTTAAAATTGTCGTAGACTCTTGAAAAGTCAGTATGTTATTGCTATACATCTTATGAGATGGCTGACCAATGTTTATGATTTCAGGTTTAAATCAACAGCTACAGCAGCAATTGGAATACACCCTACTAAAGCCTGATTGTCACAGCTGGTGAATTTCAAAAATGCAATCTGACATTTTAGAAGAACAATATGCACTAAAATTGTGTTTTAAACTTGGAAAAAATGCCACAGAAACGTATGGAATGCTTCAGACTGCTTTTGGAGCATCTTGCATGAATCGAGCATCAGTTTTTAAGTGGCATAAGAGATTCAAGGTAGGCAGAGTTGATTGGCCAAACGGTTAGAGCAAGGGTTAGGGTTACTATGTTGAGGTTTTAAGGGAGTTCAGGAAGAGATTCCTAGGGAAGAGGCCAGCACTCTTCAAATCAGGTCAGTGGCATTTCCACCAGGACAATGCACCAGTCTACAACTCCATCCTTGTCACAGACTATTTGACCAAGATGGGCAGCAAGAAAGTTCCTCAGCCTCTCTATAGTCGAGACCTTGCTCCCTGTGACTTTTGGTTATTTCCTAAGCTCAGAGACTGTCGTTATGAGACAATGAAAGAGGCTGTGATGAAAGTCATTGACACGCTCACACAAGAGGACTTCCATGGGGCCTTCCAGAAGTTGTTGGAACGGTACAACAAGTGCATTGCAGCCGGAGGAGATTACTTTGAAGGGGACTAGAGTTTTATGTGTGTACTATCAATAAAAGTGCCCAAACGAAAAAAGTCTGGAAACTTATTTAATGATCCTCGTATATTATTTATGAGTAATTATATAAGTATATGAAATATATATATGAATATTTATGTAGGGAACAAAGGAGAAAATGAATAGATAAAAATATGCTCTACAAAATTACATATATATATGTATATATATATTATTCCATTTAATAGCATACATACCACCTATGAGATCCATAGTATACCATTCTTACGCTATATCCCATTCAGTTATAATTATTATTATAATACAATCCCCTCACCCTGTACATATTACACCAACATATTTACGACACAATATAACCTTACTTATACCCATTGTAACTCTTGCCCACCATACACATTTACAAGTCAGATTCTCACTCATTCCCCACAACTTGCAGCGATGATAATTTGTCCCACTCTCAATAAAACAAATGTATCCACATTCGTTACCCATTACCGCTATAACCAATGTTTTAAGTTCCGGGCCTGACTTAACTTAAAAACACGCACACACATACACCCATACCCATATACACACATACTGACAACCACACATAAACGAAATCTTATCGGCTTTTTGTCTGCATTTTGTCGCATTTTCGATTTTCAATTTCATTCCAGCTCCTTAACTGCCGGATAAATGTTGTCATAACTTCAAGAAACCTTAGGTTGCAGATCAATATTTTCCATGGATTAAATATATATATAATATATATTTATTCATTATCATTATATGTATATATATACATATTATAAGAGTGTTGGTTGTCACTACATCACTTTGTGGGTGTAATATAATATGGAGAGTGCTCAGTATCTAGGATAGAGCTATTATATAATAATAATAAATAAATACATATTAGATATATATATATTTAATCCATGGAAAATAGTCTGCAACCCAGGGTTTCATGAAGTTTTTTGCACAACAACTGCCTGATGATTGTTGTTGTGCAAAAAACTTCATGAAACCCAGGGTTGCAGACTATTTTCCATGGATTAAATATATATATATCTAATATATCATATATATATATATATATATATCATCATTCATCATGTTGTGCTGTAAGCACGGATATCCTTGACCCTCTCTTGCCACTTCTCCCTATCGTTTATTGCCTCTGGCAGGTCTTCAGGGCTACATCCCGTATCCTCACATAGCTGCTGTATGTATGTTTGAGCAGCTTTTCCCCAGCCATATGTGGTGGTTCATAGGAGTACTACACTTATGAGCTCGTCCCTGCTTCTCCAGCAGTGTCCTGCATGTTTGGTTCGTCTAACTTTGATAGTTTTCGTGATGGGAGGCAGGTGGCCGTATAGTTGGTGCCTTGTGGGGTGTTGCCACCAGAACTTGTTCAATATTGCTCGCAACGGGGGGGAGTATTTCAGTATATATTTGTATATATATAAATATATATCAATATATGAATAGTTATGAATGAAAAAAAATTCATATATATATATATATATATATAAATGAATATATTCTTATATGATCCAAGGAGGAAATCCAAAAGGTAGGAGTATCGAAAATGAGTGCTCAAAACTAACGGCTATTGACGGATAATTAATTTGGGATTAATATGTCAGCACTCAAAATGCAGAAGTAAAAATCCTTTTACATAAAGTAAGATGATGACTCTGGGTTCAGGCATGGTTTGGGGACTGAAGCATCATTACCACTAGCCCAGAGCGCCCCGGCAGTAGCTCACGATACCACCAGACTTTGTCAGATTGTTGTTACTCCATGGCATTACCATATCTACACAGATGCAGTTAGAGCTTTATCTTGGATCTAACAGCTATTGATGTATAATTAATTTGGGATTAATATGTCAGCACTCAACATGCAGATGTAAAAATCCTTTTACATAAAGTCAGAAGAAAAAAATTCACTTTCTTGGTATCATTATAAATTTTTTTCAGGCTTTTAAAAGCTTTTTAAATAAAAACATTCCTCAATTACAGAAATAAATTCATACTAAGAAAGTGATTTTTTTTCTTTTGTCTTTATATAAATGAATATATATATATATATATATATATAAATGAATATGTATATAAAAATAAATATACATATAAATAATATATAGTAGGTATCATACAATAACTAATATTTGTACTACAGCATTGGTTCCAACAAAGCCTTCATTAGATGAAGACTCAGGGTTCAGGCATGGTTTAGGGGCTGAAGCATCATTACCACTAGCCCAGAGTGCCCCAGCAGTATCTCACAACACCACCAGACTTTGTCAGATTGTTGTTACTCCATGGCATTGCCATATCCACGCTGATGCCTTATCTTAGATCTTTTCCATGTATTTCCTCTTGTCTGATGGAGGAAGTCCAAGATTAGTCAAGAAAGTGGAGGTTGCGTTTGTAATAAAACCTCTGCATCTGATTTCGATAGGAAATACATTTGTTATCCAGCCATTTCTGATACATTGTCCTTGCTGATCCTCATATTTTTCAAACTTACACTGATGTACCAGTCGAAATTTTCTTCAAAAGGGACTGTTAACTCAATAACAAAAACTTTTTTACTTTAACGGACCAAATGACTATCTGGATGCTTTGTCATTAACGCTATTTTAGTTGGAAATATGAAGTTATGTTTTAGAATGGTTGCAACATGCCAATCCATGCAGCCCTCAAGCAATGATGGTTTACGCATATTTTTACAAGCAAGTTTTGAAATATTTCCTTCTTTAACGAACTGAATTGGTCTGTTATTGATAATATTTAGAGCTTTATTGGCAGTCTCACAACATATTTTCGAAACCTAAGAAAAAATCTCCAAGACTTCATTATGTCTCCAAGTATAGCTTCTTAGAGCATGCTCACATCCAGTGAGAATATGTTTGGGGCTTGCAGTTTTCCCACATGCTCGGCATCGGTCGGATGTAGTTAACCCACAAGCATAGTATATGTAAATAACAATGAATGGTCCATTGGTCTTGTGGGTAAAGTGTTCAGCAATAGCTCAGGAGACTGGAGTTCAATCCTAGGTCCAGTTCAGTTATACCAAAGACACTAAAATTGTCACTTGTGCCTCCTTGTTTAACACTCAGCATTATAAGGAAGAGACCAAGTATCAAGGGGAGCAATCCAGCAAAAGGAGAGACTCCCTCTGCAGCAAAACTTTTTTTGATTAAAAAATGTTTCATATATACCAACTTTTAAACAAAATATAACCAGCTACAAAAATGGTGTGCACATACGTTTTGAGCATGACAACTGCTAGTTAATTTACCTTAATGGCGCAGTTTTCAACATAATACAGTAAGGACATTTGTATTATCTGAAAAATATCGTTTCCACCAGAAATGCCACTTATGGCTAACATACTTGGCATTAAATCTTAAGCCACTGTAACAAATCTGATATTAAAAATGTACCCAACTTAGTAAATGGAATGAACATAAAACCAATATCAAACTATGCTCTTAACTGTGATATATGCATTCAAGGGAAGATGTCTAATGACAGAAATAAGGTTTGGTTTGGTTTTTATGGCATATCAACCTTTGTAGGTTATTTAACGCCAAATCCATTTTTTTGTAAATAATCTGTTCTATTTCAAACAATTCAGTTTCGCATAAGTACATATTATAATTGTCAAAAACATTTCTATTTCAAACTATTCAAGCACTTATTTGTAACAATTCAGTTAAGCGTAAATACAGTTTTAATGTCGAAAAACAGTTTTATATCAAATAATTCAGTTAAGCATAAGTACGCCGTTTAAATGTAAGTACGGTTTAATTGTCAAAAACATTTTTATTTCAAGCCATTCAGTTTACTTAAACAGTTCAGTTTAGCATAAGTATGCTGTTAGTTCTATTTAACCCATAGATAGGACCCTTATCAGGTGCTACCACTCAAGGCCAGAGTGGACCTGGGAGTGATGGCAATGAAGGGGTACTACGCATTCCCCAAAGCTCCAGCACTGCTGGAACCTCACCATCAGATTGTTTAGTGTCATATATCAGGACACTCGTTAGGGGGGGGGTGTCTTATCCCTCTGCAAAGGTGCAGTCAGTGTATTCTACAGCCCCAGCTGACTGGGCAAGCATATATTAGAAATTGTTTTTATAATAAAAACAAAAGAAAAACCCATATGAAAGTTATAATGGTTCAAAACTAAACTTAAATAAGATGCATATTTTTGGTACAATTTGTTTTTGTTGTGTATAAAATTAAATGAACAGCTACTCGCAAAGATTATAGAGAAGCGTTCACCTGAATGACAAATATGGCTTTCATAAGATTACTATTACAAATAGCTGTCAAGCATGACTTGAAATTTCATCATATGGATGTTAAGAGTGCATATTTAAATGCCTCCTTAGATTATGAAATATATATTGAGCCGCTAGAAGACTTTGAAGGTAAGAATGAGAATTATGTTTGGAAGCTTAAAAAATACTTACAGAACAGTCAAACTTGGAATAAAACATTACATACTTATTTAACAAAACAAAATTTTGTGCAGTCATCTGTCAACCCCTGCATGTACGTTCAAAATGTCCATAATCAAATATACATCATTTTATAATGTGTAGACAATATATTGATACCTTCAAAAACAGAGGCAGACCTAATGCAAATTAACACAATTCTGAACTTTAGATTCAAAATGACTGATCTTGGGAAATTATCTTGGATTGAGAAGATATTATCCAAGTTCGGCAAGGCAGATTGCAAACCACACTCAAATTCATGTGAAATGGATATAAAGAAAACATGTGACAAAGTCAATTTTATAGATAGCAAAACTTACCATGAAATTATTGGCAGTCTGATATACATAATGGTTGCAACAAGGCTAGTCATTAGTTATACAGTGACTAGTTTGACACAAGACCTAGCAAAAGCAAATTCTTTCCATATAATGAAAGCAATGCACATCTTATGTTATTTAAAAACACAATCAGTCACTCATATTTAAGAAATCACAGAAACCCTTAAAATTAGAAGGATTTTGTGATGCAGATTGGTCTAATTTTAGTGATAGAAAAAGCGTGAATGGATATTGATTTAGATTGGCAGAAAATACCCCAATGTTTTCATAGAAATCTAAAAAGCAAAATTCAGTCACTTTGTCAATGTGTGAAACAGAATTTATTGGAAATTATCATTAGCAAGTCAAGAAGCCTAGTATCTTAGAGCACTGTTGAGAACTATGATGGAAATAGAGTCTCTTAAACACCCAACAACTATTCATTGTGATAATCTGTCCAGTATTGTTTTGGCAAAATACCCAGTCGTTCATCAAAGATCAAAACATATTGATATAAAATTTCAGTTTATACGTGATGGAATAAATAAAGGGTCCATTCTTTTTGAATACATTGAAACAGAGAAAAATGTAGCTGATATATGTTTATGAAACTAATGACAGAAATAAAATTAAACACTCTCAGAAAGGTTATAGTAGGCAATTGAGTCTTCACTTAGTAAATTAGGCATTAGTAGCCCAATCAACGGGAGCAGAAGAATACAGCGACAGCATTTCAGAAGAGGGTTCCACCCTCACAAACGAGTGTCCTGGATATGACATTAAACTACCCAATTAACCCTACCCCCACCAAAAAAAAAAGAAACTAAACCACAATTCATGTTTTTGTGTTGATTAAACAAAAAACAAAAACAAATAATAATTGTATTCATAAGAATTTTTAAAAAATCATTCACAATTTTTTGATTTGATATGAATTTCTTTTAAAAGTTGAAGATTCCATCTTATACCCCCAAACAGAGGGGCATGTTCAATTGCTCGGTGGGGGGACCTAGTAATGTTTAACAGCTGTCTACAAATTACTAGCAAATATTTATAAACTTGCCAGTCAATAGCAGCAGGAGATTGGCCATTGTGTGATCACATATATGTTTCAAGAAGTGCCTCTCAAGAATAGTTGATTCAAATACTTCAGAAAATTATGGTTTCTCTCTAGGGTGCTTTTGCATGTGGTATTTTAAAGTAGAATTCTGTGAATATGCTGATCCACACACTTCACTAGGGTATGTTTTCTCTCCAGTGTGTCTTTGCATGTGCCATTTTAAAGCATATCTGTATGAAAATGCCAATCCACATATTTCACAAGAAAATGGTTTCTCTCCAGTGTGTGTTCGCATGTGTCTTTTCAAATCGCAAGGTAGATAAAATGCTGATCCACATACTTCACAAGAAAATGGTTTCTCTCCAGTGTGGGTTTGCATATGCCTTTTCAAATAACCACGTTCTGGAAATGCTGATCCACATACTTCACAAGAAAATGGTTTCTCTCCAGTATGTTTTCGTATGTGTCCCCTCAAAGTGAACTTGTGTGTAAATGCTAATCCACACACATTACAAGTATATGGTTTCTCTCCAGTGTGTTTTCGCATATGGTCTTTCAAAAGAGAACACCTACTAAAAGCCAATTTACATACATAACAAGAAAATGGTTTCTCTCCAGTGTGTGTTGGCATATGTTGCTTTACAGTAAAACGTGTAGAAAAGGACAATCCACAAATGTCACAAGAGAATGGTTTTTCTCCCGTATGTGTTCGCATGTGTGTTTTCAAATGTGTATTTTTTGAAAAGGCTGATCCACACACTTCACAAGGAAATCGTTTCTTTCCAGTGTGAGTTTGCCAGTGCATTTTCAAAGTGTCAAGTTCTGCAAAAGCTGATCCACAAACTTTACAAGGAAATGGTTTCTCTCCAGTGTGTGTTTGCTTATGTTTTTTCAAAGAAGCCCTCCAAGAAAAAGCCGATCCACATACTTCACAAGAAAATGGCTTTTCTCCCGTGTGTATTTGTATGTGTCTTTTCAAAGTGGAACTATGTGAAAATGCTGATCCACATACTTCACAAGAAAATGGTTTTTCTCCAGTGTGAGTTCGTATATGCCTTTGCAAATTGCCACGTTGTGAAAACGCAGATCCACATACGTCACAAGAAAATTGTTTCTCTCCAGTGTGTGTTCGCATATGGAGTTTCAAATGAGAGAGAAAAGGAAAAGCTGATCTACATATCTTACAAGAAAATGGGTTCTCTTGAGTGTGTGTTCGCATATGGCCTTTCAAATAAGAACCCGTAGAAAAAGCCGA
Source organism: Sepioteuthis lessoniana (assembly GCA_963585895.1). Taxonomy (NCBI): domain Eukaryota; kingdom Metazoa; phylum Mollusca; class Cephalopoda; order Myopsida; family Loliginidae; genus Sepioteuthis; species Sepioteuthis lessoniana. The sequence goes on along the minus strand of OY757908.1, from coordinate 19,655,715 downwards.
TCCACATATGTCACAAGAAAATGGTTTCTCTCCAGTGTGCCTCTGCATGTCTTTTGAATTTAAACTTTTTGAAAAGGCTGATCCATGTACATAAAAATAGTTTTGTTTTTTTCTGTTTGCATGTTTATTTATAAGTTCAAATGTTGTGTTTGTATATTTCTTACATTTCCAAATTAGTTTTCCCAATATCGTTATCTGTGAATGAATAAAGATTAAAGTATTATTAAAAAAATAAAAAGAGGACAGTCATACATTATTTAGAATTATAATATTACAATCAATTTATATTTCAATGAACTGCAATGTGTCATATATAATTCATGGTAAGACATATATAAGATTGTTATATGACTGTTGAAGAAATCATTAAATACATTTAATCATATTTACCAACCCCTCTGCTATGGAACCTCACCATCAGATTGTTTAGTGTCACATCAGGACACTTGTTAAGGGGGTCTTACCTCTCTGCAGAGGTGCAGTCGGTGTATTCTACAGTCCCAGAAATTAGTTAGGCACGTATTTGTGAATATATATATTTATATATAGGAACACACCCAGACAGACAGGTAGACACACACATATATATACATACATATGTGTGCCTCTCTCTCTCCGTCTATGTTGATACATATAGATTACTTACTAATTTTTAATTAAGAGCAAAGATGAGCAGCAGTAACACCAGCAACAATAGCATGATGACGAGAAAAATAGAACTTATCCTATTTACCAACCCCCGGGCAGGATATGACACAAGGTCAATTTTTAAACGGAGTTTAACAGGTTTGAATTCAGAGTTTTCCTTCTCCAAGACGAGTTGCCTCACCAAGAGTGAAGAACCCAGTCTCCCCTGGAGGGAGAATAATTGGATTCGTACCTTTCCCAAGGGTATTAGTGCTAAGTGAAATGTCATCAGTCTCGTCCAGGATTTGAACTCGTGTAGCCGTGTCCATTTCCTACGACGATAACCATTACACCTCCAAATAATAATTAAATACATTTAATAGAATTCAATTAAGTATCAAACATACACGAGTAAAGTCTAGTGCCCTTAAAAATTTGTAATAACAATATTTTGCTTTTTCCTGACATTTTTACTTAAATATTCAACTGAATACAAAAGACAAAACTTGAATTAGTTTAAATGATTTTTGCCATAATTTTACATACGTTTTTATCTAAATTTTTTTTAAATCAGCTCCCAGTTTCTTTCTTTCAATTTTTATTTTTTGATTTGTAAAAATATTTCTAATTATAAACATTTACATTTAGTCTTTAAACTGGGACATTGGCCCAGCGGTTAGAGTGTTCGCCAATGGCCCGGGAGACCTGGGTTCAATCCCAGGTCGAGTCATACCAAAGACTTTAAAAATGGAACTTGATACCACCTTGCTTAACACTCAGCATTATAAGGTACGGTTCAAGGGTAAAGTGGAGCAATCCTTGGAATGGAGTAGCGCCCTCCCCTACACCTTGGTGTAGTAGCTATCGAAAAGGGAGCCTTCGGGTCACCCTCGACTATGGTCGCTAACTTTTACATTTAGTCTGAAGAAAAGTCAGTGAAAATCTACTGTAAATTTAAGACAACACCTTTTTAAGCAGAGCAAATATCAATAGACAATTATTTCCCAAATAATTCAAAAGAAAATTTTATTTTGTATTAAATCATAGAATAAAAATCTGTCAAATAATTAAGAAAATATTCACATTTGTTTAGAAAATCGTGTCAGCTTAAATTTAAGTTTTCTGGGTGCCTATTTTTATATCGTAGGTAGCAACAAAATTTCACTCTTTTTTCCATTAAAATAAATATAAACAAAACCGAAGTAATTATTTAAGGCTAAAATTTAGTTTTATTTTAAATATAATAACATCAAATTTATCAGTATTAAAAGCTGAAGAACATTACACATTTAATTCATTTTTAGTACGTTCAAATAATTTTGATTGAAAAAGGAAAAAATACGTAAACATGATTTTTGAATGTACGATTAAAAAAAAAATCAATGAAATAATCATTTTTAATTTATTGTTAATTTATTGTTTTAAATAAGGAAATAATACTTTTTAATATTTAATATTTAACAAGTTAAAAACAAACCCAGCTGCCAGTTTCTTTGGTTAAAAAGCAACACTTTCTTCGAAAAGCAAATAATAAAACTTAATTCCGTCTGATTTCTTTTCTTTTGGGCAATGCAACATTGGAGAATTGAACACTGAAAATTTCATTAAAATCAGAGAGTTTGCTGGTTTTGGGAGATTTTATCAATCAATGGGGAGTGATTCGTTACAATACGAAAGTTTCATGAAGGCCATGTTGTTACTACTATATAGACACCAACACGAAATTTTGAAGTTTTAAAACATATTTTAAATTCAAATAACAACTTTGAAAAGATTTAAATCTGGTTTTAATTAACCGAAAATTGCTTGAAATGTGTCATAAAAAAAAAGAAAAAAACACTTAGGTCTTCTGAAAATATGTAATATTCTTCATTGAAATAAAAGTCCTTTTTTAAGAAAGGATATTTTTCATTTAATAAATGCCTGAAATTTCTCATATGAAACAAAACGAAAATACTTTGCAAATTTAAATTAACACCTAAAACTTACACATCATTTTTAGATTCATAAAAAAACAACTTTTCACATATTTAATGATAATTCTTTTTTGTAAATAAAAACAACACTTCCTTGCAAATGACAAACGAAAGAAAATAATAAAACGTTATACTTACTTCCGTCTGATTTCTTTTCCTTTCAACAATGAAATATTAAAGAAAAGAGAGAAAGTGTAAAATTTAAAATAAAACTAATATGTATTTATGTGGTTGAATTAAAATAAACAATTTTAAAAATCATAATCCAATAACGAACAATGAAAAAATATTTTCTTGCAAAACGCAAGGGAGATAAATCTGTTTTCTTACTCTCTCTCTCTCTCTCTCTTCCCCCTCTCTCTCTTATTTACTATTTCTCTCTTTTTCTCTTTCTCTCTTTCCCTCTCTCACACACACATAAAATAAAGATCCAGGAATTCTGATAAAATATGCAATAAATGTGTTTTTTGTTCATTTGTTTTCGTTCATTAACGAATGAATACAAGAAATAATTATCTGACAAATTCTGTTTTTTTTTTTGGCAAAAAGATCATAAGAAATTCAGAAAAATTTAATTTTGAATAAAGAATTAATCTGTCAAATTTTTAGAATTCTAAACAGTCGAGAATATAAAGTAAATTTTATTTCAAATAGCAATGTACCAAAAGTCACTAAAAAGCTTTTTTTTCAGATTTTAAATCATTTTTTGTCTCCTTGAACAATTAATTTTTTTAACCATTAAAAAGTGTTACATTTGTTTCAAATCCAATAAAAATAATTTCTTTAAAAAATTCGTTATTGATTAACTTGGGAGAAATTTAAAAAAAAACAAAACCTTTTGTTATATTTAGCGTATGGTAGCAAGGAAAAGACAAACACAGGTTGAAGTTTTAAACAATTATATTAAAAAAAAGGAAAAACACGGCGATAAAGCGAAGAATCAACTGTACAAATATGTAGCATACAATATCGAGTGAAAGACTGAACGTGGTGTGTGTGTGGGTGTGAAGCCAGAGTTCATTGACGGTCATGTATGTTATAAGTTAAGAAGCTCACTTGGTAGTTATGGTGGTATAAGGGTGGTAAGACGATCTTGGTGGTAGTAGCAGTCGTGAACGGGGTGACGTTGTAGCTAAGTCAGCAGCTGTTCACCGCAGGTGGTGTCAAAAAATCCGTCAGAGTTCAGATGGGTTCTTATGGCCGTAGCGTGTTCTTCCCGTCAACCCTCAGTAGGCCGGTCTGACGCCTTTGAAGATTTTCGCAGCTTAAATAGCTACCCTTTGGATCAAGTCGGTTCTGGGAAAATTTTTAGGGGGAAGATTTATGATTTGCTGAAAAAGGGTATTTTGTTAATGTGAATTAATTTCTTGCATTTTCGCCCGGGAGCTCAGCGTGGAGCCTCTTGCACAAAGACACATTTTATTCATTGTCTCGGCAGCAGCCGTCAGGCTAACATCTGGTGTGTATGTTTTTTGAATGAAATCGTAAATCGGAAGAGATCTGAATCCTGCTATATAACATTAATCAATATCCTTTAAGAGGGTGGGGTGTCCTCGTGGTGTAATGGTTAAAGCGATGAACTGCGGAATCGTAGTACGCGAGTTCGTACTCCAGTCGCGCTATTATGTTCACTTTCGGGCAAATACCCTTGGGAAAGGTATGAACCCCCTTATTCTCCCTCCAGCTATGGGTAAATAGTAGGACGGACTTGTTGAGGCAACTAGTCTAGGAGAAGGAAAACTCTGAATTCAAACCTGTTAAACTCCGCTTAAAAACTCGACCGTGTGTCATATCCTGCCCGAGCGGAGGGGTTGGGTAAATATAAATATCCTTTAAGAGGATTTTTGTATGTTAAATGTCAGCGAGGGCGTAAAGAAAAATTATTTAGTATCTTTCAAGACGATTATGTTTTGTCTATATTTCAGCCTGATTCACATAGAAATTATTTCCACGTAGCGGAGCTATGCACTCGCAAAATGAAAATCGAGCCCAACGATGTTTTTTTGTTTTTTTGCTCTCTCTGAGCAAGGCGAGCCGAGATGCATGAGTCCCAGACGGTCCCAACAGGAAAGAGTAAGACGAAAACAATGTAGCAGCCACAGATCTATTTCCTTTAGCAAATCGATACCCCACCAAGCGATTCGGCCACTAATTGACCAATCCAGGCAGAGCGCATTGATTCCTTCTTCCTCTCAAGAACTATTTTTTCTAGTCCTTTTTGGTAGTCAGCGGACAACATTAGATAGCACCTAGCTTTCGACGATGACGGAACTCTCTCGCCTTCACAGAAGGACATGCGGCTACTAGCTGCACACACGGCTACTAGCTGCACACACCCGCTACAGTGACACACATACATGGTCCGAGATAGCACTAGGCTAGCGGCCATAACAGACCTTTCTCGCCTTCACGGAAGGACACGCGGCTACCAGCCTTGCGGTCAGAGAGCAATTAGCCAGCAGCCTAAACAGACCTCTCTCACATCCCCTGATTCTGATTCCACTTGGAACCCATTCGCTGAAGAACACGCTGCTGCTAGCTTCACACACTCTTCCTACAAACTCAAAGACCAACCTACTGACCAGCGACGCCAAAAGGGACACTTTCTCACTCTTAGTCCTTTACACCCGCTACGATAATAAACCTTTTTTTTTTGTTGTTGCGTTGTTTAAAAGAAATTTCGTTATTCATTTGTGTTGCCAAATAATTTATAGTGTTAAAGAAATTAACCATTTCTCAAAACACTAAAACAAAATGTTGAATAAAGTTTTAGAGGAAGTTTGTGTATCAAGATTCTATAATCTTCTATACTGTGGCGTATTCACTTAGGTTTTCTATGTAACTCCCTTTACTAAAAAGTGTAGCAGAAAGAACTTCGTATTTTTGTTTGGTGCGTAAATTAATTTGACCGTTATGGTCGTCGCACATTTTCACCCAATCAAGATGACTTATCATATTCTGCCCGGACCAGTTTTCCCGGGCAACTTAAAAATGGTGAAAGCCCGCCAAACTTTCTCTTACTCAGAATCTTTCGAGCAGGACGGAAGTACTTTCTGTCCTCTCTCTTCATAACAACAGAACCATTACACCACGAGGAACGATAAAATTGTCGTCCTTAAGAAAACAACACTACAGCTTTATTTTCAAACGTTTATTGAAAAAATCAATTCAGCTAACTTGGTTATGTAGTAGAGCAGACATCTATTCAATGTAGCCGCCTTTAGCCTCAATCACCGCCTCGATACGGATCCGGAACTAGGAGCATACCTTTTCCACAAGCGCCGGCGGGAGCTCGGTGAATACTCGGTAGATGGCGGTGATCAGGCTGGCTTTAGTGTTGTGAGAGGTCATGTTGGTGATGTTCTCGACGTATGACCAAACGAAGTAGTCCGGCGGGTTCAGGTCTGGGGGAGGAGAGGGGCCTGTGACAGAAGGGTACAAAGTCGTAGCACTCCTTCTGAAACCAAGCCTGGGTGTCTTTGGACTTGTGGGCCGGCGCCGAGTCCTGCTGCCACACCCAGGGTCTGCCATCGGCTACCCGATTGCACCACGGGATCACCACACTCTTCAGAACATCCAGGTACACTTTAGTGTTGACTTTCAAGCCGACTTCGAAGATATGAGGTGGCATGATGTGGCCGTCACTTGAAACCACACCAAAGACCATAACCGTAGCCGGAAACTTTGTTTTCATCACCCCGGGCACGTCCCTGTTATTCGTGGCAATCCAGATTTGCATTTTGAGTGTGCTGGCAATGGTCCTGTTGTCATAAGTTGGATCGGTAGAGAGCATGTGTTGTACAGCAGTGCATCTCCGATCTCGCTCGTTGAACATTTTGTCACTTTCAGATATGATAGAAGGCTCCTATCGCCCTTGGGATTTGTACACAACTGGCAAACTAATAGATGGTCTGCAACAAAAAAGAAAACCGGTTTTCATTAAACGGAAATGGAATCATGTCGTCTTTTCTAGGGCCACAATTTTATCGTTCCACCCTGTAACTTATGGACCTTTAAGTCTACCCTTCTAGACCTAAGGCTCTCTGTTAAATATAAATTAGATGTATTTATTCTACCACTTACAGGAACACTTTTATGTCGCCTCTACCTTTTCCTGTCTTCAGCAACACCCAATTCCGCTCAGACATTCAGCTATTTCATTCCTCCTAACTCTGTGGGAGATCATCATTTTTTTCTCTCCCACTGCTATAGGACTACGCTTATGGCTGAATACATCATTCCTGTCCTTATTCAGCAACAACACCTTTGCTATGACAGTAGCGATGCAAATCCTGCACAGACACCTAGCTGCCTTATTCCACCTCTATTCTGCTTATCTATTTTGAAGACATTTATTCCTCACTCCAAAATCTATGGGACTGAACGCCAAATGCCTGCTCATTATTTTTTAACTGTTTTTTACGCACTACGACGATCAGCACAAAGGCTACCTCTCAACTTAAGCCTTTATTAAACTTCCTTTCGGTATCTTCGTTTGACTCATATATTTTTACTTTAAATATAACGGAGAGGGTAACTTAATCACATTCTTCGTCATAAAAGTAAGACCTGCTAGATTTTTGGCTCTATTTTTATTTTTCCTAAGCCCCACACCTTAAAATAAAATTGGAATTTAAAAGGTATTTTCGTCTCTTTCCTTCCTTAAATATTCTTGCAGTCTTCCACAGACGAAGCCGACAAGTTAAATGGAGTAAGAAGAACAATGGAGTCAGATACTTAAACTTAAAATCAACCAAGCGAAAATATACCCAACTAAACCTTCTTATTTCTCATAAGTATTCGAAAAAGTTGATATGCTACAAGAGAAATGACGAAAACGGCTCTAGCTAGAGGTTGTTATATTCTGAGTTGTGGGCGAGAAATGCGTATGGTTGCAAAACAAAGAACGTATAGATACTCACAATGACACAGTAATGATGTTATAGAAAATTTTTTATAAATAGATTAAGTACAGAGAGTAGAATGGAGAAATATGTTCACAGTTAAAGAATGAATTCAGTGGTAGTAGTCACAAAGTTCATGTACTGTACTTGTCTCGTGGTGAAGGGATAGTTACAAAGTTCCCGTGGTGAAGGGATGGTTTTCTCGGAATTAGGACAATGTTCTTAGCGGCGGCGATCGTTTGATGTATCGGATGACAGGCGCCGGACGGTGCGTAGAATCCTTAACACGGGTCGTGTGAAGGAACAAGTCTGACTGATGATTATTTGGTTCGTCTATTTATATATTTTCTGTAGGCTCAGAAACGGCAATTTTTGTGCCCCGCGGGAAGCGTTCCGATTGGATATTTATTAATGTATTTTTTTTGTTGTTAATTTATCGCAAACGGAAGTTCTGCGCGGAGCCCATGAGTGAGCGACTAACTTTTCATTTTGAGTTGAGAACTCGAAGTGTTAACTTCCGTTTTTTTTTCTTTTCTTCTTTTCTTTCTTTTTGTTTTTTCAAATCAAGGCAAGATCTCGTCTTGTAACAAGGTGGACTGCGGGTCCGAAGTAAACGAGTTCGAAATCCAGTCACGGCATTACTTTTACTTTCGGACTAATACCCCTGGGAAAAGTTTAAATTTCCTTAACCCATCTCTCGCCAGCTATGGGTTAAAATAGTAGCCCTGCTGTTGTTCTATGGGGGATTGCTTTAGCATTGAATAACCTAGGATGTTAGAAAAGAGTAAAATAAAATAAAATAAATCTAAAAATGTAGCAGTCTTCGTAAATCTCTGACTGGAAACGAGATCTACGCATGTTTAGTGTTGAAAATGGTTAGTTTCCATAGCACTATAAATTAATTGACAATACAAATAAATAACGAAACTTCTTTTGAAAACACAACAACGAAAGGTTTATTATTTTAGCAGAAGCAAACAAGTGAGAGTGAGAAAAGGTTCTTTTTTGTGTCGCCGGTTAGTATGTTGGTCCTTGAGTTTGTAGGAAGTGTGTCACTGTAGCAAGTAGCTCGTGTGACTGACCCGCAAGGCTGGTACTTCTGTGTGTGTAGCTAATAGAAGCGTGTTCTTCAGTGAAGGTTTCCATGTGGAATGTCCGTAGCAGAGGACGCGAGAGAGGTCTGTCTTGGCTGCTAACTAGGTGCTCTCTAACTTGTCGTGACTTTCAAAAAGGCTAGAAAAATAGTTCTAGAGAGGAAGAAGTAATCAATGCGCTCTGCCCCTGATTGGTCTGTGTGTGGCAAAATCGCTTAGCGGGGGCATTGATTCGCAAGAAGAAATATATCTGTGACTGTTACAGATGTCTGAAAGACAAGACTTACCGAGGCTAAAGAAAAACTCTTTCTCGTTCAGCAGTGACCACTTGGACCTGAAAGAACTACTTCTTTCCGACTGCTGGTGGGGAAAACAATGCATCCGCTGAGCTGTACGCTGGCATACTTTCCCACCCGTAGCAGCCGTTACCGAACATATCTACTAGACAACAGAACAGACTTTCAAACTCACAACTCACCGAAATGACTCTCCTATAGAGAGCCAACACCGAAACAAATATTACTAAAAATACCTACATAACCACAGATTTGGGCTTATCATCCACCGAAATGGACTAATACATTTCGATGCCTTGTTTGGGAGATACAACCATTTTCTAATAATCCAGGAAAGCATTTCTTTGCTACAGAATAGCTGTATTAAACCCCAAAATAAAGCTTAAATTGAAAGGTATCTTCTTCTCTTTTATCTTCAGTAATTCTTTTCCAGCCTTCTACAAACAAAGAAAAAAGACGCTAACAAATTAGATTGGGTAAGGAGAATAAAAACAATGGAATCAGATACTACAACAACCGACAACCACCAACGACCACAATCCACAACCTCCGAAACGAAAACAACCAAAAAAGAATTTTCTTTTCCCATAAACCCACGGAGGTTGATATGCCATTAAACAAAAAAACACACACCAAAAATGCATTAGAACTGTATTACACCCATTCTTTAAGTGAAAATTATTTTCTCTCTCTCTCTCTCTCTCTCTCTCTCTCCACTCACACACACACACACACACACACATATATATATATACAAATTTCGTTAAACATAGTAGACATTTTCTGTCTACATATTTCCTTCTGGATCCGTTTGTATAGTCGTATTACTTTTATCGTATTCGGCGGGAATTGATTTATGTATTGTCCATAGTTGTATATATCCCTTGTACTTTCTGCCCGACTTTGGGCCATCTTCAGGGGAGGATCTATTACAAAAGTGATGTAACTTTTGTTTTAGCATATTAGCACTAGGTAAGAGCGTCTTTACCGTTGGAGAATTTAAAAAGCAAACGCTACGTATACTCTCCAACGGTAAAGACACTCTTACATAGTATTAACCTTTCTGATGAGCAATCATTATATAAATACATCTGTCCAGAAGGCTGGGATACCTGGCTTCCCCGGATGTCTGGAACATTCACAAATGATATGGAACTCAATACTCTCAGCTAGAAGGGACAAAACAGAACTACATGTGAGATCGATTTTCTTTGTTTTCCATACCACTGGTGATATTTCATCAAGACCAGCTACTTTCCTATTTTAAATTTTCGTTTGTACTACGTCTAAAACACATTTTTTTCCGAGCAGCGGCCGAGTCAATACTACTATATAGATGTTTTTAACGGTAACTTTCATGAGGGCTGAATTGAAATATTTCATTATGATTTCCCCAACTTTGCTAGGGAAGTTGAAAAATTCGAGGGCCATTCGGATTAAGTGGTGCGGAACTGAACCGTACGCATTGGCAAGATCAAGCCAGATCACATGTAGTTCTGTTTTGTCCGTAGCGTTTGCTTTTTAAATTCTCCAACGGTAAAGACGCTCTTACCTAGTGCTAATATGCTAAAACAAAAGTTACATCACTTTTGTAATAGATCCTCCCCTGAAGATGGCCCAAAGTCGGGCAGAAAGTACAAGGGATATATACAACTATGGACAATACATAAATCAATTCCCGCCGAATACGATAAAAGTAATACGACTATACAAACGGATCCAGAAGGAAATATGTAGACAGAAAATGTCTACTATGTTTAACGAAATTTATATTAATGAAGAAATGCTGCCAATATATATATATATATATATTGGCAGCATTTCTTCATTAATATATATATATATATATATATTGATTCGACGGATTGTCAAAATTTGTGATGTTGTGTATCGATTTCTTCTAAAATCGTTTTGATTCTTCCAGAGAATTTTCTCTATTTCAGGTTCGATACGGTTGAGGAGTTGAGTTTTATAAATCTTAACCACTATGGAAGTAAGGGTTATACATTTGTAGTTCTTGGCAATTCCGAGGTCACCTTTCTCGGGAAATAGGATGATGCAGCTTTTTATCCATCTGTCTATTCTGGTTATATACGATATTGCAACATCGGAGCTGTACGTCATCGATTTTCTTTGTTTTCCATACCACTGGTGATATTTCATCAAGACCAGCTACTTTCCTATTTTAAATTTTCGTTTGTACTACGTCTAAAACACATTTTTTTCCGAGCAGCGGCCGAGTCAATACTACTATATAGATGTACCTTATGGACACTGACAAAGCGTATGGAGAAAAAGCTTGACGGCAATTGCACAAGAATGCTGCGAGTTGTATTGAATAAATCCTGGAAGCAACATCCCACAAAGTGGCTGCTATACGGTGTTATATTCTGAGTTGTGGGCGAGAAATGCGTATGGTTGCAAAACAAAGAACGTATAGATACTCACAATAACACAGTAATGATGTTATAGAAAAATTTTATAAATAGATTAAGTACAGAGAGTAGAATGGAGAAATATGTTTACAGTTGAAGAATGAATTCAGTGGTAGTAGTCACAAAGTTCATGTACTGTACTTGTCTCGTGGTGAAGGGATAGTTACAAAGTTCCCGTGGCGAAGGGATGGTTTTCTCGGAATTAGGACAATGTTCTTAGCGGCGGCGATCGTTTGATGTATCGGGTGACAGGCGCCGGACGGTGCGTAGAATCCTTAACACGGGTCGTGTGAAGGAACAAGTCTGTGGTGTAAGAACGCGACTGTCTGATGATTATTTGGTCCGTCTATTTATACATTTTCTGTAGGCTCAGAACGACAATTTTTGTGCCCCGCGGGAAGCGTTCCGATTGGATATTTATTAATGTATTTTTTTTTGTTGTTAATTTATCGCAAACGGAAGTTCTGCGCGGAGCCCATGCGTGAGCGACTAACTTTTCATTTTGAGTTGAGAACTCGAAGTGTTAACTTCCGTTTTTTTTTCTTTTCTTCTTTTCTTTCTTTTTGTTTTTTCAAATCAAGGCAAGATCTCGTCTTGTAACAACGGCTACCTGCCTCGCTACTCTAAAACCATCCAAGTCCGACAAACAAGACATGCGGGCACTGCTGGAGAAGTAAGGACGAATGTTATATAATTACGGAATGATTTTTTTTATTTAATCATTTTCGTTAATTATATCTTATCATTCGGTTTGGTTGGACTTTGAACTATTCGGCTGTTAGTGCAGGTGTTGACGCTCGCGGGCAGGGGAAATGACAATCACAAATATCATAATAAAAACCCCAGATAGGAAATAATCGCTGGTTCGGTCTCCAGCGGTGGAGATTACGGTATACACTGCTGATGAGACCTAATACCGTCGAAACAGCTATTCAGTGTTCCCGTATATCGTGCTTAGGTGTTCGGCAGATTTTCTGATCGTGGTAATTCAATTTAACAGCATTTAGTATTATTATGAACAAACAGGAACTTTCAATCTGGTTTGTCTTCATACCCTGTCCGGTAGCAGAAGCTGCTGGTGACGCAAGGGTAGCATCTTAGTCGCCGAAACTATGGCATCACTCCTGCTGGTGGCCGATGAAGACAAGGTGTCATACGTGTTTTCATTCGTTGTATGATAAAATATAAAAATATATAATTCTTTATCGACACCAAAATTGAAGGAGCCTTAAAAAAAAATGGAACAAAATCTTGCTTAACACCGTTTAGCGATTTTCTTCCTTCTGTATATATTCCATTTTTCTGATTTTTAATTTTGCGTCTTACGCGACATTTCAGTTCCATAGTATCTATATTATTGTTATGATTTGAACGAACAATGCAGAAATTGCCTAGACTGACGGATGATCGGACGAAAAAGAGAACATTTTACCAGCTTTTTATTTAACTATTTCCATGAATGGTGAGTAGTGGGTTAAATATTTTCACGGTATATATTCTGAATAGAACTGTAGTCCTGCGGCCTAAAGACTGAAAAAGCCCTTGATAAAACTAAAATAAATATATAAAAACAGATTTAATATAGTTCCTTAGAACCAATTTGAAACAATTAAGAGTATTTGGACCCCTCCTGCTGGAGTGGGTCTTTTAAATTCGATAAAGCCCTTTGAAGGAAGTCTCATTTAGATTTTTACGCGTCTTTCTATATATATATATATATATTTTTAATGTAGCTCTTTCAGTTTTACAAAATGTAGTCTACTTTTTGATAAATATTGAGCGTAAAGAACATACGTAATGGAGGGGTTTGCAAATTCTATGAGCCCAGGAGCCCGTTAAGCTTAAATTCGGTCCAGAATATATCCCAAGAAATTAACAGTTAATAATTGAATTTATTTGTCTTAATAATCCCAGTTGTTGGTTCCTTTGTAAAAGCATAATGAAAAACAAACCTAATAAATAATAGTTATTTTTCGATTTAAAAAGTTGTCTTCATTGATTAAATAGGTAAATTATTTAAAATCTTAAAAAACACTCTGCTGATTGTACAGAACAAATAACAGATGAATTTTATTAAATTTTGTTTTAAGGAACAAAATTTTTTTTTAAAGGAATAATACCAGCCTTTTCAGCATTACTTAGTCTAAGACCCTACACCCGTAATATAGAAGTATCCTGGTTATGACACTCAACATTATCTCATAGTGTGGAGTACCCCTTCATTACCATTACTCCCAGGTCCATTTATTCCTCAGTGATAATAACTGTTAGAGTATCATTTTGGGGTCAAATGGATCTATTTATAAAATTATTTATATTTAATAGGAATACTTGATACCATATACGAGGATCATTAAATAAGTTTCCAGACTTTTTTCGTATGGGCACTTTTATTGATAGTATACACATGAAACTCTAGTCGCCTTCGAAGTAATCTCCTCCGGCTGCAATGCACTTGTTGTACCGTTCCAACAACTTCTGGAAGACCCCATGGAAGTCCTCTTGTGTGAGCATGTCAATGACCTTCGTCACAGCCTCTTTCATCTCTTCAATTGTCTCATAACGACAGCCACTGAGCTTAGGGAATAACCAAAAGTTACAGGGAGCAAAGCCTGGACTATAGGGAGGGTGAGGAACTGTCTTGATGCCCATCTTGGTAAAATAGTCTGTGACAAGGATGGAGTTGAGGACTGGTGCATTGTCCGGGTGTAAATGCCACTTGCCTGATTTGAAGAGTGCTGGCTTCTTCCGACGGAATCTCTTCCTAAACTCCCTTGAAAAACTCAACATAGTAACCTTAACCCTTTACTCCTGCCACACCTTTCATCCTCCCTCACAGACTCCCTGCCTTCCTTGAATCTCTCATGCCACTAAAAAACTGATGCTCAATTCATGCAAGATGCTCCAAAATCAGTCTGAAGCATTCCATACGTTTCTGTGGCATTTTTTCCAAGTTTAAAACATACTTTGATTGCATATTGTTCTTCTAAAGTGTCCTCGTGTCCAGATTGCATTTTTGAAATTCACCAGCTGTGACAATCAGGGTTTAGCAGGGTGTATTCCATTTGTTTCTGTAGCTGTTCATTTAATCCTGAAATCATAAAAATTGATCAGCCTTCTCATAAGATATATAGCAGTAACATACTGAATTTTCAAGAGTCTACGACAATTTTAATGTCTGGAAACTTATTGAATGCCCCACGTAACTTCAATTATTTGTATTAAGAATAGCCCCACGAAGTTGTAATTGTTTACTAAGGTTTATAATTTATTACTTGAAACCATATAACTGGGTGCAAATAAATTAATATTATTAAATAGAAATAGTTATTTGAAGCCATAGAATTATTAGTATTAGAAAGGAATACTTGATATATAACTTGTGTATGAAATTGCAAGCAAAAAGGTGCATGTAGAGTCTTGACAAATTTGCTGTGCGCACATCTTTTAATGCTGTAAATGCTTTCTATTCTAACTTTATTCTAATCTCGATTTCCTCATCCATGTCTGTATTGATATATCATGATTTGAATATTCTTTTTCTTTTATAGATTTTCTGGCTGAAAAAAATCTCTATTCTGTATGAGAAAATAATTTATCTTTGTGGAACTCCAATGGAAAAAGATACAAAAAGAAAACTTCACATTAGAAATATACATATAAAAACAAACTGAAGGGAAACTATATTATTGTAGAATGTGGAAGTCCATTTGCACATAAGGTACATTTGATATATACGACCGCATAGTTGATTTTACCTATACAAACAAAGATTTAAAAGAAGGTACATTCTGGTGAAGTGTGCAGTTGTTATTTTTTCCACTTAAATTATCATGTGCAATCAAATACTGAAAAACACAATATTCATGTCAAATATGTGAATCTTCCTTTTTTCAGAAACCATATTTAGAGGAATATGTGCAAATTCCTTCTGAGGAGAAACCTTATTTATGTAAACTGTACGATTCTTCTTTTTTAGATAAATCACATTTAGCACAAAATATGCAAGAATACACTGGAGAGAAACCACATTTGTGTAAAGTATGTGGTTCTTCTTTTTCAGAAAAGTCACATTTAAAACAACACATGAAAGTACACCCTGGAGAGAAACCACATTCTTGTGAAACATGTGGGGCTTCCTTTGCTCAGAAATCACATTTAGTGCAGCATATACGAGGACACACCGGAGAGAAACCCTATTCTTGCAATATTTGTACATCTTCATTTTCTTCCAAACCGTCTTTGGTAATACATATGAGAACACACACAGGAGAGAAACCATATTCTTGTGAAGTGTGTACATCTTCTTTTTCATCAAAGAAATATTTAGTGAAACATATTCGAACACACACTGGAGAAAAACCACATTCTTGTGAATCTTGTGGTACATCGTTTGCAGAGAAAGCATCTTTAAAGTTACATATTCGGACACACACTGGGGAGAAACCATATACTTGTGAATTGTGTACATCTTCTTTTTCGGTCAAGTCAAGTTTGACACGCCATGTACGGATACACACTGGAGAGAAACCATATTCATGTGAAGTGTGTGAATCTTCCTTTTCACAGAAGTCACATTTAGAACAACATATGCGATCGCACACTGGAGAGAAACTATATTCATGTGAACTATGTGATTCTTCCTTTTCAAATAAGACTCATTTAATTCGACATATGAGAGCCCACACTGGAGAGAAACCATATTCATGTAAAGTGTGTGACTCTTCCTTTTCACAGAAATCCCATTTAATGGTACATATGCGAACACACACTGGAGAGAAACCATTTGCTTGCAAAGTGTGTGGGTTTTCATTTTCACGTGATTCCCATTTAAAAAGACACATGTTGACACACACTGGAGAGAAACCATATTCTTGTGAAGTGTGTGACTCTTCTTTTTCACAGAAGTCAGATTTAGTGTTACATATTCGAGCACATACTGGAGAGAAACCATATTCTTGTGAAATGTGTACATCTTCCTTTTCATCAAATACACATTTGGTGGTTCATATGCGAAGTCACACTGGAGAAAAACCATATTCTTGTGAAATGTGTGGATCTTCCTTTTCACGAAAATCAAATTTGGTACGACATAGTCAAATACACAGTGGAGCGAAAGCATTTTCATGAAATTGGTTTATCCTTTTCTTTTTCATAAATTAATACAAGTGGAGAATATAGAGTTATTCATTGAAGATAAAACTCACTGTACTGTGTCCTTATCATCCTGTGAGAATATTCATTTGAAGATGATTCAACTATATCAATATACAAGGGTCATTCAATAAATAAGGTGAATTGTTTCTAAGTAGTTGAAAGCAATGTTTATAGTTGTACCTTTTTCTGGAAAATCAATAGTGATCAGTGATTTCATGTCCTAGAAGAATTTCTGCAAGGCCTTTTCTAACTGCGGCACCCAGAACTTTGCTTTACCGTTAATTGACTTTTTTTTACTAAAATATGCCTCCCTGTACACATTACTCTTTCTTCTGTAATTTTCATTTAGTTCAAATTTTTCAGCTTACAAACATTTGATGAAAAACCTCTGGAGCATTCTGTTTTGCCACCATTTTGAGTTGGCTCAAAACAAATATTTCGCACGATTAGAATCATTTTTCTATAAGCCTTACAAAGCAGAGTTTACAACGATGGAAAAAAGTTCTCGAAAAAATTGATTTTGGGTTTTTCAAAAAATCTCTCATTCATTGAATGACACTCATATATATATATATATATATATACGTATAAAATAAAATTGAAAATATATATATACGTATAAAATTGAAAATAAAATATATATATACGTATAAAATAAAATTGAAAATATATATATACGTATAAAATTGAAAATAAAATATATATATACGTATAAAATAAAATTGAAAATATATATATACGTATAAAATTGAAAATAAAATATATATATACGTATAAAATAAAATTGAAATTAAAAAAAAATTAATTTTAATTTTAAATCTTGAATTTAATTTAATATAAGTATTACCGTATCCTTACATAAAGTTATTAAATAAAGTTAATTTATTTAAATTAGCATTAAATCCGGAGTTTTAAGTCGAAAATTAATTAGAATTTTAAAAAATCAAAAAAAATCGGAAGTGGGCTAAATGAGGAAAAAACTCTTCACCCCTCTTCTATCCACTCCCACCCTTCTTTCCTGTGTCTATTCTGAATTATTTTATCCATAAGATCTGAAGAAGTCCTGTTATTTTTTTCGTGTTTTTGATTTATATCAAAAACATATAACAGGATGGAAATAAATTTATAATCCTCATATGATCGATTTTGTTTTTTCTTAAAGAAATATATATAGGTATATATATATATATATATATGATTAGGTGTCTTCAATATTAATAAAGTATGTTCACTCTCAGTGGTTGAGCACATGTAGATTTAAGAATATAGCAAAAACACAGAAACATTCATTGAATGACACTCAGTTATATATACACATACATATATATATATATATGATTAGGTAGTCTGCAATATTTATGAATAGAGTGTGCTCGCTCTTAGTGATTGAAACATGTTGATTTAAGAATATAGCAAAAACATAGGGACAAGAAGGTGTATGTCATAGTGGTTTTCTTAGAAAACGAACTTGATAAGTCATGTTCAAATCTTGGATAGCAACTCTACCCCAGAGGAATTTCAGCACCATCCCAAATATGGTATGGCTATAGTCTTTTTGCATCATGGTATAGATACCTATGGCCTTGTTGGTTGGGTTTGGAGTGTTACAAAATACAATGAGAAAAAACTTCATTTAACACAAGACATCTAAAATTTAAACAATTTTTATAAAACATAAAGCGTCAACTTGGATTTGAATGTTCAGAAGTTCCCTTTTACAAGTAGTAAATTTTCGAAGCGGTGGAAAGTCAGATATCAAAAAGAAAGGGGAAAGGAGGAGAATGTTTTTAAAGAGTACTTATTCCTTTTTCTTTTCTTTTCTTTTTCTTCTCTTTCTTTTATGGTCAGGCAGTGGAACTAGCAGAGAGGTAGTTTCGGCTCTTAACTCGAGGGCGGACGTTACTTCTCTACTGGTTATCGTATTTACGTGCTTCCTTGGGTCTCTTTTGTCCTCACTGACTCGGTTCACAGAAAACCTGAGTATTCATCTCTCTCCGCCGGCTCCAAATTCGCCACTCCAAAATCCTTCTAATTTTGGCTCGACCGCTTCCCATTGGCTACTTTACTTTTTATTATTTTTCTTTTTCTCTGATCCGGATGGATGCGTGGAGCCTTATGCGTGGCGACGTGTTTATACATTTTGTATGTGGCAGCTGACGAGTCAACATCCGGTTGGGAGTTTTATTGTTAATTCCTAAATCCCCACATACCTAAGTATTTACCCAACCTCTTTGCCTAGGTCAGGTTTTGAGCAAAGTACAGCTATTTCAATTTCAGAGTTTTCCTTCTCTTAGACTAGTTGCCTAACAAAGCCTAAAGAACCCAGTTTGCTCTACTATTCACCCATTGCAGGAAAAGATAAATTCATGCCTTTTCCAAAGGCATTTACATTTTGAGAAATGAAAACAGCACCACTTAGGATTTGAACTTGAAGCGTTGATTCAATTCCCTTCACTGAATACTCCAAAGGCATACATTTATACACACACACACACATATATATATATATATATAAGGTTGCGTCATAAATTTATTTTAGTAAGATATAATTTATTCATGAATAATAAATCAAAAACATAGGGACAAGAATGTGTATGGCATAGTGGTTTTCTTAGAAAATGAGTTTGACACGACAAGTTCAAATCTGGGATTGCAACTCTACCCCAGAGGAATTTCAGCACCATCCCAGATGTAGTATGGCTGTAGCCTTTCGCCCTCAAGGACATGGTACAGATACCTAAGTGTTTATCCAACCCCTCTGCCTAGGTGAATTTTTGAGGAAAGTACAGCTATTTCAAATTCTTCTTCTCTTAGATTGGTTGCCTAACTGTTATGGTACCTACTTACATGGTAATGGACTATTCCTTCTCAATATATACCGACTCTACTTGACACTCGGAGAGATAACCTCCAAGCTGCCTGACAAGTACCGGAAGGACATTCTTAACTATTGTATAGCACCTCTATTCTGTATATTTGTTCTGATATTGTAATATATTTGTTTCAACTTGCTTCTCTTGTCTGCGTGACTTCATTTTGACCCCTAAACACCACAATACTAACAAAGCCTAAAGAACCCAATTTGCTCTAGTACTTACCCATAGCGGGGAGGGGAAAAATAGATTCATGCCTTTTTGAAGGGTATTAACACGATGAGGAATGCAAACAGTCCCAGTGAGGAATTGAACTTGGGGTGCTCATTCAATCCCTTACACGGAATACTGTATGCTGACCTTCTTAAAAGCA
>OY757908.1:19532684-19635780 GCA_963585895.1 Sepioteuthis lessoniana | reverse complement strand
AGCATATATCCGCCACCGAAACCGCCCCCGCCCCCCTATATATATATATGGAGGCATTCACTGGTTAGTGGTTACAGATATAGGAAATGGACATAGTGACCTGATTCAATCCCTTACACGGAATACTGTATGCTGACCTGCTTAAAGGCGTATATCCGCCCCGCCTATATATATAGTGGAGGCACACATTGGTTTGTAGTTACAGATATAGGAAATGGACATAGTGACCTGAGTAAGAATCTTAGACAAGTATCTTTGCATTGCACAGAGTGATAATGCCCTTAGGAAAGGTACGACTCCATCTACTCTCCTTCCAGGTATAGATAAATAGTAGAGCAGACTGGCTCTTAAACCTTGGTGTAGCAACCAGTCTTGGAGAAGGAAAACTTTGAAATCAGACCTGTTAAAATCCATACAAAAAGTTAACATTGTGTCTCGTCCTTCTGGTACGAAGGAATTGGCACACACACACACACACACACACACACACACACACACACACACACACACACACACATATGTATATATCAAGTACATGGAATACTATTTCTAAATTTCTCGTTTTTTCAAACAATATATATATATATATATAAACATATACATAAAATATATAAACAATATATATATATATATATATATATATATATATATATATAAGGTATTCTTCAATCCAGTAAATCGTGAGTACGGAACAATTCCATCAGGACAATTAAATTATTCCAAATTCGAATATTTAAATATTCCTAGTTAAGAGCTCAATGCAAATAATTTCACAGAGCAAATACTATTTCAAGAAAAAACCAATATTCGGTCACTTTACGATTATAGATTTATTTCCATCCTGTTAAGAGGATTGATATTAATCAAGAACTCCAAAATTTTTTTTCACAAGACTTCTTCAGATCCAACCAGAAAATAGATTTATTTTTCATGTTGGATCTGAAGAAGTCCTGTTAAAATTGGGTGGGGGGAGTTCTTGATTCATATCGATACTCTTAACAGAATGGAAATAAATTTATAAAACTAATGTAATCGAATATTGTTTTATTCTTGAAATATATATATATATATATATATATTAAATGAGTAGGTCAACGAAGAGATTTGTATTTTTTAGGATTTATTTATTTATTTTGTTCTTACATACGTGAATATTTCTAGCTTGATGCTTTCGTCAGAGAACATGTATGACACAAGGCCTTGTTAATGGGTTATTCAATGAGACTTGAACTCACTCGTGTTTGCAGTTTCAATGGTTTTTCAGTTGGTTATGTTTTTTTTATGAAGGTCGCTCATTTCTTTTTCTTATTGTGTGTTTCTTTGAGTCGACTTTACCCTTTGTTTGCCTTTGATATTTGATACGTTGTGTGTGTGTGTGTGTGTGTGTATGTGTGTGTGTATGTGTATGTGTGTATGTGTGTGTGTATGTGTGTGTGTGTGTGTTCGAGTGGTTTTGTATTTCCCTTTAGTTATTTTTCTTTTGTGTATGTGTGAATGTGTGTCTTGAGATTTTATATATATATATATATATATGCAAATTTCATTAAAGATAATAGACATTTTATGCCTACATATTCTCTTTTGGATCCGTTCGAATTCCCGTATTACTTTTATCGTATTCGGGGGGAATTGATTTAGGTATTGTCCATAGTTGTATGTATCCCTAGTACTTTCTGCCCGACTTTGGGCCATCATCAGGGGAGAATCTGTTACAAAAGTGATGTAACTTTTGTTTTAGCAAATTACTACTGTGTAAGGACGTCTTTGCTGTTGGAGATTATGGCGCTTGCTTTTAAATGTAATTCTGTAAATAGTGCCAGTAGCTAAAGACATTTAAGTACGTTAGCACTGGTTTGAAAATTAATTCTATTAAGTGCTGGTTGCAGGTTTCTAATATATAGTGCTTCGAGAATCTGAAGTTTTTGTTTATTATTTTGATGTTCGAGTATTGTTGTGTTGTCGGTGAGAATTTTTCGTAGTTGTGTTGTTGGGCATGAATGTTTTTTTAAATGCTGAGCTATTGAACTTGTGTCAGAAAGGTGCATTGTAAGTCTCCTCGATATGGTAGTTGAGGTTAAACCAACATATATATTATTATTATCAGAGATACAATCTCCTAGGGGACATTTAAATTTATATATAACGTTGGTTTTTTGCAACACCCCAATCGAGGGAGAGGAGTTATTTCTAATGACCAAATTCGAGGTTTTAAACTTATTATAATATATAATAAGTTTTATTTCTTTATTAGGATCAGTGGGGAGTATGTTTTTGTGAATCAATGTTTTCATTATTTTTTCATCGGATTTATAATTGTAGTGCATTTAGTTACGATAAAAATGTTTGATATATGTTTGTTGACTGGATGGAGTAGTACACTGTTTATTTTGTTGGTTAACATTTTTGATCATACTTTTAATTTGTTCATCAACAATATAGTTAGGAAACCCATTATCGATGAGAGCCTGTTTTATGTTTTTTACCTCTTTATAAAATATTGTTTTGGAGGAGGAGATTAGTTTGGCACGGGATATTACATTACGAATAATTGCTTTTTTACATCTGAAGGGGCATTCACTTTTAAAGTTGAGGGTACAGGAGTTATTACTAGAGGGTTTTTTGTATGTGGAGGTAGTGAAGTTATTATTGTTGTTAGTATCAATGAGAACATCTAAAAAGGAAATTTTATTGTTTTTGTTTAGTTCATGAGTAAAGTTAAGAACTGAATTGTTTTGGAAGGTATCTTGTAGTATGTTGATTTCGTTAATATCATTAGTAAGAATAAGAATATCATCAACATATCTTAGGTATATTGGAGGTTTTTTATGCTATTGAAAATTCTATTTTCGAGATCTGACATGTAGAAATCACTGAAAATGGGGCCCAGGACAGACCCCATAGAGACACCATCTGTCTGAACGTAAATATTTTCAAGATGATCATAAAATGGAACTTCAGAAGTGCATGTTAGGAGTAGTTTTCGAAGTATATTCGGGTTGATTTTAAGAGGAGGGAGAGATGGGTTATTATAAATATTATTTATAATAATATCAATTGTTTCATTAACAGGAACGTTAGTAAATAAATTTTCTACATCGAGTGAGGCTAATATACCATTATTGGGTTTAATTGTATGAAGAACTTGAATTAATTCATGTGTAGATTTTATGTTGTATTTGCTCGGTAAGTATGGTGAAATAAGCTGTTTTATTGTTTTTGTGAGTAGTAATTTGCTAAATAAAAAGTTACATCACTTTTGTAACAGATTCTCCCCTGATGATGGCCCAAAGTCGGGCAGAAAGTACTAGGGATACATACAACTATGGACAATACCTAAATCAATTCCCCCCGAATACGATAAAAGTAATACGGGAATTCGAACGGATCCAAAAAGAGAATATGTAGGCATAAAATATCTATTATGTTTAATGAAATTTGCATTAACGAAGAAATGCTGCCTAAATATACATATATATATATATATATATATATATATACGTATGTTGGTTTCCATGTGTGTGTGTGTGTGTGATTCATGTTTTATTCAACTTTGGTTTAAATTTCGCTGGAATGGTTAGCGAGTCCTTCTGCTTAATTCTCAGAATTATTGACCCATATTGAGGTATTTACGTGGCGTTTAGGGTATTTACCTCCCTTCTTATGGTGGTTGGTTTTCCCATGTAGCAGAAAGAACTTCGTATTCGGTCCGGATGACTTTCTCGGGCAAATCGAATTCGGTGAAAGCTCGCCAAACTACCTCTTCTTCAGCAACCTTTGAGCAGGACGGACGTATTTCTGTCCGCTCCTTCCTAGCAGCAATGTCATACACTATGAGGAGAGCCGGTTAATTCATATTCAACTGGGAACCCCTGGGTTTTGAAGTGCAAACCCAAGTGTAAATGAGGGAGCTATCCCCCTTGTTTGGTACGGGCGCCTTTTAAGTTGAGTACATATTACCATTATACACCGACCAGTCACACACGTGACACGGTTAGAAGGGGTGATTTTTTTATTACCATTTCTCCGAACAGAACACACGTGTTGCCTGACAGCTGCGATTTTAGACTTTGCGAAGGGAGCATTCTTTGAGGCGAACAGAGGTAAGAATCACACTGTGTCTGTATTTGCCCGAATTATTGATCTGTGTGAAAGAGATTACAGAAGTTGTTTTCTATTTTGTTTTTAGTTTCACGGCCAAAGAAGGGCCAAAGAAGGGTTTAAAGAAGGAACGAAAACCCATTGCGAATAGACAACTTCTTTACCAGTCGAGCCTTTAACCTCATTTTTTGCCTCATGGTGCTACCGTTACACCAAGGGTCCATGAACAAGACGGCTCTCCTTTGGTATTTGTACCTTTCAAAAGGAGTAGTAAAATATGTCAGCAGGCTAGATTCTTCATCCAGATATATTGCCCTGTATCCATCGCTTTGTATCTAGTTTTGTAAAATGCTTTGTACCAGGGTCACGGTCTTGTAATAAGTTATTTTGATGGCTTTGGATCTAAACATATTCTTAGCTCTCCACTTTTCTTTCTACTGTACGCAATTGCATTCACCTAATCTATTGGTTCGTTTACCTTTTCGATCGCACCAATGTTTTCCAGTTTGTGTAAATCTTTGTTTTAGTTCATCTTTCAAATGGACTGGGTATTTCCTTTGGGTTTGGATGACTGGCGTTGTGTTTTCGTTAATGTGTATTTTTTACTTCCCTGGAAAGTTACTGACACCTTGGAATTTATCAGGGTACTCATTTGCTAGGTCCTCTATGTTTTATATCTTTCTTCTATCCTTTGTTATTATTCTGCAGTTAATTTGTACCATTCCCAACTATATAGACGGTCTTAGTCCTTATATTGCAGTGTCATTCTCGCATTTTTCATAATGTTATATTCTGAGTTGTTGATATCTGTGATATAAATGTTGTGGACGAGAAATGCGTATGGTTGCAAAACAAAGAACGTATAGATACTCACAATAACACCGTAATGACGTTATAGAAAATTTTATAAATAGGTTAAGCACAGAGAATTGAATGGAGAAATATGTTCATAGTTAAAGAATGTATTCAGGGTGATAGTCACAAAGTTCATATACTGTACTTGTCTCGTGGTGAAGGGATGGTTTTCTTGAAAACAAGGGCAGCGTTCCTAACGGCGGCGATCGTTTGAAGTATCAGATGACACGTGCCGGTCAGTAGCGTGGAATCTGGTAGCACGAGTGGGGTGAGGTAGCAAGACTGACTAATAATTATTCGGTCCGTATATTTATGCATTTTTTGGAGGCTCAGAAACGGCAATTTTTGTGCCCCGCGGGAAGCGTTCCGATTGGATATCTATTAATGTATTTTTTTTGTTAATTTATCGCAAACGGAAGTTCTGCGCGGAGCCGATGCGTGAACGACTAACTTTTTATTTTGAGTTGAGAACTCGAAGTGGTAACTTCCGTTTTTTTCTTTTTTTTTTTTTCAAATCAAGGCAAGATCTCGTCTTGTAACAGCTCCCCTAGATCTTACCATGATTTGAGGTTGCTATATTGTTAGTGCTTGCTTGCGTGCGTGTTTTGTTTAGTTTCTGCTTGTTGGTGTTTGTATTATTTATTTTGTTTTTGGCACATAACGAAGTCTTGAAAGCGTGCTGGGAGTTGCCCGCGTGTTGTTCGTTTCGTTGGGTTTTGGTTTTGGGTATTATCTCCGGAACTGCAGTCATTTGCGACAAGATGTTCCCCTGACGAAAGTGTAGGGAGTCGTGACAACGGGTGATGGGGAGGTTGCCGGGGTGGACAAGGAGGTAGGAGTGGTCGTGTCGACGGGTGATTGGGAATTTGGTGAGGTGGTGATAGAGCTGGAGGTGGGGGTGGTCGATACGTGTGCTGCAGGTTATTTGGTCGCGGTACGAGTCGACGGACGTGTCCGCGGTGAACCCAATGCGTTTCACCGTTTTCGTTTTTTACTTGGACCACCACACCGTTCGTTTTGGTGACCTCAAAGTCACCTATCCAAGGCAGGTGAGACAAGTGGGCTGTTGCAGATTGCGGTCGGTGGAGTAGCACCTTGTCACCGACTTGTATCGGGTCTTTGAAGATGCTGCGGTTCAGTTTGGCTTCCATTTTGTGGTCAGCCTCGTTGTTCGCCAAGGCGACTCTTTGATAAGCACCCGGGTTGTTATTAACGATATCTTGGCAGGGGATCTTCGGTAGAGCAATGTTTGGTTGGCGGCCGGTGATAATGTAATGCGGGGATGCACCAGTGGCGGTGTTGGCTGTGGCATTCATTGAGGAAACTGTCGATTCGAGAACGTCCGTCCATTCACAGTTTCTGTCTTCGCAGATCATGTAAAGGGCGTTTTTTAAGGTCCGGTGTTGCCTCTCAATGTTCCCCGAGCTTTGTGGTCGCCACGGGCAGTGAAGTTCCCGGGTGATCGAGGTTAGGTCACAAAATTCCTTCTAGACCTCACCGGTGAAGTGGGTTCCTCGATCGGAGGAGACGATGCGGGGAATCTCGCGGTGACGAAGAAAGAACTGGTAGAGTCCGCGGGCTGCGTCGATTGCGCGGTCTCTGGCACATGGCATGGCCATGAGGTGGCGGCTGAAGCTGTCTAGAATAGTGAGGATGTACCGCTTACCCTTTGAGAGGGGCATTGAGACAAAATCTATGTAGACAACCTCGAATGGTTTTCCGCCTCTCTTGCAATGGCCCGTGGACCAGTTTCGGCGCATGCCGTAATTTCCCTTGCGTTTAGCGCAGGTTTGGCATGACAGAACATACGCCCTGATATCGCGATTTTTGAACTCCCACCAGTAGCTGGATAGGTGTTCCTGCATGCGGGAGATCCCTGAGTGGTTGACACAGTCATGGGCTTGGTGGAGATATTTTGTCCGGAGCTTGTAGGGTACTACCAGTTTTGGTGTGTTTGTAGTATCCCTGATCATCAATACAGATGTACCAGGTTCCAAGTAGAATTGGTGCATGTGCTTGTTATATAGCCCGGTACGATGATCTTTGGGGTCGAGTAGGGTAGCGTCCGGTCTTGGGGTTGCCAACTGAAGATTTTTGAAAGTGTGTCATCAGCGGCTTGTTCCGCAGCAATATCCATGTGGTCAGCTATCTCTTCAACCGGGATGGTCGATGTGGCATGAAACGCGAGGAATGCGTCGATGGCCTGCAGATGATGCTGAATGTTCCGTGTTGTGTGAGTCCCAGGGAGCAGCTGGGAGCTCTTGATTTCGTCCAGGCACCAGGATGGAACGTAGATGTTTAAACTGGAGCCTTGGAGTTTGAAGCGCTTCCCTGCAGGTGTGGGGTCTGCCGTAAGCTTGTCCTTGCTGTGGCCATATCTCCGACTGAGCATGTCTGCCCAGACATTTGATTCGCCTTCTACATATTCCAAGACGAATTTGTAGCACGATATTTCCTCCTGCCATCGTCGTATCTTCGCGTTGTTGAATTCACGTTGATCCAAGTACGTGAGATCGATGATCTGTGAGGACGACGAAGGGACGACTACGCAAGAAATAATCGAATTTGGTGATGGCCCATTTTATCGCATATGCCTCGCGTTCAGTTGTTGACCAGTTGCGCTCCGTCGCGTTAAAGGTGTGTGTGTAACGTTACCTCCCTCGCCCCCACAAACATTACATCCTCTTCTAACCATGTCACTTCTTGGCCGGTGATCAACTAGTGGTCCCCCCCGGGGGGGTAGCGCACATTTCTTGCCACTACAAGAATACGATCGGGGGACAGGAGAAAAAACAAACGAACAAACACGAAGAATGCTTGGGGTTAACTCAAAGCAGAAAGAGAGTATGCAACACTACATTTCCTATAGCATATATGGACTTACGCTAGCATGGATTACTAGCGAAAATTCCACAAAGCAACTGGAATGCCGACATCTCTTGAGTCGATCTTCTTTCACTGGACCCTAGCTTCTCTCCTGCTGTCTCACCGCTCCGGTGTCCGGTGTCAACTGCCCCTGTCCGTGGTTCCACGCCAACTGCCTGTCAGCTCCTTTCTCCAACCAACTCTCTTTCGTGTCCCCTTACCACTTCCGGATACGGCGAGATTTCAGGTCCAAAAACCCTTTGTCTGGTTTCGTGCCAAAACAGACAAAGGAATCGTCTGCTTGGCGGGCCACCAATATAGTGTTACATGTGAGGCCACTGCTATTATTTTCTTTTGGCCGTGTTTATCCTCTTGCATGAGAATGGCCCCACATGCGATATCGCTGGCGTCGGTGGTGAGGGTAAAGAATCCGGTGAAGTCGGGGAATGAAATGATTGGTGGTGAAGCGAGGCGCTTCTTAATTTTATCGAAAGCCTTGTTGGCCCTTTCGGTCCAGACGAATGTCCGTCCGGGCTTGTTTAGTTCGTTTATGGGTGCCATTAGATTGGAGAACATGTCGGTTCTGATGCTCTCGTTAAGGCGTGTCTCGATGAATTGCCGAATCCATACGAGACGTCCGATGAGACTTTGTAATTCCTTTCTCGTTGTCGGAGGTTTCATGTCGATAATGGCGCGGACATATTCGGGGTCGGCCTTGAACCCGTCGCTATTCACGATGCGACCGAGAAATTTAGCTTCGGACGCAAGGAAAATGCATTTTTCCGGGTTTAGTTTTAATCCAAACTTGCGTAGAGCAATAAATAATTGCTCCAGCGCAGTAACATATTCCTCGAAGGTTTTGGCAAGGACAAGATTATCGTCGATATATGACGATATGTTCGCGCGTGAGGCCACTGTGTCGAGAGCCTCAGCTATGCATCGAGAGAAGATTTGTCCAGCGGATGTTAGACCGAAGGCCAGACGGGTGTATTGGAAACAGCGTCCTTTCCAAGTAAAGGCCGTTTTATGGCGGTCAAGTTCGTTAATAACGATTTGCCAATAGCCATTGCGGAGGTCGAGTGTTGAGAAGTACTTGTTACCTTCGCCAATCTTGTTGATTGTCGAGTCAATGGTAGGTATTGGGTATGGGTCGAGATCGACTAAAACCTTGTTGAGGGTTCTCTTGAAATTTGCGACCACTCGAATTTTTCCGTTTTTCTTACGGACGGCAAAAACGGGACTGTTAAATCCTTTAGGGTCGTTGCAAGGTTCGATAACGCCCTCACTTGCCATGCGGGCAATTTCCACATCAACGTCATCCTCCAGCGCTTGGGCTATAGGGTGCTGTTTTTGGCTCCTGGACTGGCCGTTGGTTGGTATGCGTATGGGTTTGATGAAAGTACCCCTTCTATTGTCGTCGGTGCCAAGAATGTCCGCATAGCTGATGAGTAAATCGGCAGTAGCTTCTAATTCCCTACGGCTATGATGGTCTGGAAGCGATAGGCCTACGGTTTGCTTAAGCCAATGGAGTTTTTGGTTGAGAGTCAACCCGTTAGGCGATGATCTGACTGTGGCTCGTGGTTCCTCATTGGAAATGGTTAGGGCGCCGTGTGAAAGGTTGTGGGTCGGTTTTATCCTTGGATGGAAGGTTGTAGAGAGCGGAACAGTATGTTTTAGCTTGCCAGATGGGAGTGTGCGCGCAAGTTCTACAGTCGCCTTCTGGTTATCGATAGTATAGGATAACAGTGTGTGGTGGCCGAGTATGTTCTGACCGATCAAGATGGGAATGTCTGATGTCGTGATCAGTGTGTCGACGTTGCAGAAAGCGGGGGAAGTATCGTCACCCAAGGTAATGTCGCAGGTGAGCTTGCCCAGAATAGAGATGTACCCTCCGATTCCCTTGACTCGGATGTTGGATTTGGACATGTGTCTTCTTGCATCTTCAGGTAAGCGAGAAATGGGAATGATGCAAGTCGTGCATCCGGAATCCAACATGCCTACACCGGAGAATGTGATGCCGTTGTTGCGGAGGTTGATCTGAACAAGGGGCGATCGGAGATCAGGTCGGATTTGGAAGTTAAATGTGTGATGATGCTGAGTGGATACAGGGACCTGGGATCGAGTCGCGTGTTCATAGTTGTGCTGATCGCTATCTGTTCCAGGTAAACCAGTGTCAGTGGTCGCTATGTGTGCTTGAGCATGAGGGGGGTGAAAATATGGGCACCTGTTGCCCTTAAAGCATGCGCGGCCTCGTAAAAAGTTTTTGCATATTGCTTGTTGGCTGGGTTGGCCAGCGCTTCTTTGTGCCCGGTTGTGCTTCATGTTGGAGGTGGGGGACGATCCGATTGTTCCTGTCAACAATGGATGGGTTCCGCCTGTGGGTTTGCCGCAGTTACTTGTTCAGATCCAACAACTGTAGCTGTACGTCGGCTAGTATCAAGATAGCGTTGCGCATCGCTGGCTATACCACCCGCTGAGTAGTGTCTGTCCATGGTTTTGACGAGGTGTGGATAGATGTTAGGTGCCCGTGCCTTGATCTTTTCACTCATGAGCATGGCCCCCATTAGGGAAAACGCAGTTTCGGCCGTCATCTCAGCACTTTGTCTGTCCGACTTGAATTTAGCCGTGATGTGGACTGTGGCCTCTCGGGTTGTGTTTTCAAGTCGGCCTGCAAAATTAGTGAGTTTCTCTCCCTCATATCGCTGAAGGTCCCATGCTCGGCTTAGGTACTGAAAGTTTATCATTTTGCTCCCGTGGGTGGATATAAGGTAAGCCTTTAGTTCCTCGAACGTGGACGTGGGCTGTCTTAAGTCCTCCATCTGCTGGAAGATGCCTTCGTTCAGTCGTTGCTTTGCCAGCTTGACAAACTCCTTCTCCATTGCAGGATATTCCCTTAGTTCTGGCTTAACATGTATGGTGTAAGCCTTATTAAGGTCTGTAATGAAGCGGTTTACATCACTGTCCGGTTCAAATCAAGGCAAGATCTCGTCTTGTAACAATAATGAGGTATTTTCGTGCCGTTTACTACCCACAGGGTAGTTACCTCCCTTTTTACAGTGGTCGGTTTTCCCATTTTGTTGCTGACGTCCTGTCGGTACATTTTTTTGTAAATTCTGAATGGAATTATGTTTCCGTTAGCTTCAGTATCCACTTTCATTTTTATTTTGTGTTTGTCTCCCCCTGAGTCTACACACTCTATGTTTGCGAATATCTCTTCTCTGCGTTCTTAAGTCAAAGTGCCGGTGACTGACATTTTCTTTTTAGACTGACTGCACGGAAAAATGACATTTTAATTCTCAACAGAGTGTACTCTAATGCTAAACAGAATTACCAGGGACTGAAACTTTGATTCTCAAAAAGCATATAGATGGTACACTCCAATCTTAGATAAATGTGCCTGGTAGCTATATTTCAATCTGAAGCAAAACTCACAGTAGACTCGAAATTTGGGCAGAATTAAAAAATTTAAAAAATGAATAAAATTGAAGTTTAATTTTCTTATCGAAATAAAATTGTGTATGTTATATTTTTATCTTGAAGAATCTTTGCTTTAGATGTTGTAAAGAATTGTAAAGTTCAATAAAAACATGTTTAGTTCTCTGTTTGTTGTTCGATTTTTTTACTAGCTTCATTGTGTGGTTTCATCCGTCCATTCATGTCACTGTTGACACTGATTAGCGATTGATCTGTTGTCTGGATCAAAAACACAGTGGACCAAATGAGGACTGTGTAACGTTGTCTCACAGACACAGCACCATCTCGAAGACCAATAGGTATACATTTCTTCAAAGTACAAAGCGGATCCGTTGCTTCTCATACAAAAAGTTTATTGGAAAGATGGAATGAAAGATATACTATTGTTGCATAGAAACGCTATGAGATTCATGGATGGCAGACAAGTAAAATACCCGACTTTTCCCTTTTGCCCCAAGAAGGCTCGAATCTATGAATTCGACTGTCACTTACTAACATAAATAATCCTACTTATATAATATGTCAATTATCTCAATCACTAATGATGTTAAGAACATGTGATCAACTTTTAGTGTTACATTATCTTCCTAACTCAGCCGACAATGTTTTCGTTTTAACATTCGGTCTTCAACCCCCATTTTAAAACAAATCTTTGATATGCCGTCCCGGTTGATTTCCAAAACTTGATATCCCGCCTTACGTGCGACAAGTGCACACTTTGATCTTCGCATGCGACTTGCACTTCATTCGAAGATTTTAGGTAACTTATAATTTATCACAACAAATTAAATAATTATCACCCTTAATTATATTACAGTTGCCCTTACTATACCTAATGTTATATCAGCGTATGGTTGCAAGGAAAGAACAAAAACACAGTGCAAAAACAAAGAACTTGAAAGCACGTACAAAGTTTTAAGAATTGTATTGAAAACAAATAAGTAAAAATTCAAAATAACAGCGTTTATATAAACGTGTTGATATGGAATTAAAAGGTAGAAAATGTCCTATGCTTAGTGGTGGTAGGATTGTTAAACTTACGTGCACGCAGTCAATCAGATGTTACGAGTGCAGAGAGGAGAGGGGTGTTTGGTGATTTACGGCTTAGTTGCTTCCTTCAAAACAAAGAAGAGGAAAGTTAATGTGGGTGATGCGTGGTTTCGTGTTTCGCCCCCCCCCCTCTGTCCCTATGTCTGTCTCTGTCTCTGTCTCTCTCTTTCTCAGAGCTGGATTTTCTAGTCTGTTGGTGTCGTCTGCCTTCTTTTGATCTGCTCCGCTGTCGAGAAATTTGTATTTTATATCGTTTTTCTCTTCTGATCTGATCAAATTGGGTTTATTTTGGGTTTTTTTTCGGATTGGCCGAAAAATTACTTTTAATTATTTTTAATTTTTGACAAATTTCATCGATATTTCGCTATGCGCTGTTCTTATGTGCAAAAACCCCTTTTCAACATTTTGAAGAAATTCTCGGCACCGATACCATCCGGTAAATGCTCTCGTGGGTGCCAGTTGCAATCATTATTTTGTTGAACGATGAATTAAAAGAGATTTCTTTCGGTCATAAAACACAAAGAACAGGGCGATAAATTTCTGTTGCCAACCCTGAATTTTTAGCCGGGGAGGAATTGTAGTGAAAAGAGAGTTCGAGTGTCTTCTCTAATTTTATCGAGAAACAATCCACTGAAACCAAGAAGGAAATACACCGGGAAGGACCACCATAAGATGTTGTTTGGATGTGATGTAGTCTCACCGATAGGCCATCAACTGAGACCAAGAAGGAAGTATATGAGGGAGGACAATCATAAGATATAGTCAGAAAAAAAAGCATAAAATATTTACCAAGAATTAAATGTGACCAAAATAAAAGAAATGAAAGAATAAATAAGGAAAAGAAGTTCAGTTTGGGAGATTCAGTATTTTAAGAGGTACACTTGAGAGAAGGAAAATTAGATCGGAGATAGGAACCCTATTTCAGAATAGTGGAAGTCTGGATTATTAACGTTTATAATTTGTGATCAAATGTCAAGTCGAGTTAAGAGGGCACATACCAACTACTTGAAACAAGAAACCAAAAGAGAAAGAAATAAGGAAGAGAAAGGGTAACTCTAGCAGAACCAGTAGATTTTGAAAAAGAAAGTGAAACTGAAAATGACGAAAGGGAAATCCCCTATAATAGGTTTACTATTGGGGAATCCCAAGAGATAAGAAGGTTTGCAGATAAAGGATCAGAAAAACAAATAGAAGCAAATGATACCCAAAGCTCTAGTTCGGAACTTATTGAGGAAGACTCAAGTAAATGGAAGGAGGAAGATGAAATAACCCAATCCCAGCTCTAAGTCTGGTTAAGTCCGGCTAAGGAACAGAACTGAATCGGAACCCATGGAAATAAAAACAGACAAGAGTGAAAAAGAATTACCTCTGTCCCAGCCTCACAGCCAGTTATGAAAAAGGGTGGATAGCAGAGGGTGAACAGGAATTACCAATAAAACTAAGGTTGACAGGGGTGAAACTTTAACAGACTTCAAAAGAGCTAGGAATGGTGGACACCCACTCACCACTAGGGTAATCATGGGTAAACAAGCGATGCTCCAATGTGTGGAGTCGCAGTGTGGTCGTGTGTTCTGTCATACATCCGGAAGGTTCCCTATGCACTTGGGGCATGCAGTTATGGCAGGGGCCGAATCTGTTGGTAACCACCTTTGTAACGTTGCCCAGTCGGCTGGGGCTGTAGAATACACTGACTGTACTTCTGCAGACCCCCCCCCCAACGAGTGTCCTTATATGACACTAAGCAATCTGATGGTGAGTTTCCAGTAATAGTGGAGCTTTGGGGAATGCAGATTGCTCGTTTATTGCCATCACTCCCAGGTCCACACTAGTCCGGATTGGGAGCACCTAATAAGGGTAAATCTATGGGTCAAATAGAACTAAACCACGTTTTCGAGAGTTTACGGTTTTGCATTTAAACTGCGTATTTTTATTTTAAACAGGATTGTTTAAAATAGAACTGTTTTGACATCTAAACAGCATATTTATGGAAAATTGAATTGCTCGAAATAGAACTGTTTTGATATCTAAACTGCGTACTTAAGCTAAGTTGAACTATCTGAAGTAAAACTGTTTTTACATTTAACTCTGTGTATTTGGGCTGTGGAGTACACCGACTGCACATCTGCAGAGGGGTAATACCCCTTCCCAAATAAGAAAAAAATGGAGGACAGTTGCCAAATAGCGATATTTACAGATACCATGTTACTCTAGGTCATATTTGTCTTGGACTCCTACCAGACAGGACTTGACAACAAGGTCTTATTCATAGTGGGGGTTTTGTAAAGAGATGTCAGGCACGAGCCAAAGTGTGTCTCAGCCCAAAAGGCCAGGCTGCAACACAATTCTGACCCAATGTTACAACTAAACAAGCTGGTATTTATACACCAATATGTCCAATCCTAGGCCAGCAACCAATTACCATCCAAGGAATGGGCTCGCCTACATGGGCACAATGGAATGCTCCAATCTGCCATAAATAACTGTCCTTCTTCAGAGGTCAATAAGATCTGACTAAAGATCTAACTCAGCATGTTACGAAACTGATTAATGACTTTGACGACCAACCAAATTCAACAACAACGATCGTGGGGTTGTACTGAGGTCACCGAAAGCTCTGGTCTTGTTAATGGTAAGGGGAAACATGTGACGTCATCATCTAGAGTCTTCTAACTTTCAAGAAGCGTGTTATGTGTATTTGATTTTTCACAATGTTTTTTAAATTATTCATCTATTTTTTCCATTTAAACGTTGAATTAATTTATTAGCAAAAACAATGCCTTATAGATGCATTGTACCAAATTGCAAAGGGAATTATAAAAACGACCCTAAAATTCAAATATTTTCTTTTCCTAAAGATAAAGAATTATCTGATGTTTAGTTTCGTACAATTATAGGATTTAAACTCTTATATTTGTTAAATGGCCGATGAGGACCATGTGGAGGAAATAATTTTGGGAAAATAGGATCCATAACTCATTTCTTTCTGAAACAAAGCTAGTGGGGCGTCGGTAAATTAAATATTTTCGGGGACCTGATTGGACAGAATAGTCATTTGTATTTTGATTTTTCCCCGAGAAAAAAAATCTTGCGTTTGGATCCTTCACGTGAGACGGATACCTATATATATTCTACGCTTTCGAGAGCTCACTCTCGCATTCTTCGCTCTCCCAACTAGAGACACATAGCTCAAGACAACGTGACGACTTTCACTTTCATTTTCGGTTCTTCTTATCGAGTGACACATTATTTCATACTATTTCAGACACGCAGCCTAAAATGGGAGTCAACAAATATTCATTGCCATAATGAAATTGGTATATTTGCCATACTTCGATATTCTACACTTCACATGGTCTTCCAAATCACCTCACCATACAGATACACACGTTTAGCTTGCGAGCAGAGGAATACTCCGCTACTATGTACCTGTTGCATTTCTTCGTTGCTGAAATTATTTAAGAAAACACAAACTTCGATTTATTGATGTTTTATTTTGGAGCGAGAAAATCAGGCTTTTACATCAAATTGTAATTAAGGGTTTTTTTTTGTAACCTCTTAAATTTTGTGGATTCAGGAGCGGAAATCGCTGTGTTATGTTCCCCGCAGATTCTAGTAGTCAACTGACTTGTCCCTCGTGGATTCTAGTAGAGAACTAACTTATTTCCTCGCATCTTTCTTTTGTGTTCCTCCAACCAAAAACTCCTATCCTAACTCCTACTCCTTCTCTTCATCTCCTCCTACCAAAAGAAACGGTTCCTTATTTTTAGAACACTCTCCAATCGCCATTTTATCAACCTTTACATACCTTTTAGTTTCTCAACGCACTTGTGGTCCTATGCTAGTCACGAAGCCCAATGTGGTGTGACCACTAGTCACAGTACTTGTTGTGGCTGTTGTGTTCGTGACTACCACATTAGCTTCCGACTGTTTGCTTTGTCAAATCCTTCCGTGCCAACGCTGTGTTTGAAAGATCCACGAAGTGGGATTGACACAGTTCAGCCGAATCTTCTTCTGACGGTCAGGTAATATGAGTGGCTAGATTGTCGAGCGACTCAAACAATAGAGAAAACCCGTTGTTAACAAACAACAACATTCTTTTTTATTGAAACACGTTTGCGAGACAATAAAAAAACAAACAAACGATGTTTATTTTCCTGGCAAAAAGAAGAAAAGAGAATATCGAGTGAGGAAGAGTGACGATGAGGTGCGGTTAGAATGACACTAATGTCCCTAAATTCCGGGACTTTGAATTTTTGTAACGTCTAAAGATTGTTCGGAGTGCCTCGGGTCTACAATGGAAGGGATGCTTCTTTGACAGTCTTGAGTTTTTTTTTGTCCCATTTCTCATCCTCTCTGATAATTCGTTTGAAAAGGCAGCCTTCGGGCCGCCTTTGACTAAAGTCGCCAACTTATTGCTGTTAAGCAGTTTTTAAAGAAAAGTAAATGCAATAGTTGCAAAAAATTAATATCTGGAAGAGATAATGTGGAAAAAAATATCTGAAATAGTTGTTTTCAGGGGATTTATAGGCGTTCTCTTTAATATTGTAATGTGATACAACTATTTTGTTCTATATAATTATGTAAGTTGTAAAGTTGGCGACCGTAGTCGAGGGCGACCCGAAGGCTCAATTTTCATTAATTACTGCACCAAGGTGTAGAGGAGGGCGCTACTCTTTCCCCTGGATTGCTCCACTTTACCTTTGATCCTTACCTTATAATGCTGAGTGTTGGGTCAGTATAATGGTGTAGCAGAAAGAAAGAATTTCAAATTATTATTTAGTGGGGGAATTGTTTTGGTCGTTGAAGTTTCGAATTTATATATTTCGTCCAATGAGAATGACTGGTACCATTCTGCCCGGCTGATCTCCCCATGCAATATAAAAGCTATGTATCGCTCCCTCGTCCTCTCTTCTCCTCTGACTCTTCTTGACGATTCCAGCAGCAGTAACAGACCATCACAACAGATGAGCACATTCAACTTTTGGGCCAGTGTTCCTTTAGGTGTCCATTCTTTCGTCATTCATTCCTCCTAGACCCACTGGTCCTCCAAGCTTCAAGGTTAGACATTTAACTCTGGCTTTATCATTTGCAACTGTTTTCTTCCATGTACGAACTCACAGGATAAGGGTTATCTTTCTGGCTCTCATTAAACTTCTTGAAACTCATCAATATTCTCGTCCTTGTTCCTGTATTTCCTTTCTTCTTAATGTAACAGGGCAGACTACAATTTGACCTTTCGTTAAAATGGTAATTCCTGTTGATGGAGTGAGTGAGAGAGAGGCTCTCTGGGATTGGATATACTACTCACGTGATGAGCACAGAAGTCTTGGCACAAAAATCCCAAATCCAGTCAGACGGATTCCACTAGACGTTCCGTGAGGCGGGTAAGTTAAAAGTTCGCAGAAAGACAACTCTAAGATACCAGATATCTTCTTTAGCACGCCGGTAAGTCCCTTAAACTCAACTTTATACACACGAAGGACTGTATATTGTTATTGTATCACGTGTTGATTAATAAATTGTTAGAATTAAACGAAGTATTAATTCAATAGAGGTATCAAGTACCATTTTTTGAGTCTCTGATATAACTCGACTTGGGATTGAACTCCTAGTCTCCCGGGACATTGGTGAACACACTACCCACTTAGTCAAACGTGAACTGATAAGATTTTCTTAATTCATGATTTTCTTCCGTCTGCCTGTCTGTATGTCTGTCTATCTGTCTCCCCCCTCTCTCTCTCTACACACACACACACACACACCTGCTAAACAGAATTGTTTGAAATAGAACTGTTTTATTATTTAGCTGAGTGTTAACAAATGATTGTTTAATTGCTAGTATTAAATAGCAATACTTGAAAACATTAAACTGTATGCAAACAAATGATTAATTGTTAAAAAGAATTATTAATATAGATAAAAATAAGTGAAACCATCTGTGTGAAAAAAAGAGCTCATGCCCGTTTAAAAATGTTATCAAGAAAATGTGCTTAGAAATCATATATTTAATTTATATATATACTTGGATTTGGCATTAAATAACCTACAATAGTTGATATGCCATAAAACTCAACTAAACCAAATCATATATATTTAATATATATGTAAAAATAGGATTTGTCATTAAATAACCTACAATGGTTGATATGCCATAAAACTCAACTAAACCAAATCATATATATTTAATATATATGTATAAATAGGATTTGGCATTAAATAACCTACAATGGTTGATATGCCATAAAACTAAACCAAACATCAAACAATTTTTATGGTCACCGAAATTGAAGGAGCATTTAAACAAATGGGACAAAATCTTGCTTAACACCGTTAAGCAATTTTTTTTTCTGTTGTATGTATTGTATTTCTTGGTTTAATTTTGCGTCTTAGGCGACATTTTATTTTTTTAGTGTCTATATTATGATTTGAACGAACAATACAGAAATTGCCTAGACTGACGGATGATCGGACGAAAAAAAAGGGAATTTTACCAGCTTTTTATTTAACTATTTCCATGAATGGTGAGTAGTTGATTAAATCCTTTCATGTCCTAAAATGGAATATATTCTGAATAGAACTGTAGTTCTGGGGCCCTAAGACTCATGAACTCTCGATAAAACTAATATATATATATATATATATATATATATATATATATATATATATATATATATATATATACCTTGTTCTTATATTTATATATATATATATATACATATATATGAGAACAGGGGAGATTTATTTATTTTCAGATTTAATCGGGTTCCTTAGAACCAATTTGAAACAATTTAGAGTATTTGGACCCCTCCAGCTGGAGTGGGTCTTTTAAATTCGATAAAGCCCTTTGAAGGAAGTCTCATTTAGATTTTTACGCGTCTTTCTATATATATATATATATATATATATATATATATATTTTTAATGTAGCTCTTTCAGTTTTACAAAATGTAGTCTACTTTTTGATAAATATTGAGCGTAAAGAACATACGTAATGGAGGGGTTTGCAAATTCTATGAGCCCAGGAGCCCGTTAAGCTTAAATTCGGTTCAGAATATATCCCAAGAAATTATCAGTTAATAATTGAATTTATTTGTCTTAATAATCCCAGTTGTTGGTTCCTGTGTAAAAGCATAATGAAAAACAAACCTAATAAATAATAGTTATTTTTCGATTTAAAAAGTTGTCTTCATTGATTAATTATGTAAATTATTTAAAATCTTAAAAACATTCTGGTGATTGTACAGAACAAACAACAGATGAATTTCATTAAATTTTGTTTTAATGTACAAAAATAATTTTTTTAAAGAAATAATACCAACCTTTTCAGCATTACTTAGAATACAATAACTCAAAGACCCTACACCTGAAATATAGAAGTATCCTGGTTATGACACACAACATTATCTCAGTGAGTACCCCTTCATTGCCATTACTCC
This sequence comes from Sepioteuthis lessoniana, assembly GCA_963585895.1. Lineage (NCBI taxonomy): Eukaryota > Metazoa > Mollusca > Cephalopoda > Myopsida > Loliginidae > Sepioteuthis > Sepioteuthis lessoniana. Next base: position 19,616,002 of record OY757908.1, on the reverse strand, counting down.
CAGGTCCATTTATTCCTCAGTGATAATAAGTTAGAGTATCATTTTGGGGTCAAATAGATATGTTTGTAGAATTATTTATATTTAATAGGAATACTTGATACCATATAACTTCAATTTAAGAATAATTATTTGAAGTTATAATTGTTTACTAAGGATTATAATTTATTACTTGAAACCATATAACTGTGTGCAAATAAATGATTATTATTGTACAGAAATGGTTATTTGAAACCATAGAATTATTATTATTAGATAGGAATACTTGAAACCATATATCCGTGTGCAAATTGTTAGTATTAGAGTGGAATACTTGAAACCATACGACTGTGTGCAAATTAGTATTAAATTGGAATACCTGAAACCATACAACTGTGTGCAAATTGTTTGTATTCGATAGGAATACTTGAAACCATACAACTGTGTGCAAATTGTTTGTATTTGATAGGAATACTTGAAACCGTACAGCTGTGTGCAAATTGTTTGTATTAGATAGGAATACCAGAAACCAAAAAGCTGTGTGCAAATTGTTAGTATTAGATTGGAATACTTGATATATAAGCGTGTGCCAAAAGAATTCTAAAGAAATGACTACACAAAAAATGTAACTATAAATTTACAATAAACATGATTCCCTAACTTTTTTGGCATAAAATAACTCTAGATGGGTTGACATGCCATTAAAATCAATCAATCAATTAACATAGGTACTTATACAGAATATCTTACTTTCCTATTTGTTTTTGTACATTTCTGCAGAATTAAAGAAAATTTTCATGGGTAAGATTTTCGGTACAAGTGCCAAAACTTGGTTGCATAATTACAGCATTTCATTAAGATCTTCCACACTTTGCAGACTTTTGAAGAAACTAGAGATTTTTTTTTTTTAAAAATTGTTTATACGAAAGCAAAGTTTCCAAGTGCAGTTATACCTCTGGTAACGTTGTTTCGTGTTAAGTTGTTCTCAATTATATGTCATTTGTCAAAAGAAATATATGGAAAAATAAAAATCAGCAGAGTCAGTCTGGACGATGCTGCTCATGCAAGGCAGAAGTTGGAATTTTGTGTTCTGTGAATCTTGATTAAAAATGGTTTCTCACTTAAGTAGTAACTGCATCTCTCACAAGATCATGAAAGTAAACAGGTACCATGTATAATCTTACAGTACTGTCAGCTGAAAATCAATATGCGTTCGTAGATATTATGTTTCATATTGACCCTCGACCGAGCCGTCAATCAAGAGATGTACCTGTGTAAATAAGCAGAAAGACAGCGAAACAGGTGCATCCGGTTGAAGATATTGGAATATCACCTTGACCTGTGGACGTGGTTGAATTCGGTACAGATGCGTACGCCCACAGGAAGCAGGTGGATTTCAAAGAATTATATAGCCAGGTGCCACAGACGGATTGAGTGAGTCTGTTCAGTTCGAGTTGCAGTTGGAGTCAGTCGGGGACAAGATGAATTGAAAGCCAGCGGCAGACAGAGGGCTTGGGCCCTCAGTGACCCACGGTTGAGCAGCCCAGCCAAGATAAGAAAGAAGTGCTACTATGTTCAGAAGAACTTTGGGTCAATATGTGGCAGTCTGTCCCTGTCTCCAACTCACCTCTCACCCATAACCAACATCAACCATTTCGCAACCCTTTTGAGAATAAAGTGTGAGAGGTATATTTTTTTATTATAAAGAAGTGTGTTCGTTCGTTCATTTAAGTCGTCGGTATGTTGACTGTTTCTGCTTATATTTGTTTATGTATATGTATACATATAGTTGTATGGTTGTGACTATACAACAATTTAAATCAACTTTACATCTGTACAATGAAGGAGAATAAGGAGCTTTTGTTCATTTCCATGTAATCCTTAAAGAAAAGAACAACACAGTTCATGAAACACTCAGCCTGTTTCTTATCGAAAAGCATATCAAACAACAACTGTCAGAATCAGCTTTTGATGCAGGCGATCTACTGCCACCAAAGTCTGCAATGTAAATAAACAAATTGAATTTAAATTTTGGCAAATCCAACATAGATTAGTTTATTTTCTACTATTGCCAAATTAATTTTTATAACTGTATTTGTTATTTAACTCTTATTGGTGACTCACCTATGAATATTTACCAACCCCTCCGCTCGGGCAGGATATGACACACGGTCAATTTTTAAGCGGAGTTTAACAGGTTTGAATTCAGAGTTTTCCTTCTCCTAGACTAGTTGCCTTTCCAAGGCTGTAGAACCTAGTCTGCCCTACTATTTACCCATAGCTGGAGGGAGAATAATTGGATTCATACCTTTCCCAAGGGTATTAGTGAAATGCAATTAGCCTGGTCCAGGATATGAACTCGTGTCGTCGTGACTCACCTATGACCAAAATAATAGACTTACCCAAAGGGTACATTAATCAAAAACTAAGCTGGTAGAGCAAGCAGCAGCTGTAGTAAGCACCTTGCATGTCTTTGTGTACATTGAACCAAGGAAACCCTCCTCAGAGACTCGGATACATTTGTGTGGCACCTCATATCTCCGTGTTGAGTTGTTTATTTATTGACCTCTAATAATCAGTCATAACATTAACCTTACAAAAATCATTTCATTTTATAATGTTTTTGAGTAAACTACATTCACTAATTAATGGTTTGCGATAAACTGTAAAGATTGTTAAAGTGCAAACATCTACATTTATGATTATGTACGTGTAAGATATATAGGTCCACGAGATCGACCAAGATATGAATATGTGAAATGTACATAGGGAATCCCGAAATACGCGATACACTTGACGACTTTCTTTTGGTTCAGGTACGAACCTTTTTATTACCTTTTTGAGTTTAAGGTTTTTCGACATGAGGAGAGAGAGACATAATTTCTTCAACAAACGCGCCGCACATTTCGTAGACCCCAACTGGTCTTGCCTCAACGAGACCAAAAATCGACTACCTTCCTCTAGACTCGAATCTCAACTTCTGTTTTTTTCAAATTCCAAAATCCTCAGCGCTTCCGGGCATGACGTCATTCACGTCCCCGATCTCATTTCCTATCTGGGTTTTTATTGTGACATCTCTGATTGTCACATCCGCCCCGCGAGCGCGTGAACACCTGGGCTCAATGTGTGCCCTTGACTAACCAATGCACTAAGCGAAAGGTTCTCAGCCCAACTAAACCGAAAGGCAAGATATATAAAACGAAATCCCTCCGCAATTATATTACATACATGCATGTAAAATAGATTCTTATTGACTATATATTATTAAAAATGCATTTATAAATAAAATACAGAACTGTGATTAGTTATTTGTGGTTTAGCCTGGTGACAAGTAAATTAAACTTAAGACGTTTTTCGACTTAACTTGCCTCACCTGGAACGAATTACTGACTTGAGGTGAGGTATACCTGTAAAAATTTCAAATAATTACATGTTGACTTTTAAAATCTAACAAAGGCTGTTCATATATGTAATATAAAGGTCCAAAAATACTACCAAGATATTCACGAGCATAAAACGTTCACAATGTTCATACACATATAGGAATCCGAAAACACTCGAAATTGGTTCAGGTACGAAACTTTTTATTACCTTTTTGAGTTTAAGGTTTTTCGACATGAGAGAGACACACACAATTTCTTACTATGCTGACTGTTCGTACATCGTCAGCTCTCAACTCACTGACTCAACAAACGCGTGGCACCCCGCCGCAAACTACTGGTCTGGCCTCAGCAAGCTCTGAAAATCAACTTGCCCAAATCTCAACTCTGTTTTTTCAAATTCCAAAATCCTCAACCCATCGCCTCCGGGCATGACGTCATTAACGTCCCCCAATCTCATTTCCTATCTGGGGTTTTTATTGTGACATCTGTGACTGTCACATCCGCCCCGCGCATGCGTGAACACCTGCACTCAATGTGTGCACCTAACTAACCCATGCACGAAGTCGAAAGGTTCTCAGCCGAACTAAACTGAAAGGCAAGATATATAAAATGAAAAATGATAATATAAAAAAAAATCCCTCCGCAATTATATAGCATATAGTTTTGATTTCTAAAAAATTTTCCGTATGATATTCGGTAAATCATAAATGAAAATATTTGAAGTCAATAATAAACACTTCTGTACTTAAAGAAATCATCATAAAATGTTTGAGGAGTGTCCGTGGTGCAGTGGCTAATACGCTAGAATGTGACATCTTAGTAAGTGAGTTCAAACTCCAGCTACGCTTGATGCTTTCATATATCACTGAAGAAAGAAACATTTGAATTGTTAGTGTTTGTAAATTATTTTTTGGTTGGGAAAGGGCCAGTTTTTGATTTAGCTTAAAAATGAAAAGGACGTTTTCATACCAATGATTATTTGAAAATGCTGTGACTTGTAAAAATCTATTTGCATGAAAATAATTTTCCTTGGATGATTTTTTGTTTAGGTTGGGTTGGATTGGGTTGGGTTTTATGGCATATCAACAATTGTAGGTTATTTAAAGCCAAATCCTTTTTATACATATATGTTAAGTATATATGATTTGATTTGGTTGGGTTTCATGGCATATCAACCATGGTAGGTTATTTAAAGCCAAATCCTTTTTATACATATATATTAAATATACATGGTTTGGTTGGGTTTTATAGCATATCAACCACTGTAGGTTATTTAATGCCAAGTCATCTTTATACATATATATTAAGTATATATGATTTGATTTGGTTGGGTTTCATGGCATATCAACCATTATAGGTTAATCTCAAATTCTTTTTATACATATATATGAAATACATAGGATTTGGTTTGGTTGGCTTTATGGCATATCAACCATTGTAGGTTATTTAATGTCAAATTCACTTAATATATATATATATATATATATCAAATATATATAATTCAGTTTGGTTTGGTTTTATGACATATCAACCATTGTTGGTTATTTAATGCCAAATCCTCTTTATATATATTTATCAAATATATGATTACTTTTTGTTGATAACATTTTAAAATGAGCCTGAGCTCATTTTTTTTCTCAGTTAAATGGTTTTACTTATCTAATACGAATAATTCTATTCACTATTAATCATTTATTTGCACTCAGTTTAATGTTTTCAAGTATTTTTATGTATCACTAACAATTCTTGCCCTGTCGCCTGGGTCTGTAAAATGCACTGACTGCTTTTCTGCTGAGGGTAAGAACCCCACAACGAGTGTCCTGGCTATGATATTAAACAATCTGATGGTGAGGTTTCTGTAATGTGGAGTACCTTTCCATTGTCATCACTCCTAGGTCCACTCTAGCCTGGAGTGATAGTACCAGATCTATGGGTCGAATAGAACTAAACTGCATTGCTTGAAATAGAACTGTTTTGACATTTAAACTGTGTACTTTTGCTATACTGAATTGCTTGAAATAGAACTATTTGAATAAACTGAATAGCTTGAAATAGAATTGCTTTTTATAATTAAACTGTGTACTTATGCTAAACTGAATTGTTTGAAATCGAACTGTTTATTAGTATAAAAATGTATTTGGCATTAAATAATGTACAAAAGTTGATATGCCATAAAACTCAAACAAACAATTCAGTTAAACATCAGTCATTTGTTTACAATGGGTTAAATGATCAGTTCTATTTGAAACAATTCAGGTTACCATAAGTACACAATTTAAATGTCAAACAGTTCTATTTGACCCATAAATAGGACCCTATCTCGTACTACCACTCTGGGCTAGAGTGCACCTCAGAGCAATAGCAATGAAGAGGTACGAGTTCAAATCCTGGGCGAGACCAATTGCATTTCACATCGCACTAATACCCTTGGGAAAGGTATGAATCCAATTATTCTCCCTCCAGCTATGGGTAAATAGTAGGACAGACTGAGTTCTTCAGCCTTGGTGAGGCAACTAGTCTAGGAGAAGGAAAACTCTGAATTCAAACCTGTTAAACTCCACTTAAAAATTGACCGTGTGTCATATCCTGCCCGAGCGGAGGGGTTGGTAAATATGAGCAATGAAGAGGTACTCTGCATTCTCCAAAGCTCCTGCATTGCTGGAGCCTCACTGTCAGATTGTTTAAGGTCATATCCAGAACACTCATTGAGTGAGTCTTACCCTTCTAGGGAAGTGCTATCTGTTATTTCACTTGGTACAAAAGTTTATTTGCTACAATTCATTCCTAGTAGTTGTCAAAAAGAGAGAAACAGAATATGAAATGCATCAACTGCTTTAGACCGAAAGAGATGGTTTGGTTTCTTTGTTTAATGGCATATCAACTCTTTTTAGGTTATTAAATTCCAAAGCCATTCTCCTAGAAGAACAGTAGTGGTACTATTTAACCCATAGCTAGGAGGATAAGGAGGTTTATACCTTTCCCAAAAGTATTTGCCCGAAATTGAACGTAATAGCGCGACTGGAGTACGAACTTGCGTACTACGATTCCGCAGTCCATCGCATTAACCATTACACAACGAGGACCCCCCTCCGAAAGAGAGAATAGAGAGTCGTGAGATGAGTGATACAGGCACAGACATTGTTATTGTTTTCTACCCCAGTTATTTTCTGTTGTAGTTCTCAGGGATGCTCATGCTTTTGTTGTTTTTCCTTCCTCACATTTTCAGAGGGAATGCCTGAGTTTCATTCATCCTTTCTGCACTAAGGAATCTTCATGGCTACCTGGCTTAATGTGTTGATGTAGGTTGGCTATCTCATGGAGCTCAACCAAAATGGATACCAATCTTTTAGTATGTCTTCACATCACACCGGTCGGTGTAGAACTCCTTTCTCCTATGTCTTTTATTCCACGCCCTATTAATGACTTTTCGTTTGAGTTTGTTTCAGCCCATCACAGCCTATTGGCCAATTGCTGTTTGATACATACAATTTTTAGCTTGGGTGCTCTACCTGCTGCTATCATGGCTAGGATATTGGGTTACCCTCTGTCACATTTCTATTTATTTTTCCATTTATTGTTCTTTTAGCCTTTCTCTTTCTCTGTGACTCTTATAATCATACCTCTCTCTCTCACTGCCTTGAATCCCTTTCTCATATATGTCCCTCCTTTTTTCTGTCCCCTAGTTCACCTCTAAGTCTTTCTAAAAAACAACTTACTATGAAAACAATCAACCAGACTCTCTAATTATATCACAAAATGCATTTGGGAAAGGCATGGACCCATCTCTTCTCTCCCCAGCTAGAGTAAATTGTAAGGCAGACTGGGTTTTTTTTGGCCTTGGTATGGCAAATGGCTAAAGAGAAGGAAGATTTTGAATCCAAACCAACAGTACTGTGTAAAAGTGACATTTGATCAAAGTGTGTCTGTGGTGGAAGCGTTGGGTATAGACATACATATGAAGGTAACAGAAAAAACATAATCCAAATAGGTGAATATATTATCATACAGTCGAATTTTAATCCATATTTAATTTCAGATATACATATATTGTTTTATGCATAGAATAATAATAATAGTAATAAAATAATGATAACACTTACTGGCCTAGGGGTCCCAACTAGTGTCTAGTTGGCAAACAAAATGAAACAGGCTGTAACCCAATACAGACCCAGCGTTTCTATTAAATTGAAGCTGGTATTTTTAAGCAAATATATCCACTTGTAGACCAGCTGTTAATCATAGCCCACATGGAAACAATAGAACATCCCAACATTCCATAAAATCACTCTCCCTCTTCTGAAGTTCAGTTTGAGATCGGATTTAGCTTATTACATAGCTGAGTGCAGATTCCAAACTCCATATTATGCATATAATCTATTTTAACTCAAAATTTCATGGGCCATGTTTATTAATTTGCCAGTTAGGAAGTTATAAAACACATCTTTACTTGTATTGGCATTGAATGAAATGAAAGAGATTTTTTAATAAAATGTGAACATTATTGAATCCATCCTTATTATAGAACATCAATGAACAAGCACTCACCTTCACAAGCCAAAAGTAACATGGCTGCCTCCTTGGAAAAGCTCGCCAGCTAAAACTCACCTCTTTTATTGAAGAGTGTATGAGCAGCATGTAGATTGGCTCACTTTACAGGAATGGACCTATTCAACACATTTGCATGAGTGGGATTCATTCATCTACTTATTCTCAACCAAATTACTCCTAGGTAATTTTTGACACTCTACTCGAGTCAACAAATATTCTACAGTTATAATCGTTTATGTTGAGAAAGAAAGTTATTTTTGTCCAGATACATTAGTTGAACAAACTTACCTAACTGTTTGCTTGTATAGTAAGTTTGAAATTCACTGGTTTTTGTGAAGCTGTGCCTTTATGAGCCTTAGTAAATAACTACATGTGTTGCCCATGGTGTAATGGTTATCGTCGTAGGAAATGGACACGGCGACATGAGTTCAAATCCTGGACGAGACTGATTACATTTCCCATAGCACTAATACCCGTGGGAAAGGTATGAATCCAATTATTTTCCCTCCAGCTATGGGTAAATAGTAGGGCAGACTCGGTTCTTCAGCCTTGGTAAAGCCACTAGTCTAGGAGAAGGAAAACTCTTAATTCAAACCTGTTAAACTCCGCTTAAAAATTGACCTTGTGTCATATCCTGCCTGAGTGGAGGAGTTGGTAAATATATATATTGCTTGATTGTTTATTTGCTTTTTGGGGTTTTATGCCATATCAACTTTGGTAGGATATTTAATGCCAAATCCATTTTTATACAAACAAACTGTTCTATTTCAAACAATTCATTTTAGCATAAAAGTTGTTAGTGCCCCTGTGTTTTAAGCTGTTTTTTCTTCTTTGTGGTAGCCTCATGTTTCTCTTGTGTATGACATTCCAAGCAAAGAAGTGCTATTGAAGAGATCTTCATGTAGAGTCTTGGCAACTTTGCTTTGCGTACATCTTTTAATATGGTAAATACTTTCTATCCTAATTTTATTCTCATCTAGATTTCCACATCCATGTCTGTATTGATAAATCATGATTTAAATATTCCTTTTCTTTTACAGATTTTCTGGCTGGAAAAAAACCTCTGTTGTATATGTGGAAATAATTTACCTTTGTGGAACTCCAATGGAAAAATATACAAAAAATAAAACCTCACATTGAAAATATACATATAAAAATATACCAAAGAGAAGCCATATTCTTGTGAAATATGTGAATTTTCCTTTTTCAGAAATCATATTTACAGGAACATTTACAAACTGCTTCTGAGGAGAAACCTTATTTATGTAAACTGTAAGATTCTTCTTTTTTAGATAAAATCACATTTAGCACAAAATATGCAAGAATACACTGGAGAGAAACCACATCTGTGTAAAGTATGTGGTTCTTCTTTTTCAGAAAAGTCACATTTAAGACAACACATGAAAGTACACCCTGGAGAGAAACCACATTCTTGTGAAATATGTGGGGCTTCCTTTGCTCAGAAATCACATTTAGTGCAGCATATACGAGGACACACCGGAGAGAAACCCTATTCTTGCAATATTTGTACATCTTCATTTTCTTCCAAACCGTCTTTGGTAATACATATGAGAACACACACAGGAGAGAAACCATATTCTTGTGAAGTGTGTACATCTTCTTTTTCATCAAAGAAATATTTAGTGAAACATATTCGAACACACACTGGAGAAAAACCACATTCTTGTGAAACTTGTGGTACATCATTTGCAGAGAAAGCATCTTTAAAGTTACATATTCGGACACACACTGGGGAGAAACCATATACTTGTGAATTGTGTAAATCTTCTTTTTCAGTTAAGTCAAGTTTGACACGCCATGTACGGGTACACACTGGAGAGAAACCATATTCATGTGAAGTGTGTGAATCTTCCTTTTCACAGAAGTCACATTTAGAACAACATATGCGATCGCACACTGGTGAGAAACTATATTCGTGTGAACTATGTGATTCTTCCTTTTCAAATAAGACTCATTTAATTCGACATATGAGAGCCCACACTGGAGAGAAACCATATTCATGTAAAGTGTGTGACTCTTCCTTTTCACAGAAATCCTATTTAATGGTACATATGCGAACACACACTGGAGAGAAACCATTTGCTTGCAAAGTGTGTGGGTTTGCATTTTCACGTGATTCCCATTTAAAAAGACACATGTTGACACACACTGGAGAGAAACCATATTCTTGTGAAGTGTGTGGTGCTACTTTTTCACAGAAGTCACATTTAGTATTACATATTCGAGCCCACACTGGAGAGAAACCATATTCTTGTGAAATGTGTACATCTTCCTTTTCATCAAATACACATTTGGTGGTTCATATGCGAAGTCACACTGGAGAAAAACCATATTCTTGTGAAATGTGTGGATCTTCCTTTTCACGAAAATCAAATTTGGTACGACATAGTCAAATACACAGTGGAGCGAAAGCATTTTCATGAAATTGGTTTATCCTTTTCTTTTTCATAAATTAATACAAGTGGAGAATATAGAGTTATTCATTGAAGATAAAACTCACTGTACTGTGTCCTTATCATCCTGTGAGAATATTCATTTGAAGATGATTCAACTATATCAATATACAAGGGTCATTCAATAAATAAGGTGAATTGTTTCTAAGTAGTTGAAAGCAATGTTTATAGTTGTACCTTTTTCTGGAAAATCAATAGTGATCAGTGATTTCATGTCCTAGAAGAATTTCTGCAAGACCATTTCTAACTGCGGCACCCAGAACTTTTGTTTACTGTATGTTTTCACTCAGGCTGGCAGTGGCAAGCCCATATTTAGCTAATTTGAAAATATTTTTTGACTGAAATATGCTTCCCTGTACACATTACACATTCTTCTGTAATTTTCATTTAGTTGAAACTTTTCTGCTTCCAAACATTTTATGACAAACCTCTGGAGCACTCTGTTTTGCTACCATTTTGAATAGCCTTAAAACAAATATTTTTGCAAGATTGAAATAATTTTTGCTACAAACCAATTCCAAACAATACAGTGTTTACAACTATGGAAAAAAATTCTGAAAAAATTGATTTTTGGTTTTTCAAAGATTCCTTCTTATTCATTGAATGACACTCAGTTATATGTACGCATACATATATATATATATATGATTAGGTAGTCTGCAATATTTATAAATAGAGTGTGCTCGCTCTTAGTGATTGAAACATATAGATTTAAGAATATAGCAAAAACATAGGGACAAGAAGGTGTATGTCATAGTGGTTTTCTTAGAAAACGAACTTGATAAGTCATGTTCAAATCTTGGATAGCAACTCTACCCCAGAAGAATTTCAGCACCATCCCAAATATGGTATGGCTATAGTCTTTTTCCATCATGGTATAGATATCTAAGTATTTACCCAACCTCTTTGCCTACGTCAGGTTTTGAGCAAAGTACAGCTATTTCAATTTCAGAGTTTTCCTTCTCTTAGACTAGTTACCTAACAAAGCCGAAAGAACCCAGTTTGCTCTACTATTCACCCATTGCAGGAAAAGATAAATTCATGCCTTTTCCAAAGGCATTTACATTTTGAGAAATGCAAACAGCACCACTTAGGATTTGAACTTGAAGTGTTGATTCAATTCCCTTCACTGAATACTGTTATGCTGACATACTCCTAAGGCATACATTTATACACACACATATATATATATATATATATATATATATATATAAGGTTGCATCATAAATTTGTTTTAGTTAGATATAATTTATTCATGAATAATAAAGAATGAAGCAATTTCACTATATAGTGTGTTCACCATTGGTTTCTGTTACCTTCCTGTTGAAGTAAAATTTTATAATATTGAAGGCAAGAATTTTTCCACAAATATTTTCCCCTGGTCTTGAGAAAATTTTATGTCAGTGTATTTTGTTGAGAACTAAAACACATTTTGATCCCTATATATATATATAATGAAAATTCCTACGTGGCCAAGAACAAGCCTACCTAGGTTTCACCTAAACGCCTTGTCAGTTGTTGGTTGGTTGGTTGGTTTGTTTGTATGGCATATCAACCTTTGTAGGTTATTTAACACCAAATCCATTTTTATGTAAATAATCTGTTCTATTGAAAACAGTTCAGTTTAGCATAAGTACACAGTTTAATTGTCAAAAACATTTCCATTTCAAACTATTTCAGTAGTTATATGTAATAATTCAGTTAAGTGTAAATACAGTTTTAATGTCGAAAAACAGTTCTATTTGAAATAATTCAGTTAAGCATAAGCACGCAGTTTAAGTGTAAGTACGGTTTAATTGTCAAAAACGTTTCTATTTTAAGCTATTCGGTTTACTCAATTCAGTTTAGCATAAGTATGCTGTTATTTCTATTTAACCCATAAATAGGGCCCTATCAGGTGCTACCACTCCGGGCCAGAGTGGACCTGGGAGCGATGGCAATGAAGGGGTACTCCGCATTCCCCAAAACTCCAGCACTGCTGGAACCTCACCATCAGATTGTTTTGTGTCATATCCAGGACACTTGTTAGCGGGGGTCTTACCCCTTTGCAGAGGTGCAGTCAGTGTATTCTACAGCCCCAGCTGACAGGGCAACGCCTTGTCCAGATCGCATTGGCAAATTTGGTTAGGATGAAATACATTTTATTGATTAAAAAGACACCTCACCTATACAAAAATTAGTATATAACTCCCCTCACTTTATTCAAGAAACTGACAAAAAAAATGCATTTATGTATATATAGTAACAAAAAGTGACTCCTTCGTATTATGTCACTTCAATATATTGTAAACTTATATTTACTGGTCTTTCTACTCATTGGAATTCTTTCTGTCCCACTAAACAAAAAATTAAGATCTTGACACATGAGGCATGAATTATATGCTCTAAATCTAAACTTGATGCTGAGATTGAGTTTATTTCTACACCTCTTTGCAACAATGGTTTTCCTCTGAATGTTGTGCCAACAGTTATTAAGAATAAAATAACTGACTTGAATAAGATTAAACAGGTATCAGTACAAAGGTGCCCTGTTTATTTGCATCTCTCATGGCTGGGTGGAATTAGTGATAGATTTGCCAAGTATATCTCACAAGCAGTTTGCAGCCAATGAACAAGTTGTCTTTAACATTAATCCTATTCTAACATCTATCCATAAAGATGTTCTCCCCTCATCATAATAATGGTGTAATTGTTATCGTCGTAGGAAATGAACACGGCGACACGAGTTCAAATCCTGGATGAAACTCATTGCATTTCACATAGCACTAATACCCTTGGGAAAGGTATGAATCCAATTATTCTCCCTCCAGCTATGGGTAAATAGTAGGGCAGACTCGGTTCTTCAGCCTTGGTTAGGCAACTAGTCTAGGAGAAGGAAAACTCTGAATTCAAACCTGTTAAACTCCGCTTAAAAATTGACCTTGTGTCATATCCTGCCTGAGCGGAGGGGTTGGTAAATAGGATCATAATAATAATTCTCTTATTTATTTATGTGTTGTTGCAGTTTGTGCTACATAGGAAGGCTGGAGGGAAGAATTAAACAGCATGTCTCTATCGATAACACGAAACTTTAATCTTGGCCTGACTGATAATCTTAGTTATACATACGAGATTTCAATTGCAGAACACATAAATAATTGTGACAATGCTGAGAGATTTAGTGCTGACTTGTTCTCTCTACTAAGCAAGTTGCATTCTTCATTCTATCTTAAAGAATTCGAGACAATTCATATTTCATCCTGCAGTCTGCTTGGACAAAATTTTTTTTCTGCAATAGACTCCAATACAAAATTTTTTTTTCCTTTCCACCCTATAAATTGTGCCTGGTAGAGTTGTCATTGCGTCTCCCAATAACAAAAAAAAAACCCTGCTATATCTGACCTAAAACCTCCTTTCATATTCAACAATTATCCTCTCCTTCGTCTCTTTAAACTGACAGTCGCATCTCTAATCAATTTGTGTCCAACGCAAATGCAGAAAATCACAGAGTGACGACGTTCATTGTTTTTATGTTCTTTTCTGCCTACCCTCATTTGCATGCAAGTCTTCACTCTCCGTGGTTTTATGTGACTGCTGGCGTGAAAATACATGACCATTTGCAATATACACTCACTGAGGGCAGCCATGTTTTTTCCAGTCAAATAAATCTTGCATGCAGAGCATATGCACTGACGTTTTCACTGGGGTGAGTGGCGATTTTCCTCCCATTTTTCACTACAATTATTCCTTTTTGGAATTTTTGTTAATACTTATGTATTTGTGTTCTTTGTTTCCCTAAATTATTCTTTTCATTTTATATTGTAAAAAGAATTTAAAGAGTTTGAATTTGTGATTAAAATTATTTAAGAAACACAGAGAAGTATCCATTGTTGAATGAAAGTATATATTTCAAATCAATGAAAATATAGCAATTCTCATGTTTTTTAAGCTTTTCGTTGTTGTTTTTTTTGGTCGGGTATGGCAATATTTAAGAATATTTGTGATGGTAATGTCTAGTCATCATCATGCTATCTCATTATACTGCATTTTGGTTCTAAGATTTAAAAAATATTAGCGACTAAAAAAAAAAAAAAAAAAAAAAAAAAAAATTATTCCCCACAAAAATCTGCCTGGGTGTATAAGTTAAAAACTGGTATTTTAGACCATTTTAAGAATTTTCAGCCAGAGGAAAGAATAAAGATGTGATTGCTCCACCTTGAACATGCTCTTGGCCAAGAGTGCAGATACTACACTCTGATCCTAAGTCAAAGTGCCAGTGACTGACATTTTCATTGTAGACTGACTGCACAGAAAAATGACATTTTAATTCTTAACAGAGTGTATTCTAATGTTAAACAGAATTACCAGGGATTGAAACTTTGATCCTCAAAAAGCATACAGATGCTTCACTCCAATCTTAGACAAATGTGCCAGGTAGCTATATTTTAATCAGAAGCAGACCACACAGTTGACTCAAAATTTGGACAGAATTAAAAAAATATAAAAACTGAATAAAATTGAAGATTAATTTTCTTATTGAAATAAAATTGTGTATGTTATATTTTATATTTTATCCTGAAGAATCTTTGCTTTTGATGTTGTAAAGAATTGTGATATTATCCGACAAGTTCAATAAAAAACATGTTAATTCTCTGTATGTTGTTGTCCGACTTTTTAAATTTCTTAATTGTGTGGTTTCATCCGTCCACTCATTGACTGTTGACACTGATTAGTGCCTGGTAGGTATATTTGAATCAGAAGCAGACCACACATTTTTAAAAAAATCATAAACTGCACTAAAAATGAAGATGAATGTACAATATAATCTCTGCTTTTAATTGATCTGGTGAATATATATACATATAATTCTTTTAAATACCCTTTCTGGTGGCAAAAGCTGCTTGATAGCACCAGGAGTGGCAGTACCACCTTGAGCGATCAAAACTGTGTTATCATCCCTGGTTGGCAGTTGATGAGGGCAGGGTATTGCACGTGCTTTCACATGTTGTATGATAAAAAAAAATCTCTTATCACCTCAACCACCATATTTTACAGGGGGTGTCCTCATAGTGTAAGGGTTAAAGAGCTGAACTGCAGAATCGTAGTATGCGAGTTCGAATTCCAGTCATGCTACTAAGTTCACTCTCGGACAAATATCCTTGGGAAAGGTATGAACCTCTTTATCCTCCCATCTACGTGGTGCTTTCAATAAGTTTCCAGACTTTAAAATTGTCGTAGACTCTTGAAAATTCACTATGTTATTACTATACATCTAATGAGATGACTGACCAACTTTTATGATTTCAGGTACAAATGAACAGCTACTGCAGCAATTGGAATACACCCTACTAAAGCCTGATTGTTACAGCTGGTGAATTTCAAAAATGCAATCTGGACATGAGGACACTTTAGAAGAATGATATGCAATAAAATTGTGTTTTAAACTTGGAAAAAATGCCAGAGAAACGTATGGAATGCTTCAGACTGCTTTTCGACCATCTTGCATGAATCGAGCATCAGTTTTTGCATGGCATAAGAGATTCAAGGAAGGTAAGGAGTCTGTGAGGGATGATGAGAGATGTGGTAGGAGTAAGGAAGTCAATACACCAGAGTTGATTGGCCAAAGGGTTAGGGTTACTATGTCGAGGTTTTAAGGGAATTCAGCAAGAGATTCCGTCGGAAGAGGCCAGCACTCTTCAAATCGGGTCAGTGGCATTTCCACCAGGACAATGCACCAGTCTACAACACCATCCTGGTCACAGACTATTTCACCCTCACTCTAGTCCATACCTTGCTCCCTCTGACTTTTGGTTATTCCCTAAGCTCACAGGCTGTCGTTATGAGACAATTGAGGAGATAAAAGAGGCTGTGACGAAGGTCATTGACACACTCACACAAGAGGACTCCCATGGGGCCTTCCAGAGGTTGTTGGAATGGTACAACAAGTGCATTGCAGCCAGAGGAGATTACTTCGATGGGGACTAGAGTTTCTTGTGTGTACTATCAACAAAAGTGCCCATACGAAAAAAGTCTGGAAACTTATTTAACGATCCTCGTATGGGTTAAATAGTACCACTCCTTTTTTTCTAAAAAGGATGAATTTGGCATTAAATAACCCGAGAAGGTTGCTATACCATTAAAAAACAAGCAAAGCAAAGCAAAAACCATATTTTGCTGGATAATTCACCACAGTGTTGATAGATTTTGAAATATAAGAATTTGTTGGAATAATCTGTTGAAGATAATTCACTTTATTTACAGTGGAAACTCTTCCGCATAAATACCTGGGATTTTTGTAATGATGCAGAAAATTTGGAAATACCAATGATTCCAAGTCTTCAGCTGATTGAACCGATGTGCTTATTTCAATTGGATTAAATGTACCGTTGATATCAAATTGTACATATTCTTCATCAAGTTATACCTGGTTTTGTGAAAACTGGTGAGATACTTGGTCTCCAAAAAATGTCTCTCAAATTTGTAGAAAGAGTCAATGTTGAAATATGTTGCTACCGGCAGAATGATTTGATCCAAGAATGTATCTCATTAGCTTTTGTGTTTTGTGTAAATTTCCTGAATTTCAACATATGAATATTATTATAAATGAAAAAAATGTTCATTAAATTCTAAAATTTTGGTGACACAAAAGTTATTTATGGTATATCAATTAAAGAAGAGATATGTGAAAATTTATAGAGATGAAAATGTGAAAACGTATTGAGAGGAAAATGTGGAAATTTATTAAAATAAAAATGTGAAAATTTATCGGGAGGAAAATGTGAAAACATATACAGATGAAAATGTGAAAATGTGAAAATGTAGAGGGATTAAAATATGAAATATGGAAATGTATAAGGATGAAAATGTGAAAAGGTATAGAATTGAAAATTTGAAAATTTATAGAAAAATGTGAAAATGTATACAGATGAAAATGTGAAAATTTAAAAAGATGAAAATGTGAAAATATATACAGATGAAAATGTGAAAACATTTAGGAATGAAAATGTGAAAATATATTGAGAGGAAAATGTATACAGATGAAAATGTGGAAATGGGAAAATATGAAAATGTGAAAATGTACAGGGATGATAATGTGGAAAGGTAAAGAACTGAAAATTTAAAAATTTATAAAATGAAAATGTAGAAATGTGGTTGGCTAGTATATTCTTGGGTTGATGTTGCATACTCATATGCAACTATACACATATACGTGCGGAAACATAGTCAGCATAGTAACGACGAGCGGACAGTTCTAAAAAAAAAATATATACCTCTCACTTTATTCGAAAGGGTTGTGTGTGAGAGGCGAGTTGGAGACTGAACAGAACTGCAACATATTGACCCCCCAACTCTTCTGGCTATAACAACATTTCTTTC
Source organism: Sepioteuthis lessoniana (assembly GCA_963585895.1). Classification (NCBI taxonomy): domain Eukaryota; kingdom Metazoa; phylum Mollusca; class Cephalopoda; order Myopsida; family Loliginidae; genus Sepioteuthis; species Sepioteuthis lessoniana. Next base: position 19,598,265 of record OY757908.1, on the reverse strand, counting down.
CTATTCTCCTGGGGTGCTCAACCGGGGGCCTTGGGGCCCAGCCTCTGCTGGGACATGATTCTCATTCCAGCATCTTCTCTACAACTGATCTGAACTTCCTGTTGCCAGGGTTATATAATAATTTGACGCCCACATACTTCTTGCGAGCGTCACAATTCACACTCAATTCAACCCATCGACAGTCAAGGTTATCCCCCGATATCTTCGACCGGATGCACCTGTTATTTACACAGGTGCATTTCTCATCTGACAGCCCGGTCGGGTCGGAGGGCAATATGCAACATTGATCTGGTTTGTGTGTATAATATGCAAAGGTGTCATGGCAGGTTGTGTCATCTGTTTTAATACCACAGTTGTAGAAGTCACTACTTTAATGTGCAGAATAAACAACAAGAACAACACTTATCGGTTCAGCAGCCCCAGCTAGCGTCCAGCTGGCAGACAAAAAATAAAATGGGCAGTAACTCAATACCGAGCCGTAACATTTTAAGCAAGCCAGTGTACACACACACTAATATACCCATTCACTGGGCCAGCAACCAACACTGTCCAGAGAATGGACTGAGCCACTTGAGAACAATGGAATGTCTCAATGTCCATATAATCTCAAGTCGTAGCTCATTACTTTTTATGCAAATGAGTATTTACTCACAGCTAACAAGCATTACGAACAAATTCAAACAACAGTCAAGAAAACATTGGGCATTACTTGATATATCACCTGCTGCATAGTGGTTTTCTATTGTGTTATATATATATATATATATAAGTAAAAGTAAAGTTAGTGACCATAGTCAAGGGCAAACCAAAGATTCCCTTTTCATTAGCGACAACACCGATATGTAGGAGACGGTGGTACTTCTTACCCAGGATTGCTCCAGTTTACCCTTGATCTCTACCTTATAATGCTGAAGTTAAGCAAGGAAGCATCAAGTAACATTTTTTGAGTCTTTGGTACGACTTGAACTGGGATTGAATCCTGGTCTAATTGGCCATTGACAAACACCCTACCCACTTGGCAAATGATCTGACTAAAGTTCTTCTTCAGATGATGATTTTACTTCTTGTCAATGGTAAATGTTTTGGTTTTTAAATTTGAAAACATTAAACCTTCATCAGGGCATTTAATTTGTTAAATGAACTAAAAAAAATGAGAAAGTTTTAAACATTCCATTTCTGATGGTGAAAAGATATCAATAATTGAGAAGAGAAAAAAAAGAAACAAACAAACAGGAACACATATAAATAAGTCAACAATTGATAACAGATGTAAGATGTACATATGACAACATCTACCTCAATATGTAATAACAGATGTAAGAAAGATGTACATATGACAATATCTACCTCGCTATAAGTCAATATGTAATAACAGGTGTAAGATGCACAAATAACGTCTACCTCACTATAAGTCAATATGAAATAACAGATATAAGAAGAACATTTACCTCACTATAAGTCACTATGTATGATGTCATATGTAAGATGTAATATGTACATATTGTCATAGGTACAACATCTACCTCAATATGTAATAACAGATGTAAGTAGAAAGATATAGCAACATCTACCTCACTATAAGTCAATATGTAATAACAGGTGTAAGATGTACATAAGACAAACATCTACCACAATATGTAATAACAGGTGTAAGAAGAAAGATGTTCATACGACAACATCTACGTCACTATAAGTCTATATGTAATATCAGATGTAAGATGTACATATGAGAACATCTACCTCACTCTGTCAATAAGCATTGTGGCCTTGTTAGGGTACATAAATAAAGACACTAGAAAGGAACTGAGTTAAACAAATATATTAACAAAGAACAGTAACACAACATATACAAATAAGAGGGTTACCAGCGAGACGGTTTCAGTCCAACATGAATATGTAATAACAGATGTAAGAAGAAAGATGTACATATGACAACATCTACCTCACTATAAGTCAATATTTAATAACAGATGTAAGATGTACAAATGACAACATCTATCTCAACATGTAATAACAGATGTAAGAAGAAAGATGTACATATGACAATGTCAAACTAACTATAAAGCCAATATGTAATAACAGGTGTAATATAACAACGTCTACCTCACTATAAGTCAATATGTAATAACAGATGTAAGAAGGAAGGTGTACATATACAACATCTACCTCACTATAAGTCAATATGTAAGATGTAAGATGTAGTATGTACATATTGTCATAGGTACATATTGTCATAAGTACAACATATGTAATAACAAATATAAGAAGAAAGATATGACAACATCTATCTCACTATAAGTCAATATGTAATAACAGGTGTAAGATGTACATAAGACAACATCTACCACAATAAAAAAGAAGACAGATGTTCATATGACAATAAAAAAGAAGATATGGTGTAACAGGTGTAAGATTTACATATAACAACGTCTACCTCACTATAAATCAATACATAATAACAGATGTAAGAAGAAAGGTGTACATATACAATATCTACCTCGCTATAAGTCAATATGTAAGATGTCATATATAAGATGTAAGATGTACATATGCACATGCAAGATGTAATATGTACATATTGTCATTGGTACAACAATATATAATAAGAGATGTAAGAAGAGAGATATGACAACATCTACCTCACAATAAATCAATATGTAATAACAGATGTAAGATGCACATATAACATATACCTCACTATAAATCAATATGTAATAACAGATGTAAGATGCACATATAACATCTACCTCACTATAAATCAATATGTAATAACAGATGTAAGATGCACATATAACATATACCTCACTATAAATCAATATGTAATAACAGATGTAAGATGCACATATAACATCTACCTCACAATAAATCAATATGTAATAACAGATGTAAGATGCACATATGACATCTACCTAAATATGTAAAAACAAATGTACATATGATATACATATGACATCTACCTCAACATATAATAACAGATGTAAGAAGAAAGAAGTACATATGACAACATCAACCTCACTATGTTAATATGTAATAACAGATCAAAGATGCACATATAACAAAATATGTAATAACAGATGTAAAAAGAAAGGTGTACATATGACAAACAAGTCAATACATAATACCAGATATGACAAGATCTACCTCACATATGACAACATCAATATGTAATAACAGATATAAGAAAGATGTACATAGGACGTCTTCCTCACTATAAAGTCAATAACAGATATAAGAAGAAAAGTGTGTATATGACAACATCTACCTCACTATGAGTCAATATGTAATATGTACATATGACAACATTTACCTCAATATGTAATAATATGTAAAAAAGATGTACATATGATGCCTACCTCACTATTGGCTATAGTATACATACGTATGAACAGTTGTAAGATGTACATATGAAAACATCTTCCTCACTACAAGTCATGTAATAACATACGACGTCTACCTCACTATAAGTCAATACATAACAACATATGTAAGAAGAAAGGTTTACATAACACATCTACATAAAAGTCAATATGTAATAACAGGTGTAAGATGAAATCTCAAAATGTAAAAACAGATGTACATATGATTTACAAGACAACATCAATTAATGTAGTAACAGATGTAATAAGAAAGATGTGTAATAACAGATGTAATAGTGAGGTAGATGTTGTCATGTGTACATCTTACACCTGTTAATACATATTATAGTGAGGTAGAATGTCATAGTACACCTGTTTAATACATATTATAGTGAGGTAGAATGTTGAATAGTGTTTAATACATATTATAGTGAGGTAGAATATCATAGTACACCTGTTTAATACATATTATAGTGAGGAAGAATGTCATCTACCTAAAGTCTATGTGTGTAATAACAGATGTAATACGTATTGGATTTATAGTAAGGTAGACATCATATGTACATCTTTCTTCCTACATCTGTTATTACATATTGAGGGAGATGTCACATGTCATATATACATATATACAATGATGTCATTGTCAGATATCATATATACATCTTTTTTACATCTGTTATTACATATTGAGGTAAATGTTGTCATTATTACATATTGATTCATAATGAGGTAGATGTTGTCTTATATGTTATTATGTAATTGACTTTATAGTGAGGAAGACGTCAGGAAGATTACATATGTCAATATCTTTCTTCTTACATCTGTTTATTACATATTGAGGTACAATGTTATTACATATTGACTTATAATGAGGTAGATGTTTTCATATGCATATCTTATGTCAGGAAGATTACATATGTCAATATCTTTCTTCTTACATCTTCTTACATCTGTTTATTACATATTGAGGTACAATGACTTATAATGAGGTAGATGTTTTCATATGCATATCTGTTATTACATAGTGACTCATAAATGTCATAGTACATATGACAATGACAATGTACATATGATATATGTTACATCTACCTCAATATGTTACATCTACCTCAATATGTTACATCTACCTACATAGTGACTCATAGATGTCATAGTACATATGACAATGACAATGTACATATGATGTATGTTACATATTACATATTACATATTAACATTACATATGTAATATTACATCTGTTATTACATATTGAGGTAGATGTAATAACATATGTAATACATATGTAATATTACATCTGTTATTACAGATAACATCTGTTATAACAGATTTAATATGTAATATGTAATATTACATCTGTTATTACATCTGTTACTACATCTGTTATTACATAATGTAATATTACATCTGTTATCTGTTATTACATATTGAGGTAGATGTGTAATAACAGATGTAATGTTAAAGTGGAGCAATATACACGTCTACATGTAATAACATATGTAATACAGATGTAAGAAGAAAGATGTATCTGTATATATATGTACCTCAATATGTACATCTTACATCTTACATATGACAATGTCAAACTCACTATATATATAATATACATAATATATATATAATAACAGATGTACATCAGAAGATAGATGTACATATGACAACATTTACCTCAATATTACATATTACATATTACATATTAATATTACATATGTAATATTACATCTGTTATTACATATTGAGGTAGATGTAATAACATATGTAATACATATGTAATATTACATCTGTTATTACAGATAACATCTGTTATCTTACATCTTACTTATATAATATTACATTATGAAATAACAGATGTAATATTACATATTACATATCTGTAATATTAAATTACATATTAAATCTGTTATTACAGATAACATCTGTTATAACAGATTTAATATGTGATATGTAATATGTAATATTACATCTGTTATTTCATAATGTAATATTACATCTGTTATCTGTTATTACATATTGAGGTAGATGTGTAATAACAGATGTAATGTTAAAGTGGAGCAATATACACGTCTACATGTAATAACATATGTAATACATATGTAATATTACATCTGTTATTACAGATAACATATGCAATATTTCATATGTAATATGTAATATTACATATGTTATATGTAATATTACATATGTAATATTACATATTACATGTAATATAACATATATGTAATATTACATATTACATATGACATATTACATATAACATATTACATATGACATATTACATATAACATATATGTAATATGTAATATTACATATGTAATATGTAATATTACATATGTAATATGTAATATTACACATCTACCTCAATATGTAATAACAGATGTAAGAAGAAAGATGTACATATGACAATGTCAAACTCACAATATGACAGCATCTACCTCACTGTAAGTCAATACGTAATAACAGATTTAAGATGTACATATGTAATAACATGTACCCCAATATGTAATAACAAATGTAAGAAGAAAGACAATACAACATCAATATTAGTCAATATATAATAACAACATCTACCTCACATATTAGTCAATATGTAATAACAAATGTAAAAAGAAAGATGTACATATGACAATGTCAAACTAACTTATAAAGTCAATATGTAAGATGTACATATGACAATGTCTACTCCACTATAAGTTAATAAGTAATAACAGATATAAGAAGAAAGGTGTCCATATGACATCATCCGCCTCACTATAAGTCAATATGTGACAATATCTACCTCAATAATAGATGTAAGAAATATGTGCATATGACAACGTCTAACTCACTATGAGGCAATATGTAATAACAGGTGGAAGATGTACATATGATAACATCTACCTCAATATGTAATAACAGATGTAAGAAGAAAGATGTATCTGTATATATATGTACCTCAATATGTAATAACAGATGTAAGAAGAAAGGTGTACATATGACAATGTGTAACTCACATATGTAATAACAGATGTAAGATGTACATATGGAAATATCTACAATATGTAATAACAGATGTAAGATGACAGCATCTACCTCCATATGTAATAACAGATTTAAAAAGAAAGATGTACATATGACAATATCTACCTCACTTATAAATCAATATGTAATAACAGGCATAAGATGTACATATGACAACATCTACCTGAATATGTAATAACAGATGTAAGAAGAAATGATGTATATAGGACAACATCTACCTTAATATATAATAACAGATGTACATACGACAACGCCTACCTCACTATAAGTCAATATGTAATAACAGGCTTATAATGTATATAGGACAACATCTAACTTAATATATAATAACAGATGCACATATGACAACATCTATCTCAATGTGAAAAAATGTATTTGATCAATAGAAGAATTAGCATTAATTACCGGGAAGACAAGTATTAGCACAGAATCTGAATTTCGAAATTTTGAAAGGAGACAAAAAATGAAAATTTAAGTTAAAATTGCAAATTAGGTCTCTTGGCACCTTTTGAAGGATTAAATTGCTTTATTCTTAGCACTATTAGTTGGAACAAAAAAATAAGGTTCAGAAAAATAAATTTTTTAAGAGTCACTGATATAATTAAAAAAATTTTTTTTCATATATATATATATATATATATATAGAGAGAGAGAGATACATATATATATACAGATAAATGCATAAATAAGCATATATATATATATATATATATATATATATATATAAGCATATATACACCTTTGTATATATATATATATATATATAAGTATATTTATATTCACACATGTACATGCATATATATATATGTATATATGTATATGCTGACAGAATTAATTGGTCCATTACCAGACCTAAAGAATTTTATGAAGATCAGTGTGTGTGTGATAGTAAGCTAAGAATGAAAATGTATCCCTAATTGAAAGTATTAATTTAGGAATATTTATCATTCTAATTTTTTTTAAAATAACATAGACAAATATCTAACCCTATACAGGTGAGTGGTTTAAAACATTTCCATGATTTTTTTTTGCAAAAAAGTAAGTAAATTTAGCGACCGTAGGCGAGGGTGACCCAAAGGCTCCCTTTTCGATAGCTACATCAAAGTGTAGGGGAGGGTGCCACTCCTTTCCCTGGATTGCTCCACTTTATCCTTGATTCTTACCTTATAATGCTGAGTATAAAGCAAGGTAGCATCAAGAACCATTTTTTGAGTCTTTGGTATGACTTGACTATGGCCAGTGGCGAACCCTATTTTTAAATTTGAATATTCATTTACCCTAAAAAATTTAACAATAAAAGAATTTAAGAATGAATGTATTACAATCTTTTTCATTTTAGGAATTATTTACAAATTCAACTTATGAGTGGTTTTGTAGATTATCATAATTTTATTTTTTTAAAAAATATGGCAAAAATTTAAATTCAGTTCTTAATTGCCTGTTCCGTTAGAGACAAAAAATGTATTCACTGAGTCTATTTTTTTTTGTTACCCAATAAAATGTAAACAGAAAAAATAAATATATATAAATGCATAGATAAAAAGAAATATATATAAATGCATAAATAAAAAGAAATATATATATATATATATATATATATGCATAGATAAAAAGAAATATATATATATATATATAAATGCATAGATAAAAAGAAATATATATATATATATATAAATGCATAGATAAAAAGAAATATATATATATATATATATATATAAATGCATAGATAAAAAGAAATATATATATATATATATATATATATAAATGCAGAGATAAAAAGAAATATATATATATATATATATACTAAGACTCTCTGGAAAGCAAGATGACTCTTTGAAAAGACAAAGTGACTCTTCAGAAAGTTGGAGTGACATCCTGGAAAGACAGGAATTTTAACAAATATGGATAGTACAATGAAAGAAAAATACCCTCAGGGTGTCTGTAGTGGGGAGGGAGAATATATCACCCATCTTACTTGCTCATACGGTAACGATCTGGATATCTACCTAGCTACAACGTGTGATTGCGACAGAAAATTCAACACCTTGCGAGGATCACGAATCCACAAGGCGCGCTGGTGCAAACAGCGTAATTCTCCTGCCGGAGAATGTAAATCGAATGATGTGCCTATGAATCAGGTTTACCCCCACAGTATTCACGAGCCCATTGCTGACCATCAGCGTCCTGGAGACATTCCTTGCAAGCCAAGAATTTAGTGGCCCAAGGTTAATCAGATAGCTACCTGGACAAACTTAGACCAGGAGTACTGGCTTGAGCAACCGAAACTGTGTTTTCACCCTGGTTGGCAGCTGATGAGGTTAGGGTATCGCACGTGCTTTCAAACGTTGTATGATGAAAAAAAATATATATATATATAAATGCAGAGATAAAAAGAAATATATATATATATATATATATATATAAATGCACGGATAAAAAGAAATATATATATATCTATATAAATTCAGAGATAAAAAGAAATATATATATATATATATATATATATATGCAGAGATAAAAAGATATATATATATATATATATATATAAATGCATAGATGAAAAGAAATATATATATATATATAAATGCAGAGATAAAAAGAAATATATATATATATAAATGCATAGATAAAAAGAAAAAAAAATATATATATACTTATATATATATATATATAAATGCATAGATAAAAAGAAAAAAAAATATATATATATATATATACTTATATATATATAAATGCATAGATAAAAAGAAATATATATATATAAATGCATAGATAAAAAGAAATATATATATATATATATATATATATATAAATGCATAGATAAAAAAATTCTTTTATATATGATTAAAAAACAAGCAGTTATGTCACAAATGAAATCTTATGATGACTTGGAGGTTGGGAATGTTTTCAGAAGTGAAGCATTGTTACCACTGACCTAAAGTGCGTCTGCAGGATCTAACTATTCCACCTGACGTATTTGGTTTTCTATCAGAGTGTAGGAATGCCAGATGAAAATGCAGTCTCATCATATATTTTTGTATTCGCAACTCAAAATGCTGAACATTATGCTTATATGCTGTTGAAAAGTCAGAGAATGGATTTTCCTGAGAGAGAAAATAGTTTATAGAAAATAATTTATTTTAAGTGGGAAATTTCATATGAGAAGTAAAGTTGGCGATGTTAGTTGAGGGTGACCCAAAGGCTCCCTTTTCTATAACTACTACACCTAGGTGTAGGGGAGGGCGCAACTCCAATCTCTGGATTGCTCCACTTTACCCTTGATCCTTACGTTATAGTGCTGAGTGCTAAGCAAGGCGGGATCAAGAACCATTTTTTGAGTCTTTGGCATGACTCGACCTGGGATTGAACCCCAGTCTCCCGGACCATTGGCAAACACTCTACTCATTTGGCCAATATTAATTCAAATGATGAGTGTTTATTTTATAAATAGTTTATTTCTTTATATTTAAAATAAATTAACCATGACCCACACTCAAACCACATGTCCAAACCGCATCGCTCTTTGCGTGGGTAAAAAATGGGGTGCATCCTGCTGAAGTTGGAGCCCTGGCCTCAGTGTTGAAAAAATCAGCTATAGAGCTCAAGCAACAAAAATTACTAAAATGTAAACACACAATACAAATAGCAACATTTAATGTCAGAACCTTGACACTGCTGGAGAAGTAGGGATGAGCTTATAAGCGATGTACTCCTATGGACTTCTTCACATGGCTGTGTAAAAGCAGGGCAGCCAGCTCGAACCTACATACAGCAGCTCTGTGAGGATACCAGGTGTAGCCCTGGAGATCTACCGGAAGTGATGAAAAATCGGGAGGGATGGCAAGAGAGGGTCAGGGATATCCGTGCTGTTGGTGCGACAAGATGAGATGATGATGATTTACATTGATTAAAAATCAATATATTTTATTCCAAAAAAGATGAAAATATGCATTTAAAAAAATCAGTTTTTGAGTAATCAATAAAAAATATTTTGATTTGATTTTTGTTATTTTCTTTTTTATCATCTAAAAATGTAACATAGGTTGGTACAATAAAAAAAAAAGAAATAAAAATGTGTACAATAAAAAGAAGCTAAGAATTTCTTTAAATATAATCATTTTATTGTAAAGCACATTTATTTCATGTTTCCTTGAGTAGACCAAGTTTAATCCTTCCTATAAGGATCATTTTTTTTCACCTAACATGGCTTCCACCAATTCCTAAAATCATTTTCTGAGATCAAAAATATAGTCTGAGCGATGATGTAGCTAAATAGATAGAATTAGACACCATTAAAGTGACCATTACAAAAGTGACCGGGTCCGACCCAAAATAGAAGGATGAATTGTCACAAATTCCGGACATGTAATACTAGGTGCAGTGACAAGATGTGTTCATAAATTCCAATTTGAATTCAGTGAAAATGTAGTTTTACACACTTAACCAGAAAATGCTTTCTCTCCAGTATGTGCTCGCATGTGGCTTTTAAAAAGAATCTTCTGAAAAAATGTTGATCCACAAAAGTCTCAAGAAAATGGTTTGTGTATTTGCATGTGTTTCCTTAAAGTGGATCGGTCTGAAAATCCTGTTCCACAGACTTTACAAGAAAATGGTTTCTTTCTATTATGTGATTGCAAGTGGCTTTTCAAGTCAGAACCCTGCGAAAATCTTGATCCACAGACTTCACAAGAAAATGGTTTCTCTCCAGTGTGTGTTCGCATGTGTCTTTTCAAATGGGAACTCTGTGAAAATGCTGATCCACAAACTTCACAAGAAAATGGTTTTTCTCCAGTGTGGGTTCGCATGTGACTTTTCAAATGAGAACCCTGTGAAAATGCGGATCCACAGACTTCACAAGAAAATGGTTTCTCTCCAGTGTGGGTTCGCTTGTGGCTTTTCAAATGGGAACTCATAGAAAATGATGACTGACAAATGTCACAAGAAAATGGTTTCTCTCCAGTGTGGGTTCGCATATGGTCTTTTAAACTGGAAGGATGTGAAAATGCTGATCCACAGACTTCACAAGTTAATGGTTTCTCTCCAGTGTGTTTTTGCATGTGCCTTTTTAAATGAGAACCCTGTGAAAATGCTGATCCACACACTTTACAAGAAAATGGTTTTTCTCCAGTGTGGGTTCGCATGTGGCTTTTCAAATGGCAACTCACAGAAAATGCTGACTGACAGATGTCACAAGAAAATGGTTTCTCTCCTGTGTGTGTTCGCATATGGTTTTTTAAACTGGAAGGATGTGAAAATGCTGATCCACAGACTTCACAGGAAAATGGTTTCTCTCCAGTGTGTGTTTGCATATGTCTTTTCAAATGGGAACTCATAGAAAATGCTGTTCCACACACTTCACAAGAAAATGGTTTCTCTCCAGTGTGGGTTCGCATGTGGCTATTCAAAGTAGAACTCATAGAAAATGCAGATCCACAGACTTCACAAGAAAATGGTTTCTCTCCAGTGTGGGTTCGCATGTGAATTTTTAAATAGGAGCTCATAGAAAATGCTGATCCACAGACTTCACAAGAAAATGGCTTCTCTCCAGTGTGTGTTCGCATGTGGATTTTCAAATATGAACCTGATGAAAATGCTGATCTGCAGATTTCACAAGTAAATGGTCTCTCTCCACTATGTGCTCGCATATATTTTTTCAAATTGGAATGATATGAAAATGCTGATCCACAGACATTAAAAGAATTTTTTTTTTTTTTCGTGTGTGTTTGCATGTGTATTTTCAAACTGTAACTCTCTGAAAAGACTGACCTGCAAACTTTGCAAGAAAATGTTTTTTTTTTTGTGTGTGTTTCCATATCTGTCTTGATTCTGATCTACGTGATAATACTAATTCACAAACTTCACAAAAAATCCTTTCTCTGTGGTGTTTTTTGCATATATATATTTTCAAATTTGAAATATTTGAAAATGTTGACCTCGGAACTTTGCAAGAAAATTCTTTTTTTTAGGATCTGTTTCTCTATCAGTTTTTAGTTTTGAAATAAGTGAAAATGTTGATCTACACAGAGAAGTAAGGCTGCATTTTGTTGGAGTCTCTTTGCCCAGTTGTTCTTCAAAATATGTAATTAGGGAAAATACTCATCTTCTGAATTTTGCAAGAAAAAGAAATTGTCTTGTGATCTCCATATGCAGATCCATAGATTGAGTAAAAATATTTTTTCCTTTGGTATGTGCTTGAATGTGTCTTAAAAATTTCAAAATTTTTCTTCCTCAAAACTGTTGTTATCTGTAAATGAATAAAATTTAAAGGAATATTAAAAAAATTAAAAAATAACGTAACTTATACATAATTGTAATTATGATATTGTTGTACTCCCTACATAATGGACTCCCCCTTCTCCATAAATACATGTCAATGGAGCGTTGACCGGAGTGCACCAGAGTTGATCTAAACCCACGTAACACAATTACATGAGACACCACTAGCATAGTGGACAATAGTGACTACCCGACTGGATTCTCAGCGAACCCAGTTCATTTGTATCTTGTTTCTGTTACTTGAATATATATTTTTCTATCTACCTTTTTGTGTTCCCTGTGTCTTTCTTTTGCCAGCATCACAACAGATATTACAATCAATCTAATTTCAGTTAATTACCTAGTATCATATATAATTCATGCCAAGTCATAAATAAAATTATTCTACAGTTAAAAAATAATGAAATATATTTAATGAAATTGAATATGAAAACAGTAATTTTTTCAATTTTGCCAAAGATTTTTCTGTTTGGTTTCTTTGTTTAATGGCATATCAACCTTTGTAGGTTATTTAATGCCAAACCCATTCTCCAAGAAGAACAGTAGTGGTACTATTTAACCCATAGCTGGGAGGATTAGGGGGTTCATACCTTTCCCAAGGGTATTTGCCCCAAAGTGAACGTAATTGCGTGACTGGAGTACGAACTCGCGTACTACGATTCCGCAGTCCATCGCTTTAACCATTACACTACGAGGACACCCCCAAAGATTTTTCAGAATTAAAAAGAAAACTCTGTAGGGGTGATATTTTGGTTTATATGGGACTCTCTAATTTGTAGGGGGACATGTTATTATATATTTTTGTTAGTATGGTTTATATTTGTTTAGAGATATGTTGTTAGTGTTTATGTTTGGATATATTTTTAAAAAGACAAAGGAGGCAAATGATGTGTAAATAGCACGGACAAAAAGAACATTCAAGACAAAACAGTACAAGCAAATTCAAATTTATATCTCAACAATACATGCAATTAAACATTTCAAAACATTAGTGTTATAAGATTGTTCGACATATATTCCTCTGTATGTGTGTGTGGTGTAACTAACACTAATACTACCAAAAAAGACAATTTAACAAAAGTGTCCTATGCATGTTGACTAAGTATTTTCTACAGAATCTTAATTGGGAGGAATATGTCTTCTCCCATGTTGTGTGTTTCTTTCTTTCAGTGGTTTGATGAAATTTCAGTTGTTTTTGAATATGAAAAAAATCTCACCAAAAAGATGTAACCAGTAAAAGAATGGTTGCATGGCGTATACAGTTTTGTGGCGGTCGACAGCTGTTAGTTGAAATGAAAGAGTGACAGTGTTCTCTCGGGAAGTCACATTAGAGAGAGTGTGTTGGCCCTGTAAGTAAAAATATGAAAAGAGAGTGATTATTCAAGGGAGTTCAGGAAGAGATTCCATATGAAATGCTTCAAACTGCTTTTGGAGCATCTTGCATGAATTGAGCAACAGTTTTTGAGTGGCATAAGAGATTCAAGGAAGGCAGGGAGTCTGTGAGGGATGATAAGAGGTGTGGCAGGAGTAAGGAAGTCAACAGACCAGAGTTTATTAGCCAAAGGGTTAGGGTTAGGGTTACTATGTTGAGGTTTTAAGGGAGTTCAGGAAGAGATTCCGTTGGAAAAAGCCAGCACTCTTCAAATCGGGTCAGTGGCATTTCCACTCGGATAATGCACCAGTCCACAACTCCATCCTTGTCACAGACTATTTGACCAAGATGGGTATCAAGACAGTTTGTCACCCTCCCTATAGTCTAGACCTTGCTCCCTGTGACTTTTGCTTATTCCCTAAGCTCACAGGCTGTCGTTATGAGACAATTGAAGAGATGAAAGAGGCTATGATGAAGGTTATTGACACGCTCACACAAGAGGACTTCCATGGGGCCTTCCAGAAGTTGTTGGAATGGTACAACAAGTGCATTGCAGCTGGAGGAGATTACTTCAAAGGGAACTAGAGTTTCATGTGTGTACTATCAATAAAAGTGCCCATACGAAAAAAGTTTGGAAACTTATTTAATGATCCTTGTAGTTCTTTACTTCTACTTAGTAGTAGAAGTAAAGAACTACAAGGATCATTAAATAAGTTTCCAAACTATTATTACAAATGATAATAATAAAAATTTTTAGTGTGTTTTGGTGATATACTGTCTAGTTTGGAAATAAGGAAAGATTCACCCCTGCATATATGTTGTGATGCTGACAAAAGAAAGACACGGGGAACACAAAAGGTTTGATAGAAAAAGAGATCTATTCAAGTAACAGAAACAAGATACAAGTGAACCTGGTTAAACAGTAGTTAATTGGTAAAAAGCTGAGAGTCCAGTGTGGTAGTGACTATCTGTCCACTACGTAAATGGTATCACATGTGATTGTGTCATGCTGATTGGTGCACTCCCCTGACGCTCTCGTTCGTTAATGTGTATTTATAGAGGAGGGCGAGACTGTTATGTAGGGAGTACAACAATATATACAGATGCAGTCAGTTGGTGAAGGCAAATCCACCCAGAATAGTGAAAGTGATACAAGGACTTGTGCCATGTCAAGTGTGAAAACTTAGCAGTTGGTTTAGTTTAGTAAAGGGAATTTCGTAAGCAGTCCGCAATCATTTTACAAAGTGTCACACCCCACCTCATTTAAGTGACATATCCACAAGTTTTTTGTCATCACCTTTTCCTTCTTTTGTGGACCTGTCTCAGGCTTCTGCACATCAGTTCCAACCAGCATAGAAATACTTAACAGCATGAGGATGACATTGTGCAGACAAAAGCACAAGAGCCATGGCTAGATATTCCTACATTTATGCAAAAATGCCTAAAAAACCCTGTTCATTCCTAATAAGAAAAAATAAAAACTTTTACCAACATGTCAACAAAATTGATATTTGTCATGATAATAAAAGAATATTTCTAACCACAAAAAAAATTATGTTTTTATATTGAAAAAAGGATTAGAATTTTAGGCATTACTTACAAGGTGCATACAATAAGTTTCCAGACTTTTTTTCGTATGGGCACTTTTATTGATAGTACACGCATGAAACTCTAGTCCCCTTCAAAGTAATCTCCTCCAGCTACAATACACTTGCTGTACCATTCTAACAACTTCTGGAAGACCCCAAGGAAGTTCTCTTGTGTGAGCGTGTCAATGACCTTTGTCACAGCCTCTTTCATTTGAACCTGAAATCATAAAAATTGGTCAGTCATCTCATAAGATGTATAGCAATAACATACTGAATTTTCAAGAGTCTAAGACAATTTTGAATGCCCATACGAAAAAAGTCTGGAAACTTATCGTATGCACCTTGTATAACAAGAATTACAAGGCCAAATTTAGCCTTTGAAAAAAAATTATCTAAGCATAAAGACAGGGAATACAAAGTCAAGGTCCAGTTCAGCAGCACCTCATAAATTGAAATTAAGTACCTTGTCATAACTCTGTGGCCAAATATAAAGTTGCATAAATATATATGAAGCGTACTTATTTTGGGGCTTGGTACTTCTGGTGGTGTAATGGTTAGCAAGCTAGACTAACAAACCTTTACAAGTGAGTTCAATTTTCATGGGGTGCCCTATTCATACGGCCTTGTGCCACATCCGAACAAAGTGCTTAGTAAATTACTACTTAGTTTTGGAAAGACACATATTTATATTTTTGGTCAAAGAGTTTCAATGCTATAAAGTTTGGTCATAAGTAATGCATAATAATAACTGTTCTAACTGTATAATGTTCCACAAAAAATAATAAAATACAGGCATCATAAGTTTAGAAAAAATTTAGCTTTTAATTAAAAAATTTCTTCACTTATGGGTGAGTAAAGTGTTTGCCAATGGCCCAGGAGACCGGAGTTTGAGTCATACCAAAAACTCAAAAAATGGTACTTGATGCCATCTTGCTAAACAGTCAGCACTATAAGGTAAGGATCAAGGGTAAAGTGGAGCAATCCAGGGAATGTAGTAGCACCGTCCCCTACACCTTGGAGTAGTAGCTATTGAAAAGGGAGCCTTCGGGTCAGACTCAACTATGGTCCCCAACTTTACTTTTATTTATGGGTAATACTATACATGGTAGTTGTCTGTTTAGTAGAAAATTAACTTTTTATTGAAAAAAATTGTTTCTCATTCTGTCACTTTATACACAGTCTATGAATACTATGTAACAATGGTACTACTGAGTCACACAAATAGACCAAATTGGAAATGGAAATTTGGAACATTTACATATGAGATAAACTCTTCAGCAAAAAGGCAGATGAAAAATAATTTTGATAAGAAAAAACACAGAGCCAAGATACTTAAGCCTCTAAAAATTGGTGATCAGGTGCAAATAATAAAAACTGATCACGAGAAATCATGGAACATTCTAGGGAACACCACTGCAGCCGATCATGAGAATGGAAGATACAGAACGCAAAAGCTTCAGAAATATCCGTTCTAGTCGGAGACATATATGGTATGTTGGTGATGAACAGAAGTTTTAAACAAGAAGAAAATTTCCACTAACAGAACCCCAATTGTAAGATATTATCCAAAGAAAAATTGAAACTCCCAATAAAAAAGACTTGTACACAAATGATACAAATGGTTATAGAATAACTCAAACCGGGAGAGATTGTGTGATTCATGAACCCAAACATGTAAGTGATTTTGTACATTAAACTAAATAAGAGAGAGAGAAAGTAAATCTTGATCACTGAATTTAATTTGAAAAGCACAGAACTATCATTCACAAATCGACAGTGAAGATATTTTAAATGGATCTATCAATTAGTTGTCTAAATTTCTGAGACGAAACTTGGTGATTTTTCATCAAGGGCTTTCGGACTATTGTCTTCATCTTTATTGTTATTTCCACAACATTTCAGCCTTTATGTCCTCCGGCCTTCTTCAGGTGTTTGTTGAACTCGGGAACCTTCATGGAACTTCGAACTACGTCCTTTTTTGAATCCATGGGGTCACCTGTTCTGATTCTGTTAGCCATAAGCGGGTACAAGTGTTAAGTATTCCTGTATTGTTACTCGCCTGCAGTAAGGATTGAACCTGCAACCTCCAGATGATTGTCTCCTTAGAAGCTTAGGAAACCAACCCCTATAACCATTACGCCATGTGTCCTGCGTTGTGGAAATAACAATAAAGATGAAGACAATAGTCTGAAAAACCTTAATGGAAAAAAGTGATGTTTATTTAAGAAGATGAAAGGGTAAAAAATAATTGATAGTCTCAGGAAAGGAAATGTGTCATAAACATGAGAATTATTGACTGTTGTAAGTAACCACTCTTAGAATACAGATTAATTAACCGTTAACATGATATACAAGTGTTTCTGAGTGAAAAAAATTAACATCATAAGTGAATAATACTGGAATATAAATAGATAAGTTATCCAAAACCAACAGCTGGAAGTTGACAAAGTTCAACATCTCAGCCAGTAGGCTAGGTGTAATAAATTATGCTTGACCTAACACTCAGGAGTGAAAGCAACAGTTAACCAAGGTCACCAGATTCAATTGGTCATTCAAGTGACAGCAGGATCAGTCTAGACGATGCTGCTCATGCAAGGCCGAAGTTGGGATTTTGTGTTTTGTGAATCTTGATTAAAAATGAAGGTTTCTCACTTAAGTAGTAATTGCATCTCTCACAAGATCATGAAAGTAAACAGGTGCCGTGCATAATCTTACAGTACTGTCAGCTGAAAACCGAGCCGTCAATCAAGAGATGCACCTGTGTAAATAAGCGAAAGAAGAAGCGGAAGCAAGTGGGCATTATGAAAGAACATAGGCACGTGCTGGCAACAGTTGAGTTAGTTGGTGACAGGAAGGCCAGCTTGCAGACTGAGGCTGTGGCCCTCAGCGACTCTCAGTTGAGCAACCCAAGCCAAGATGCAGAAGAAGTGCTAAGTGGGTTCTTGAAGATAACACAGCGTGCTATGGTCAAGAGAAGAAGTTGGGTCAATATAGGAGTCTGTCCCAGTCTCCACTCATCTCTCACACACAACAGAAACATCAACCCTCTCGAGAATAAAGTGAGAGATATATTTTTATAAAGAAGCAGGTTCGTTTGTTCATTGAAGTTTGTAAATCAATGTAATGATCATGGCTATACAATAATTAGTGAGGCGGTATTTTGATGGAATCTGTATTTTTCTAATATTTTTCATAGATTTTTTTCTAAATTACTAAATCATTGTAATAGTTAAAATATAGGCACTTCCATAGCCTTTTTTTTCTCTAAAATCATCACAGTGTAAGTAAAAGTAAAGTTATCTCCCTTTGGTTGAGGACAACCAGAAGGCTTCGGGGGGTGTCCTCGTGGTGTAATGGTTAAAGCGATGGATTGCGGAATCGTAGTACACGAGTTCATACTCCAGTCGCGCTATTACGTTCACTTTTGGGCAAATACCCTTGGGAAAGGTATGAACCCCCTTATCCTCCCAGCTATTGGTTAAATAGTACCACTACTGTTCTTCTAGGAGAATGGCTTTGGCATTAAATAACCTAAAAAGAGTTGATATGCCATTAAACAAAGAAACCGAAACCAAACCTTTTCAATAGCTACAACACCGAGGTGTAGGGGAGGGCATTACTCCTTTCCCAGGATTGCTCTACTTTACCCTTGATACATACCTTATATTGCTGAGTGTTAAGCAAGGAGGTATCAAGTACTATTTTTAAAGTCTTTGGTATGACGTCACCTGGGACTGAACCCAAGTCTCCCAGTCCATTGGTGAACACTCTACCCGCTAGACCAATGAGCCAGTTAAAAATATAGTGTACTTAAAATTTATTACAATATTGTAAATATTTTCTTTAAGATTTAGTTTGGTTTTATTTATGGCATATCAACCATTATTGGTTATTTAAAGCCAAATCCTGTTTTTGCATATATATTAAATATATGGATTGTATACACATTTTGTAGATACATACAGTTAAATGATCAAACAGTTCTATTTCAAACAATTCTATTTAGCATAAGTCAAAGATAAATTATTTCAAACACAGCTATGTATTACCGACAGTTCGATTAAACATCAGTCATTTGTTTAGACACTGTTAAATGATCAAACAGTTCTATTTTGAACAATTCAGTTTAGCAAAAGTCATTTGTTTTCACTCAGTTTAAATGTGACCCATAGATAGGACCCTATCTGGTGCTACCACTCTGGGCAAAAGTGAACCTGGGAGTAATGACAATGAACTGACACTCTACATTTGATAGTTTAGTGTCATATACAGGGCACTAGTTGAGGAAGTCTTACCCCTCTGCAGAGATGCAGTCAGTGTATTCTACGGACCCAGCCGATTGGCCCACTTCTTTGACCTTTTAATATTTGATTTAATAAATTTATGTTTAAAGATATCTTGCAAAATTATAGTAAATGCTATGGTATATTTAATTCAAAGAATGTCCCTTTTGAAATAATAAACCTTGTGATAATTTTTTTTTAGAAAGACAAAAAAGAAAAAAAAATGATCATTTTTTCCTGTTAAATGAATGTATAAGTGTTTGTATGAGATTTTGCAGAAACTTAACGCTGACCGAAGATTTCGATGGGGATACTTAGTTTATGTCACCCCACCGATTAACACGATTTGTAGCAAAAATAAAACATCAATTAAATGTTGAAACGTATTAGATTTCAAAAAATAATTCATTCAGTTTTAAAAAGATTCCTGATATTTTTATATCCACAGAGGATAAAGAATTGTCACGAATAAAAAAATATTTCACTTCTTCGTCAGTGAAAAACAAAATTTTCCAGCAAATTACGTTATTTTTATTTGTAAAGAAAGATAATAACCGAACGTTATACTTACTTCTTTCTCTTTTCTTTTCTCTGATTACTTTTCATTTGTGCTTTACAGCATTAAACAAAAACGAGGAAAATCGTAATATTTTGAATAAAACTAATGTTTTCTTTTTGAAAGAAATCAAAACGAGTCTTCCGTTCGCAATCAACTCAGAAAGGTACTCTAATGAGCTGAACACAAGGGAGATAACTCAGATCGTTTTCTAATTTAGCAAAAAGATTTATTCTATGTAATCTTCAAAGTATTTTAAATCCAATATTATTGGATGTTATTCTTAAAACCTTAAAAGCTGGAAGACGTTAATCTAAAATTTAAGTTTGTTGTTCTGTGTTTTATATCTTTAAAACTATTTACTTTTTAATTTCACTGACAACATAAACATGTAGGGTTAAAATCAATATTTCGTTCAGTGTTTAAAAACTATCTCTGACCAGATTCTGACCCTTGAATTTTCTTCACTATGAAGGACTCAGGTAGCTGTAAGGGTAGTGTTTGATTAGGGTGGAAATAGATAATTATTATTTGTTAGTGTGTTTTTTTACACCTGTTTTTTTTTTTTTTTTTTTTTTTTTGTTTGTTTTTTCGAATCAATTTAAACAGGAGCTTCTTATAGACAATAAGAAGCTCCTGTTTAAATTGATTCAACGGGTCTCCATGATTCGCGGGACTGATGAATATGTTGATTGTGGGGTATGAGGCTAAAGGTCACGGGCAAAGGGCAAGGCTGTGTTGCCGTTTGATATCTGACTCCATATTTTGGTTATTTTATTTTACCCCCACATTGACTAGTCGGTGTAACGCCTTGCCCAAGAAAGTCCCAAAAAGAATTATAAAAAAGAAAAGACAGCAACAGATAAGAGACGAAGACGTTTCTTTTATACTTTCCTTTATTTACTGGGTTCAACAACCAGTCCATGAATGAGGGAGTTTTTCTTGAATACACTGAAATGGTTGAAATCCCCAGTTAAGGTGTCAAAAATACGTTTATCGTTTCATGCATGAGTTTGTCCTCATTTGGTATTTCGGGCTTCCATAAGGATTAGTTTTCTTTTGGAAGTTTGTCAAAGTCCTGTAAGGGTTAATCTGTAGTTCATTTATGGGTCTTTTATATTTCAGCATAATGCTGGCCGAAAGAGAGCTGCTACTGGGTGAAAGGGACTAACCAACGCCTAGCCCAAAGACGTATGGCGTGGCGCCCAGACACCCGTCAGCAACGATGTTGTCAAATCGCTGGTCACTGTCTGATAGAGAAAGAAAACCTGTTCTTCTTTGTCAAGAGGTTACCTTTTTTTCTTTACGCATGCGTCATCCCTTTTTCCCGTTAGGGACCTCTGGGAGTTTCTGCAAATTTCTGTTTTCCTTTTTTTAATTCAATTTAAATTTTTTAAATTTATTTATTCGTTCTCTACACGATCCAGCAAAAAAATTTTAACCAAAAAATGATGTGACACAAATTAGGCGAGGATGACTAAGACAAGAGGTGTGTTTGGCTCGAGCCCTGCTGGTCTATGCTAGTCACCGGCTCAATTGGTGCTGTAGCAGAAAGAACTAATTTTCAATTGTGCATCAGACCATCATTAAATCACATGGTGATTTGTATTTTCAAATTCATTGTCTGGTTCGGAAACTCTTTGGCCGTTAAAGTTAGAGTGGTATATTTCGTCCAATGAGAAGGAATTCTATTTAATTTTTTTTTTTTCATTAATCGTTCCCTACAAGTCCAAACCCGGACACCCGAATATAGCTTAAACTGGACCATGGGGTCCAGTGCTATGCAAAGGTGTTATTTATGCAGCTCACCCAACCGAAGGTGGCCCAGTCGAAGGCGGGGGCCTTTCGGCCTCGAGTCAGCCTTAGATGGGCAATGCCCCGTTCGACACGAATGTATGGCCTCTTGGTTGGGTTTTGGAGTGTTACAACGTACAATGAGAAAAAACTTCATTTAACACAAGACAAACAAGGAACATCTAATATTTAAACAATTTTTATAAAACAAAAACGTCAACTTGGATTTGAATGTTCAGAAGTTCCCCTTTGCAAATAGTAAATTTTCGAAGTGGTGGAAAGTCAGATATCAAGAAACAGGAGAAAGGAGGAGGATGTTTTTAAAGAGTACTTATTCCTTTTTCTTTTCTTTTCTTTTCTTCTTTCATGGTCAGGCAGTGGAATTAGCAGAAAAGTAGTTTCGGCTCTTAACTCGAGGGCGGACGTTACTTCTCTACTGGTTATTGTATCTACGTGCTTCCTTGGGTCTCCTTTTGTCCTCACTGACCCTGTTCACAGAAAACCTGAGTATTTATCTCTCTCCACCGGCTCCAAATTCGCCACTCCAAAATCCTTCTAATTTTGGCGCGACCGCTTCCCATTGGCTACTTTACTTTTTATTATTTTTCTTTTTTTCTGATTTTTAACCGGATGGATGCGAGGAGACTTATGCGTGGCGACGCGTTTATACATTTTGTATGTGGCAGCCGACGAGTCAACATCCGGTTGGGTGTTTTATTGTTAATTCTTAAATCCCCACAAATACGAGACAGCCAGGCTAAAAAGCTGGACGAGAGCAAATTAATGTAGTCGGCATTTCCCCTGAAGCAAATCCTTGCTTCGATGAGAAAGACAAGAGAGTTTTAATCTAGCAAATCGTTCATGAAGAGTATATGGGGTTTAAAGTAATTTTAGTTGTCGTTATTATCTGACTCCACTTTTGGTTTCTGTATACTTTTTAAATTTTTTTTTTTACCCCAAGTTATTTTGCTTGTTTAACTCCTTGGTCTATATTATACTCAAGCAAGAACAGCAACCACAGTGCTCGACATGCCAAACGCCCTGCACAATCAAACACGTTCTCCTTGAGTGTAAAGTTTCTAATGACACTAGAAAGCGCTATTTCCACGCAAATACCATGAAGGGCTTATTTGAGAACGTCCACATGGATGATGTTTTGTCGTTCTTGAAAGAGACCGGGTTGTACCAGAAAATATAGACTTGGTTACAATCCTGAAATCACGACGAACTAACCAACTGGAAGCAAATTATTGCTGAATAGAAATACCATTATGTTTGTGTTAGTAGAAATAGTAGTGAGAAATAATCTAAAAAAAACTATCATTACTACATAAACTAATGTCATATAGAAATACTTGAAAATACTTTCTTGTACGCGAGTAAATGAGTTGTTTGGTTTTAGTATGGTATCATTAAATTATGTGTTTACAAACCGTACATATGTGTAAACAGGCTTTGGCATTAAATAACCTATAGAGGTTGATACGCCATTAAACCCAACCAACCAACCAACTTTGGTCTATGAAGTTTTTAAAGGAATTACAAGGAAAGAGGACAGGAAAAGAAGATAGGAGGCCAAGATATCTTTTATATTTTTACTTTATTGCTGGGTTCAACTACTATTCAGTGGGTGAGAAAATTATTCCTGAATCCAAATGAAATGGCTGCGTCTTCTAGACAAGGTTTTAAAAATGTGTAAGTCGTTTCCAAGTATATATGTGTAGAGAAAGGAAAAATTTCGTATTTTGGTTTGGCGCGCAATTTAATTCGACACTTAATTTCACCCAATCAGGATGAGTTATCCTATTCAGCCCGGACCTTTCATTTCCGGCCACCAAATCGGGTAAGCTGCAAAACACCCTCTTTGGCCGGAGAACGCCGACCAGTGCAGACGTCACGCTGGCCGATCTTCAATAGCGATCCTTTTTAGCTGGACAATGCCGCCCAGTGCAGATATCTCACTGCGGCTCCAGAATAGCAGCAGCAGCAGCACTGACAAACGAGGGAACCCATCTAATTTATGGATTCCTTACAAGGAATTCCAGTTTAATATAAATTAGATGCATTCAACCTGCCTCGCACAGGCACAACTTTATGTCACCCCAAAACTGGCTATGTTGATCTGACGCGTAATCCCGCTCTCGACACGCGAGCTCTTAATTCGCCTCTGGGCCACCTTAATGGAGATAACGCATACTCTCCCCGAATACCAGACACAAAACTCACAGTGACATCCAAAGTTTAATTCCCACAACTGCAACATGTCTCTTTCGTCAAAATACAATGAACACAATTTCTCACATGTCCGACGACACACGCTGCCATCTCAACCTTCTCAACATCTCATAACGCCATTTCGTCTCAATACTCACAACCTTTCACGAGTCTTGCAGCACCAAAACCAAACCCAATATTCCATGCTGCAAATAAAAACCTATTCATAAAAATATATTTCGACCTTCGCCATCTTATTTCATCATATTAGAGAATTATTAGAGAAAGACCTTCCAAACTTAGCGAGGGGACTAACGACACTAAGCGAGGAAACACTACAACGTAAACACACATACGTTACACACATACGTTACATACTTCCCTCTCGCTAATATCACACCTACAAAACCTCCGGCTAAAACATTCGCTAAATATGTCCAAAATTTGATGTTTAAAGGTGTTAAAAATGTGTTAGTCGCTTTTGGTCAGATATGTCCATTATTCGGTGTTTTTAGTTGTAGTTGTTAAGTTCATTATATGGTGTCTTAATTGTGATTTTGATGAGTCCATTTTTTGGTGTTTTTAGTCGTGGGTCGTTGGTAAAAGAGACGGCTGCTACAATTGGAAAGGTTAACCAGCGTGCCGCCTAAAGACGGACGCGTTGGGCCTTCCACCAGAAAGATTTTAGTGTTATCACTTCGCTGGTCACCACTGAAAGAGAATAGGTTTCATTCTTTTGCTGAGACATTTCTTTTTTTTGTGCATGGGTCACCCCTCTTCCAGTCAAGGGCTTCCGTGAGTTTCTGCATTTTTTATGTTCATTTTTAATCTTATTTATATTTTCTTTTTCAATCCCCTACAAATGTTTGTTGATCTGTTCGTGGACCTAGATTGTGGCTTGAAAGGCTAAGTTAAATAGCCGGAGTTGCCGTGCGTGTTGCGAGTCGATAAATACGTCAATCCCTCAAACTTTTGAAATATAAAGTGTTTGACGAAAAACTAGGCAAAGATGATAAAGACGAGTGAGTTAATTTGAAGTGCTAAGCTTTTATTTAGCAATTAAAATAAAATTGGTTGTTGGTCAGTTCATGGAACAAAATTCAGTCGGAGTTGCTGTGCGCGACTGATCTGTTGCAGGTCTGAAAATGCAGATGTTGGGTCGCAGATGCAGCAGCTGATTGCTGATGAGGGAACTGGTACTGGAAGTACCTGCTGCTTAGTGATGCAAGCATCTGCTGCTTTGCGCCGCTGGAACTATTGCAGTAAGTGTCTGCTGCTTGATGGTGCAGGTGACTGTTGCTTGGTGATGCAGGAACTGGTACTGCTTGTTTGTTGCAAGCGTGGCTGGTTGGTGCGTGGTAGTCTCGTAGTATCTGCCAAGGGCTTTAGTAAGGAAACCAGAGGTGAGCCTTCGAAGACTTTCTGAAATTAGCTCTTAAAAACGGGTTAATGACTTTCTGAAATTAGTTCTGAAAAGAACTGTTTTGAGAGGGTTTCGATGATTGTTTGGAAACTGGTATCGGCTGAACTGGGTCTGCAGCTCTTATTGATGGGATTCCACGTCGGCTGCTGGCTAGTGGTAGAGTTGCAGATTCAACGTTGGCTAATGGCGGCTGAGAGAGGCACTAATACAACCCTCCGGGCACATATGCCCAGTAACGGCTTGTTTTAGTCACTGACTGCTGTGTTTACATACCAGCAACAGGCTGCTTCTTTTATGGTTTGAGTGAAGAGAATTCTGTGTTATCGCGTACCGGAAGTTCCGCTATTAAATATAGGTAATAAAGGGATATCGCATTGTACTTCAAAGAGGATATTTTGAATATGATGCATTTTATCCTGTGATTAACAACTGCTTCCGAACGGCCGACAGAATTAATCTTTCAAAAAATAGTTTGTGTGTTGACAACAGAAATTTACTCGTAAATGTAGGTATGACGTTGTGGTTAGCTGACGTCACAGATGGCTCAGTGTTTTTTCTGAACTAGGGATTTTAAGTTTAAGTCGCTGGGGCGGCTTCAATAGGCGTGTCTGTTCTGCTCCCTATGAGGACGTTGCTGATCTCTCCAGAGAAGTTGATTTACCAAGGTGCAAGTGCTGAAATGCAGGAATTGGTGTTGTTACTTTGTCATGTCCCGTGGTGCAGGTGTGTCTTACGAACCTGAAAAGGGGCTGTTGTGAAAAGGACCAGCGGTAGTCTTTACAAAACTGAGACTCTCCGTTTTAACCTGAAAAGGACTGGTAAAAAAATTTTGTAGACTTTTAGGGAAAAAATTAAAGAGTTACAAGAACTGATTACTCAAACAAAAAAAATTAAAAGATTGGAAAAAGGGGAAATCTTTGAAAAGTCAAATTAATTTAAGTTGTAAAAATTAAGTCCTTTTAAAAATATGAGATAATCATTTGATTTTATCGATAGTCACTAGTTTGATAAAAGTTTTCTTTAAACTTTTTAAAATACCTATTTCTTGTATTTATTAGTTAATGAACGAACCGATAAAAGGAAACGCAGTTTCTTCCAGGCAGCTGTCGTATCGATACTGCTGTATGGATGCACTACATGGACGCTTTCAAAACGGCTGGAGAAGAAGCTAGACGGCAATTACACAAGAATGTTGCGAGCAATCTTGAACAAGTCCTGGCGGTAACACCCCACAAGACACCAACTATACGGCCACCTGCCTCCCATCACGAAAACTAGCCAAGTTAGACGAACCAGACATGCAGGACACTGCTAGAGAAGCAGGGACGAGCTCATAAGTGATGTACTCCTATGGACCCCCACATATGGCCGGGCAAAAGCAGGACGACCAGCACGAACATACATTCAGCAGCTATGTGAGGATACGGGATGTAGCCCTGAAGACCTGCCAGAGGCGATGAACGATAGGGAAAAGTGGCGAGAGAGGGTCAGGGATATCCGTGCTAGTGGCACGACATGATGATGATGATGATGATTGGATTAGTGGTTTAAGGAAGCTGAGATATTGGGGGTCAGCTGGAGGGTATTGACACACAGCAATTGAAGGAATAAATCCACACCTGGCCCAAATGGAATACCTTTCCTTTTATATAAAAAAAATGTCCAAAAATTCTCAAATGGCTACATGGTAACCTAAAGCGGGCATGGAAAAGCTTTCATATCAGCAACCAGGGGATGATAACTAACGGCATGTACAAACTCAAAGAAAAGAATTTATAACAAAGGCAAATTGTTGGGTTTTTTGCTTCGTTATGTTAAGAAAAGGAGTTAAACAAATGAGTGGACGAGAATATTGAGAAGTTCCAAAAACTTTATTGGCAGCTTGAGAGAAGCCTTGTACTGTGAGTCGTACAAAGGGAAGAAAGCAGTGGCGGATGTTAGAGCAGGAATTAAGTATCCAACTTGAAGCTTCGAGGACCAGTTGGGCAAGAATGAATGAAAAAATGATAAAGGAATGATCTTCTAGAGAAAACAATGGTCCAAAAATTGAATGCGCTCTCCTCATGTTGATGTTGTTCTGTTCTGTTGCTAGGATAAGTGAGGAAGAGAGTGAGAGAGCGTTTGCGCGGCCTTTTGTACCACCCAGGAAAGTCATCCGAGTAGAATGGCTTAAATCATCCTCATTGGACTAAAATATAAATCAAAACATCAACGGCCAAAATAATTCCCGCGCTAAACAATAAATTTTAAATTATTTCTTTCTGCTACAAATTCGAAGGACTTTTCGAAGGCTATTTTCGTCTTCCCTTACCAATGTAGAAGGAAAGATATTTTTCGCTGTTTTGGCATCGGGATTAACCAGATACCTTCTCATTAACGAGTATATAGATACTTAGTGCAGAAGGGTGGTGTTCCAGGAATGGCTGGTTGCTTGGAGCATGGAAATATGATCTGGGAAACCATTCTAAAAGCTAAGACCAACAAAAAGGATTTGGATGTCATTTGGTTA
Source organism: Sepioteuthis lessoniana (assembly GCA_963585895.1). NCBI lineage: Eukaryota > Metazoa > Mollusca > Cephalopoda > Myopsida > Loliginidae > Sepioteuthis > Sepioteuthis lessoniana. Next base: position 19,569,877 of record OY757908.1, on the reverse strand, counting down.
GATTTAGCTAACGCCTAAGGATCGGTGCCTCATCAGATGATACAATTATCTTTACAGATGTATCATATTCCAGAGGAATTATCCAAAATGCTAGGAACATACTTGGATGGTTTCCTCTTGCTGTTAACCGCAAAAAACTTCTAACATTAGGGACAGATTGTAGTCCCCTCCTCCGTTACATTAAGAAGAAAAGAAGTACAGGAATGAGGACGAGAATATTTATGAGTTTCAAGAAGTTTAATGACAGCCAGAAAGATAACCCTTGTGCTGTAAGTTGCAGGTAGAAGTAAAACGGTTGTAAATAGCTGAGCCGGTATTAAGACGCTGTCGTCAGGACAGGAATTAAAATGCTGAAGTTAAAGGCAGGAGTTGAAGATACTGTCGCCAGGACAGGAATTAAAATGCTGAAGTTAAAGGCAGGAGTTGAAGATACTGTCGCCAGGACAGGAATTAAAATGCTGAAGTTAAAGGCAGGAGTTGAAGATACTGTCGCCAGGACAGGAATTAAAATGCTGAAGTTAAAAGCAGGGGTTGAAAATATCCAATTTGTTTCACCGAGGAACCGTTGGTTTAGAAGGAAAGATGAATGATGAAAGAATGGTTCAAAAATTGGGTATGCTTACCTCATAATGCTTTATGGACTGCTGCTGTGGTGAGAGAAGAAAAGATGGTTTGTCCTGCTGCTAGCCAGTAAGGAAGCGAAGAGAGAGAATGCACTCTGTCATGTTGATTGGCTTGTCCTGCAGCTAGGAGGCGATGATAGGAGTATGTGCTCTGTCATGTTGGCTGGCTTGTTCTGCAGTTGGCCAGTGGGAAAGCGAGAAGAGAGCGAGAAATGGTTAGCGCAGCCTTTTATGGTGACCCGGGCAGAATGGCATCAATCATTCTCATTGGGTGAAATATATAAATACGAACTCCAACGGCCAAAGCAATTCCCACTCAAAATAATAATTTGAATTTTTTTCTGCTACAGACTATTTAACAAATATGAACAGGCTTGAAGTTGGAATTGCGACAGAATGTTCAGTTTCACCAATACTTTTCGTTCTAGCAATGCAGCTGCTTCTAAAAGCGACAGAGAACAATGCTGATATTGCTGAGCTTGATGGAGGATGTCAATTGCCGCCAGTGAAACCATTCATGGACGACACTACAATCCTCACATCCAAAGAATCCACTACTCGCAAAAAACTAAGCCTGGTGGACGAGCAGATAATGAAATTCAAAACAAAAAGTCTAGAAATCTCTCTTTTAAGAAAGGAAAAAAGAATCAAAGTATAAATTTAAAGGTAAGTGGTCAAAGAATCAAGCGAAAGAAACATTACAAGAAGGTCTTCATAAGACCGATCACTGTTCTTTACAAGGAAAATTCAAGGTTTGATGCCCCTACTTGTATACGAATTTGCTACAAGTACAATTGAGTCAAAGGAGGCTAAGATAAACTGTTGAAGTTGCCACGTCTTAAGATAAGGATATGCAAATCATCAGTAAATGTGATTTCATATCTGTGCCCGTTTATGTCTGCTGGTTCCATAGGGCTATTTAAGTCAGTGTGTATTAATTCAAGAGTAGATGCAGCACGTCTGTCAGGTTGTCTATTTCTGCCCTGAAAAAATTTTCCCTGGATTCAGATTTCACAGTTCTTGTTTAGAGTGCCAATTTTTTCTTTAATTTTCATTCCTTTAACCACATTTGGCAATTTTCTAATGTAGTTGCAATGACCAAGTATCCTATGCCAAGTATTTATATCATAGCAGCCCTGGCAACTATCTTCCTATTTGTCCGCTGTAGACATTAAATAATATAGCCTGTTGTTGACGAATATATTAGATTGCTTGAATATATTAGATTGCTCGAACGAAAAGTATTATTACTTTTCGTTCTCGCAATGCAACTGCTTCTAAAAGTGACAGCGAACAATGCTGATATTGTTGAGCTTGGTGGAGTGAATCAAAGTATAATTTTTTAGTTTTGAGAATTTGTTTTCATAGGACTATTAATTATTTGACAACACAAAAGAATAAAGAAACTTCTTTTGAAAACACAACAATGAAAGGTTTATTATGGTAATAAGAGTAAGAGTCAGAATGAGAAAGTGTACCTTTTGGTGTCGCCGGTGGGTGTGTTTGTCCTTGAGTTTGTAGGAAGTGTGTGTGTGTGACTGACTGCAAGGCTGGTTCTTCCGTGTGTGTAGCTAGTAGCCGCGTGTCCTTCTGTGAAGGCGAGAGAGGTCTGTCATGGGCGCTAGCTAGGTGTGTCACTGTAGCGAGTTGATTGTGTGACTGACCACAAGGCTGGTTCTTCCGTGTGTGAAGCTATCAGCCGCGAGTCCTGTGAAGGCGAGAGTGGTCTGTCATGGCCGCTAGCTAGGTGCTATTTGACCATGTATGTGCATCACTGTAGCGGGTTGCTCGCGTGACTAACCGCAAGGCTGGTGTCCTGCGGTTGTCGGCTGACTACCAAAAGAACTAGAAAAATAGTTCTGGAGAGGGAGAAGGAATCAATGCATTCTGCCTATCGATTGGTCGGTTATAGCCGAATCGCTTGGCGGAGGCATTGATTCGCGAAAGGAAAGAGATCTGTGGCCGCTACAAATTCTAAGGTAAGTGGTCAAAGAATCCCCACTGTGTCAGAAAAACCGTTGAAAAGTTTGGGAAGTCGGTTTGATGAAAGATATAAATCAAGCGAAATAAACATTACAAGAAGGTCTTCATAAGTTCGATCGCTGTCCTTTACAAGGAAAATTCAAGATTTGATGCCTGGGTTTGGAGTGTTACAACATACAATGAGAAGAACTTAATTTAAAACAAGACAAACAAGGAACATCTAGAATTTAAACAATTTTTATAAAACAATAAACTGTCAACTTGGATTTGAATGTTCAGAAGTTCCCTTTTACAAGTAGTAAATTTTCGAAGAGGTGGAAAGTCAGATATAAGGAAAAAAAGGGTAAAGGAGGAGAATGTTTTTAAAGAGTACTTATTCCTTTTTTCTTTTCTTTTCTTCTCTTTCTTTTATGGTCAGGTAGTGGAACTAGCAGGAAAGTAGTTTCAGCTCTTAACTCGAGGGTGGACGTTACTTCTCGACTGATCACCGTATCTACGTGCTTCCTTGAGTCTCTTTTGTCCTCACTGACCCTGTTCACAGAAAACCCGAGTATTTATTTCTCCCCACCGGCTCCAAATTCGTCACTCCAAAATCCTTCTCATTTTGGCGCGACCGCTTCCCATTGGCTACTTTAATTTTTATTTTTAAAAATTTTTTTCTGATTTTTAACCGGATGGATGCGTGGAGCCGATGCGTGGTGACGCGTTTATATATTTTGTATGTGGCAGCCGACGAGTCAACATCCGGTCGGGAGTTTTATTGTTAATTCCTAAATCTCCACACCTGCAGCATATATTTATTCTGGTTCTATTATTGCCCTTACTTGTAGACGAATTTGCCACAAGTACAATTGAGTCGAAGGAGGCTAAGATAAACAAATATACTCGAAAATTGTTGGGGTTACCTGCAGGTTTGTTTGATGCTGCAGAGACGCCAAACTAAAACTACCATTCAAATCAATTGTAGATGAATTCAAATCCGGAAAAATTGGACTCCAAATGATGTAGCATGATTCAAAGAATAAAGTAATAAAATCATGAAATCTTACATTGAAAACAGGAAAGAAGTGGAATGTCAGGGACACCATAAAAAGTGCTAAGGTCAACCTTGCTTTCAAGGAAATCATTGATCACACTCAAACTGAGATACAAGGGTTAGGAACGAATGAAAAGCAGCGGTGGTCAAAAAATACTGGCGAAAATCGCCGAGATATGGTCATTCAGGATGTAAGGAGCCATGTGGACAATAAAAGATTCTTAAAAGGAGTCCAGCAATCTCAACAAAACAAATAAACAAACTGGATGCAGACTTTGCAAAAGTCTATTACATTTGGCAGATGGCTCCACTCAAGTTGAATTTTCTAATTCGCTCTATTGGTAAAGCTATCTTTGTAAATCTTGTTATATTCTGAGTTGTGGGCGAGAAATGCGTATGGTTGCAAAACAAAGAACGTATATATACTCACAATAACACAGTAATGAGGTTATAGAAATTTTTTATAGATAGAGTAAGTACAGAGAGTAGAACGGAGAAATACGTTCACAGTCAAAGAATGAATTCAGTGGTAGTAGTTATAAAGTTCATGTACTGTACTTGTCTCGTGGTGAAGGGATGGTTTTCTCGGAATTAGGATAACGTTGGTAGCTGCGGAAAGCGTTTGATGTATCGGATGACAGGCGCCAGACGGGGTGAAGAATCCTTAACACGGGTCGTGTGAGGGAACAAGTCTGTGGTGTAGGAACGCAACTGAACTGATGATTGTTTGGTCCGTCTATTTATACCTTTTCTGTAGGCTCAGAACGGCAATTTTTGTGCCCCGCGGGAAGCGTTCCGATTGGATATTTATTAATGTATTTTTTTTTTGTTAATTTATCGCAAACGGAAGTTCTGCGCGGAGCCTATGCGTGAGCGACTAACTTTTCATTTTTAGTTGAGAACTCGAAGTGTTAACTTCCGTTTCTTTTTTCTTTTCTTTTCTTCTTTTCTTTCTTTTTGTTTTTTCAAATCAAGGCAAGATCTCGTCTTGTAACAATCTCATGCAAACTTATCCCGTTCCTGGAGAGAATAGCAATCATAGAAGACAAAACCTGAATCCAACAATATCTGGATAAATCATACGAACAGGAATTCCACATTTACTTCCATAATCTATCAAAAAAAAAAAAAAAAAAAAAAAGAAAGAGAAATACAGATATATATGCTAACATTGATATGTTAATAAAATGTATCTGTATTAGAGCAGAAAGGTTATTGGCTCATTGGGCTAATCAGCTCATTTTCCAAGTGGATAGAGTGCTTGCCAATGGCTCAGGAGACTAGGGTTCAGTCCCAGGTCGCGTCATACCAAAGACTTTAAAAATAGTACTTGATACCTCCTTGCTTAACACTAAGCATTATAAGGTGCGTATCATGAGTAAAGTAGAGCAATCCAGGGAAAGGAGTAACGCCCACCCCTACACCTTGGTGTTATAGCAATTGAAAAGGGAGCCTTCGGGTCGCCGTCGACTACGGTTGCCAACTTTACTTACTTATTGCTATTATTGTTATCATCACCGTCATTTCTATTACAATTGACAATGTTAGTACTTAAAAAAAAAATTAAATGAACATTGAAATTTGAAATTCTTCACATACAGTTCAAGGTTTGGTTGTTTGGGTTTTATGGCATATCAACTTTTGTAGGTTATTTAATGCCAAATGCATTTTTAAACATATAAACCGTTCTGTTTCAAACAATAGAGTTTAGCATGAGAACACAGTTTGTCAAAAACATTTCTATTTCCAGCTATTCAGTTTGGTCAAACAGTTCTATTTCAAACAATTCAGTTTAGCATGAGTACACAGTTTGTCAAAAACATTTTTATTTCCAGCTATTCAGTTTGGTCAAACAGTTCTAATTCAAACAATTCAGTTTAGCCTGAGTACACAGTTTAATAGTCACAAACATTTTTATTTCCAGCTATTCAGTTTGGTCAAACAGTTCTAATTCAAACAATTCAGTTTAGTGTAAAAACAGTTTCATTTCAAACAATTCAGTTTAGCATATGCACAGTTTAAATGTAAGTAAACAGTTTGTCAAAAACATTTCCATTTCAAGCTATTCAATTTAGTCAACCGATTAGTATAAGAATCAAAACAATTCTATTTCAAGCAATTCAGTTTAGCAAGAATACACAGTTTAGTTCTATTTGACCCAAAGATAGGGCCCTATCAGGTGCTACTACTCAGGGCCAGAGTGGACCTGGGAGTAATGACAATGAAGGGGTGCTCTGCTTTCCCCAAACCTCTGACATTACTGGAACCTTATCCTCAAATTGTTTAGTGTCATATATCAGGATATTCATTGGGGGGATCTTACACCTCTACAGAGGTGCAGTCAGTGTATTCTACAGCCCCAGCTGACTGGGCAATACACAGAGTTAAATATAAAAACAGATTTTATATAATCCAGTTTAGCATAAGTACGCAGTTTAAATGCAAAAAAACAGTCAACTCGAAAACATAATTTCTATTTAACCCATAGCTAGGACTCTCTAAGGTGCTACCACTCCGGGCCAGAGCGGTCCAGGGAGCAATGACATTGAAGGGGTAATCTGCATTCTCCAAAGCTCTAGCATTACTGGATCCTCGCCATCAGATTGTTTTGTGTCATATTCAGGACACTCATTGGGGTGGTCTTACCAGTCTGCAGTCGATGTATTCTACAGCCCCATGTAGACCTGAGAGCGAAGGCAATGAAGGGGTTCTCTGCATTCCCCAAAGCTCCAGCATTACTGAAACCTCACCATCAGATTGTTTAATGTCATATCCAGGACACTCATTAGCGGGAAGATCTTACTCCTCTGCAGAGTTGCAGTCGGTGTATTCTACAGCCCCAGCTGACTGGGCAAGCGTACAGTTCAAGTAAAAGAAACCTCAATAAAACAGTGTCACTGATATAAAAAGGTAATTGAATTCATATACATACAGTCATTGATAATCTTATCTAAAAAATATTTTAAGAACGTATACTATGTGAATTTAAAAGGTCAAAAGAAAAAACAGACAGCAATGTACAAAATCTTAGTAACTCTTTTTAAAGCATGTAAAAATATAAATGAATCAATGAAAAATAAATCCTGGTCAATTGCACCAAATTTATTAAATCCTACATGAATTTAAAAGGTCAAAAGAAAAAACAGACTGAAATGTACTAAGTCTTTGTAAATTTTTTAAAGCAAGCAAAAATATAAATGAATCAATGAAAAATAAATCCAGGTCAATTGCACCAAATTTGATAAATTCTACCTGAATCTAAAAGGTAAAAAATAAAGGCACACTGTAATATATAAAGTCTTAGTAAATCTTCTTAAAGAATATTAAAATATAGATAAATCAATGAAAAATAAATCCCACTTCAAATTTATGAAAGATGTAAATACAGTATTAATTTTCATAAGATAATATTATTTATGTAATTTTTTTAAAGTAAAGCAATTTATATATATAAAATAATTATCATTAATAAACAAATACAAATGAAAAATTATAATAGTCAAATCATATGTAATTCATCTATGATCTGATTGGGAGATGATGAATAACAAAATAGATAATCAAGTGAATAAAAATGAAATTACAAAATAAAAAAGGTATCATTTTTACTCAGTAAAAAGTTGAAAGTGGATAGTTTTATTTTACTGATACATGCCTAGGAAATTGAAAACAATAAAATCTGCAGAAGTCAATCACACCGTTCGGAAAATACTAGCATTAGATGTGTTCCGTTTTTTAAAATTTAATTCATATCTTCATAAAATAACATTCCTGTATGATTTTATCATATACGCTGCCTCATTCCATGTGGAAATATCTCTTTTCACAAGAATATGACCAAAGTTAGAGATGCTAGTTTCTCAATCAAATTTGTAAAGAATTTTTCAGTAGTTTCTCAACAAATATTCAAAATAGGAATCAATTTTTCCAAGTATTTTTCAGTCTTATTTTTTAAGAATGTCATTAATGCAAAGTGAAAGAAATTGTGGTTAAACTTTTCTTAGCGGTTTAAAACTGACATCCATAGATTAAAGTCTTCCACTCACTGAATAACAGGAATTTTTGGAATTATTGTAAAAATACTGAATAAATAAATTTGACTGATTAGACAAAAATACTTTATCTAAATAATACTTTTTTATTCTTTGTTTTTTTAAGTGTGACTTTTTTATTGGACAAGATTTTTTGCTGATATCTGAAAAAAAATCAATATAAAGAGAGGGAAACATTTTCTGAGATTTTATTGAAATAAAATTTTTTATTAAAGATGTAAATATAATATAATTAGTTTTCATAAGATAATATTATTTATGTGATCTTTTTTAAATAAAGCAATTTACATATGAAATAATTATCGTTAATAAACAAATACTTATAAAAATATTGTAATAGTTAAAACATATGTAATTCATCTATGATCTGATTGGTAGAAGATGAATAACAAAATAGATAAGCAAGTGAATAAAAATGAAATTTCAAAATAAAAAAGGTATCATTTTCACTTAGTGAAAAGTTGAAAGTGGATAGTTTTATTTTACTGATACATGCCTAGGAAACTGAAAACAATAAAATCTGCAGATCACAATCACACCATTCGGAAAATACTAGATTTAGATTTTTAGTGAGAGAAATTAATCTGATCCAAGAATCAATGTTAGATGTAAACTGTATATTCATGAATTTCTATCAATGAGCATGTGGTCTTTCAAATGGTAGCTGTCTGACAATGCTGATCTACATACTTGACAGCAAAATCAATGGTTTTAATCCAGTGTGTGTTGACATATAGGTTTTCAAAGGGTCATCTTGTGAAAATGCTGACCTACATACTTCTTGAAATTAATTTCTCTCCAGTGTGTGACTGCATAAGAGTTTTCCATCAGAAATAGCTAATCCATATACTTCAGAAGAAAATGGTTTCTCTCAAGTGTGTGTTCAGATATGTCTTTTCAACTTGGAAATGTAGGAACATGCTGATCCACACTTTCACAAGAAAATTGTTTCTCTCGAGTGTGTGTTTGCACATGTGTTTTCAAAGCAGACCTGTGTGAAAATGCTGATCCACAGACTTCACAAGAAAATGGTTTCTCTCCAGTGTGTGTCCGTATGTGCTTCTTCAGATAAGACCTATCTGAAAATGCTGATGCACATACTTCACAGGAAAACGGTTTCTCTCCAGTATGTGTTCGAATGTGTCCTTTCAAAGTGGACCTGTGTGAAAATGCTAATCCACACACTTCACAAGAAAATGGTTTCTCTCCCGTGTGTTTTCGCATATGGTCTTTCAAAAGGGAACATCTATTAAAAGCTGATGCACATATATCACAAGAAAATGGTTTCTCTCCAGTGTGTGTACACATATGCTGTTTCAAAACTGAGAACCTAGAAAAGGCTGATCCACATATGTCACAAGAAAATGGTTTCTCTCCTGTATGTGTTTGCATGTGCCTTTTCAAATTGGCACGTATGGAAAATGGTAATCCACATACTTCACAAGAAAATGGTTTCTCTCCAGTATGAGTTCGCATGTGTCCTTTCAAATTGTGATATCTTGAAAATGCTGATCCACATACTTCACAAGAAAATGGTTTTTCTCCAGTATGTGTTTGCATGTGTTCTTTCAAAGAAGATCTTTGTGAAAATGCTGATCCACACACTTCACAAGAAAATGGCTTCTCTCCAGTATGTATTTGCATGTGTCCTTTCAAAGAAGACCTTTGTGAAAATGCTGATCCACACACCTCACAAGAAAATGGTTTCTCTCCAGTATGTGTTTGCATGTGTCCTTTCAAAGAGGACCTTTGTGAAAATGCTGATCCGCACACTTCACAAGAAAATGGTTTCTCTCCAGTGTGTATTCTCATATGGACTTTCAAACGAGAACAAAATGAAAAAGCCGATCCGCACATGTCACAAGAAAATGGTTTCTCTTCTGTGTGTGTTCGCATATGGCCTTTCAAAAAACAACCCCTAGAAAAAACTGATCCACATATGTCACAAGAAAAGGGTTTTTCTCCTGTGTGTGTTTATATGTGTGTTTTCAAAGTGGCACTTTCAGAAAATGCTGATCCGCACACTTCACAAGAAAATGGTTTCTCTCCAGTGTGGGTTCGCATATGTCTTTTCAAATGGGCATGTTCTGAAAATGCTGATCCACATACTTCACAAGAAAATGTTTTCTCTCCAGTGTGAGTTTTCATATGTCTTTGCAAATTGGCATGTACTGAAAATGCTGATCCACATACATCACAAAAAAATGGTTTCTCTCCAGTGTGCGTCTGCATGTATTTTTTCTAAGTGAAAAATTTTGAAAAAGCTGATCCAAATATACAAAAATAGTTTTGCTTTTGTTCATTAGCATGTGTTTTTTTGAATTTGAATGGCATAAGAACTTGGATCCATGCCAATTACAAAGAATGTTTTTTCTGTGCTGTCTTTTTGCATATGTATTTTCAAACTCAAAATCTTTGAAAATGCTGACTTGTGAACTTTGCAAGAATATGCTTCCTCTTTTCTGTGTGTTTCTCTATTACTTTTCAATTCTGAAATATATGAAAACGTTGATCTGCAGAGTGAAGTAATGCCGTGTTTCACCAGAGTCTTTTTGCTCATTTGTTCATTGAAATATGTAATAAGGGAAAATACTCATCTACAGAATTTTGCATGAAATTGTCTTGTGGGCTGTTGATAAGCAGATCCACCCACTTAGTAAGAATATATTTTACCTTTGTTAAGTGTTTCAATGAGTTTTTGAAGATTAAAATATTCCTTTCACCAAAAGTGTCGTTATCTGTAAATGAATAAAAATTAAACTATTATTAAAAATAAAAAAAGGACAGACATACATCATTTGGAATTATAATATTACAATCAATTTATATTTCAATTAACTGAAATGTATCATATATAATTCAAGCTGCTAAGACATAAATAATATTTTTATTTTACAGTTCAACAAATAATGAAATATATTCAATAGAATTTAATATAAAAGCAGTGAGAAGACAAGTGTATTTGTGAAAAATATTTTATCATCTTAGACTAAATAAAATGTAGCACTTCAATACAACTACTAATATTAATATCATAAACATTTACAATCATCAAAATAGTTCTTTGATACAACTACTAATATTAATAATGATCATAATAATAGTCCCAAGATATAATTCAGGCATTACAAACAAACAAGTTAGTTTATTATACAATTATAATATTACAATCAAATTATATTTCAATTAACTGAAATGTATCATATATAATTTATGCTAAGTCATAAATAAGATTGTTATTTTACTGTTCAACAAATAATGAAATATCTTTAATAGAATTGAATATAAATGTAGTGAGAAAACAAGTGTATTTGTGAAAAATATCTTATCCTCTTAGACTAAATAAAATGTAGCACTTCAATACAACTACAAATATTAATATCATAAACATTTAAAATCATCAAAATAGTTCTTTAATACAACTAATAATATCAATAATGATGATAATAATAATAGTCCCAAGATATAATTCAGTTATTACAAACAAATAAGTTAGTTTATTACACAATTATAAAATTACAATCAATTTATATTTCAATTAACTGAAATGTATCATACATAATTCAAGCTGCTCAGACATAAATAATATTTTTATTTTATAGTTCAACAAATAATGAAATATATTCAATAGAATGTAATATAAAAGCAGTGAGATCATCTTAGACTAAATATAATGTCGCACTTCAATACAACTACAAATATTAATATCATAAACATTTACAATCATCAAAATAGTTCTTTAATACAACTACCAATATTAATAAAGATCATAATAATTGTCCCAAGATATAATTCAGACATTACAAGCAAACAAGTTAGTTTATTATGCAATTATAATATTTCAATTAACTGCAATGTATCATATATAATTCATGCTAAGTCATAAATAAGATTGTTATTTTACTGTTCAACAAATAAAGTAAAGTTGGCGACCTTAGTTGATGTTGAACTGAAAGCTCACTTTTCAATAGCAACTACACCAAGGTGTAGGGGTGGACACAACTCCTTTCCCTGGATTGCTCCACTTTACCCTTGATCCTTACCTAATAGTGCCGAGTGCTATGAAAGGCGACATTAAGTACCATTTTTTGACTTCACCTGGGATTGAACCCCGGTCTCCCAGACCATTGGCGAAAACTCTACTCATTAGGCCAATAAATGAAATATATTTAATATAAAATGGAGAAATTTTTCAGATTTTATCCATATGAATCAGATTTATTAGAATTGAGAGGACATTCCATAAATGATAAAAATATGAGAAGATTCTATCCACGTGAAGAATATTCATCATCTTAAACAAAAGGAAACAGGATAAATATTTATCATTTTAAACAAAATGAATCAAGAAAAATAACTTTTCACAAAGAAAACACAAGTAGAATGTACGTAATAAAAGATTTATAAAATCAAACTCAAAAATAAAATCACCCAGAAAAAATTTGAAGTATTTATTCATTTTCATGACATCAAGAAAAATGCAGCAGATATCACAGTTAAATGTCAAAACAGTTCAATATTAAACAATTCAGTTTAGTGTACGTACAGTTTCAATGCAAAAAACAGTTCCATTTCAAACAATTCAGTTTAGCATTAGTATGCAGTTAGTTCTATTTAACCCATAGATAGGGCCCTATTAGGTGCTACCATTCTGGGCCAGAGTGGACCAGAGAGCAATGGCAATGAAGGGGTGCTCTGCATTTCCCAAAGCTCCAGCATCACTGGAACCTCACCATGAGATTGTTTAGTGTTTATGCCACTCATTAGGGGAGCAGTCAGTGTATTTTATAGCCCCAGCTGACTGGGTAAACGGATACAAATATAAGAAGATTCTTTCCACTTCAGCATTCAGTAAAACAACTATACATGTGAAAAATATTTATCATCTTTCACTAAAGGAAACTGGATAGATATTTATCATTTTAAACAAAATGAAAAAAGAAAAATAACTTTTCTCAAGAAAAACAAAAGTGGAATGTATGTAATAAAAGATTTATAAAATTAAACTCGAAAATAAAATCCCCCTGAAAAAATTTGAAGTATTTATTCATTTTGATGGCATCAAGAAAAATGCAGCTGATGTCACAGTTAAAAGTTCTTTAATCAATCATACATAGAAATTTCTTTCCTTTTTTTATATCACCAAATGATATCACCCAAAAAGGATTTGTATTTCAAAAGTTTAGAATAATCCAAACTGCAATATATTTGAGGAGAAAAATTTTATGAAAATAAATCAAATTGTTTATTCTACAAGTATTTGAAGATATTTCATAATATAGACATAAGCCACAATTTGTCTGGTATGAGGCCACAAGTAAAACTTCTCTTTAAACTATGATAACATCTAGGAGAGTTTTATCTAGAAAATGCTTATGATAATGTTTTCATCGGCTCATTGGCCAGGAGGGTAGACTATTCGCCAATGGTCTGGGAAACGAGGGTTCAATCCAAGGTCGAATCATACCAAAGACTTTAAAAATGGTACTTGATACCTCCTTGCTTAACACTCAGCAATATAAGGTACATATCAAGGGTAAAATGGAGCAATTCAAGGAAAGGAGTAACACCCTCACGTACACCTTGGTGTAGTAGCTATTGAAAAGGGAGCCTTCTGGTCGCCCTCGGCTACGGTCGCCAACTTTACTTTTTTATTTTATGATAAAGAGGTCAAAATGAATGGAATTGATTTTTTTTAATGTATGTTGAATATAAATGTGATATATCACTTGCTAATGATTTTCACTTGAAAAGTGCACTAAGGTTTGAGGAAAAAAAATCTGGTAAAATAAAGTATGTGTTCATTTTTTTAAATTTAATTCATATCTTCATAAAATAACATTCCTGTATGATTTTATCATATATGCTGCCTCATTCCATGTGGAAATATCTCTTTTCACAAGAATATGACCAAAGTTAGAGATGCTAGTTTCTCAATCAAATTTGTAAAGAATTTTTCAGTAGTTTCTCAACAAATATAAAAAACAGAAATCAATTTTTCCAAGTATTTTTCAGTCATTTTGTAGCCTTATTTTTTAATTATGTCATTAATGCAAAGTGAAAGAAATTGTGGTTAAACATTTCTTAGCGGTTTAAAACTGACATCCATAGATTAAAGTCTTCCACTCATGGAATGACAGGAATTTTTGGAATTATTGTAAAAATACTGAATGAATAAATTGGACTGATTAGACAAAAATACTTTATCTAAATAATACTTTTTTATTCTTTGTTTTTTTATTTTTTGAGTGTGGCTATTTTATTGGACAAGATTTTTTGCTGATATCTGCAAAAAAAATCAATATAAAGAGAGGGAAACATTTTCTGAGATTTTATTGTAATAAAATTTTTTATTAAAGATGTAAATATAATATAATTAGTTTTCATAAGATAATATTATTTATGTGATCTTTTTTAAATAAAGCAATTTATATATGAAAAAATTATCGTTAATAAACAAATACTTGTAAAAATATTGTAATAGTTAAAATATATGTAATTCATCTATGATCTGATTGGTAGAAGATGAATAACAAAATAGATAATCAAGTGAATAAAAATGATATTTCAAAATAAAAAAGGTATCATTTTTACTTAGTGAAAAGTTGAAAGTGGATAGTTTTATTTTACTGATACATACCAAGGAAACTGAAAACAATAAAATCTGCAGAAGTCAATCACACTATTCGGAAAATACTAGCATTAGATTGATCATCCATACTTATCACAACAAATAAAAAAAGTGCATTTTCAACATGTGTAGTTTATATTTTTGTCAATATTTACTATAAATAAATAAATTCAGAAATTACATGGAAATTTTAGGCTTTTATATTTCATGGATACATGTCTTCATGTAGTGGGTAGTAAGAAAATTAAAGGCTTCCGTATTTTCTGGATACTTGTCTTTATATAGTAGGTAGTAAGAAAATTCTAGGCTCCCATATTTTCCAGATACCCATCTTTACACAAGTAAGTAAAGTTGGCAACTTTAGTCGAGATTGACCAAAAGGCTCCATTTTCTATAGCTACTACACCAAGGTGTAGGGAAGGGCACTACTCTTTTCCCTGTATTGCTCCACTTTACCCTTGATCCATACCTTATAATGCTGAGTGTTAAGCAAAGTGGCAATAAGTACTAATTTTTGAGTCTTTGGTATGACTCAACCTAGGATTGAACTCCAGTCTCCCAGGCTATTGGCGAACACTCTACTCATTAGGCCAATGGTCTGTCTTTATATAGTAGGTGTAGCAGTCACAGATCTATTTTCTCTCGCAAATCAATGTTCCCGCCAAGCAATTCAGCCACACACTGACCAATCAGCAAGCAGAACGCCTTGATCCCATCTACCTTGCAAGAACTTTTTCTTCTAGCCTTTTTTGGAAGTAGCCACAGGCCAGAGAGCACCCGGCTAGCAGCAAAGAAAGACCTCTCTCGCGTCCTCTCCTACGGACATTCTACCTGGAAGATCTTCACTAAAGATCACGCCGCTACTAGCTACACACACCAAAGAACCAGCCCTGTGGTCTGTCACACGGGCTACCTGCTACAGTGAAACACCTTCAACAAACTCGAGAACCAACATACTACTGGCGGCACCAAAAAGAACCTTTTCGTACTCTGACTCAAGTTTACTTCTGTTATAAGAATAAACCTTTTGTTGTTGTGTTTCAAAGAAGTTTCGTTATTTATTTTGGACTATTAATTAACTTATAGTGTTATAGAAACTAACCATTAAACACTAAATAGGTAACAACAAAATTTTCCTCTTTTTTTCCCTTTAAAATTAATTAAAAAGTCATTAAATGAATAATATTAAGAATAATAAGGATAAGTACCTCGACCTTGCTAGAGAATTGAAAAAGCTGTGGAACATGAAAGTAACGATTGTGCCAATTGTGATTGGTGCATTAGGCACAATAACTAAAGGATTGTTAAAAGGCCTGGAGGACTTGGAAGTTGGCGGACGGGTAGAGATTATCCAAACGACAGCATTGCTAAGAACGGCCAGAATCCTGAGACGAGTCCTGGAGATTTGAGGAGACTTGCTGATAAGAAAACAAAACAATTTTGGAGCAAATTCAATGAACTTAGTGTTGCATTCAAAGTTATCTCCCCTACACCGAGAGCTTTCCCCGAGGAAGTTGGGGAAAGCGAAAAAGGGGACTTCCGGAAGGGACAGTAGCCATTTTTGGTACTGGCAGCTTCTTACCTAATAAAAGTATTCACAAAAACCAACACCCACTGTCTTTGTCTGTTTATTTCACTTAGTATCTAAGAATATTAATTATCTAATTTATGTAAAAATATAACTTACCCATTGATAACTATGGGGTGTCCTCGTGGTGTAATGGTTAAAGCGATGAACTGCGGAATCGTAGTACGCGAGTTCGTACTCCAGTCGCGCTATTATGTTCACTTTCGGGCAAATACCCTTGGGAAAGGTATGAACCCCCTTATTCTCCCTCCAGCTATGGGTAAATAGTAGGACGGACTAGGTTCTTCAGCCTTGTTGAGGCAACTAGTCTAGGAGAAGGAAAACTCTGAATTCAAACCTGTTAAACTCTGCTTAAAAATTGACCTTGTGTCATATCCTGCCCGAGCGGAGGGGTTGGTAAATAGTACCCATTGATAACTATATAACTTAGTTTCACAATTAAAACCAAGCAATAGGTCAATATTACTGTCAAGATATTTTCTGTATCCCTTTACAATACAGCTATTCATGTGCGCTTTTGTTTCTTTCAAAAAATCATCGAGAATTTCCTACCACAAAAATATCAAGTTTTTTAATCTTAGAAAATCATATCAGCAATATTTTCTTTTTCTATTTAAATTTCAAAAGTACAAATAAGCACATTATCAAAGTTTTCAAATGTACAACCAAGAAAAAATCAATGAAATAATTATTTTTTAATTCATTTTTTTCTTCGTAAGTGCCACCCTGTCTCGTTTCGTTGTTTAATGGCATATCAACCTTTGTAGGTTATTTAATGCCAAAGCCATTCTCCTAGAAGAACAGTAGTGGTACTATTTAACCCATAGCTGGGAGGATAAGAGGGTTCATACCTTTCCCAAGTGTATTTGCCCGAAAGTGAACGTAATAGCACGACTGGAGTACGAACTTGGTTACTATGATTCCCCATTACACCACGAGGACCCCCTCCCTTAATTCAATTTCAATTCATTGTTTAAAATAATTAAATGATAATACTTTTTAATATTTACTGTTTTACCAAATAACAAATATTTATTACCTCTAAAATAAGAATATTTATCTTTTTTAAATTACCAATTTGAATAACAAGATTTTGCTTTTTCCTTACATTTTTACTTAAATATTCAACCTGAATACAAAGGAAAAAACATGAAATTGTTTAAATGATTTTTACCATAATTTTACATACTTTTTTAAAAATCTTTTATATCAGCTTCCATTTTCTTTCTTGAAATTTATATTTTTCGATAAGTAAAAATATTTCTTATTTAATAACCCGTTTACATTTAATCTGTGATTGAAGAAAAGCAAGTCAAAATGTACTGCAAATTTAAGACAACCCCTTTATAAGCAGACAGTAATTATAATTCAGAAGAAATTTATATTTTCTTTTATATCATAGAATTAAAAGCGCCCAAAACATTTTAATTTTATTTAACATTCACAGTTGGAGTGTTATTTCTTCGTACAGTTCCTCATTCAAATTTTTTTCTTTATTTCATTGACACCTGCGAACATTTTTCTTCATTATGTAGAAATTATATCCTATATCTGTAACAATTAAAAAGCATCAAACACACGGGAGTAAAGTTTAGCCATCCCAAAAATCTGCAAGAATGACTTTTAATGTTTTAAAACATTTGAAAATTTAAATATCAATATTGATAAGTTTTAATTCTAGTTTTTATTAAACGATAGTCGATTGAAGTTAGTCATAAAAAAGAAAAGAAAAAACATTTGGGTCTTCTGAAAATATGCAATATTCTTCATTAAAATAAAAGCCCTAAGGATATTTTTTCATTAATTAAACACTTGAAATTTGTCATAAAAAAAGCAAAAGGAAAATACTTTGCGAATTTGAATCCGGTTTTAAAAATGATTGAGAAATTTTGTTTACATTTTTCTCAACATTGACAAAAATTAAATAAAGCGGTTGAGTAAAGTTAAAAAGAAATATGCCATAAAGAATATAATTTTCACATATTCATCAATAATTTAATTGAAAAATTAACACCTACAATTTCCACATCATTTTTAGATTCAGAAACAAGAAAATATTTCCCCTATTTAAAAATATTTCATCTTAATTCTACTTTGTAAATAAAAACAACACTTCCTTGCAAATGACTAACGAAAAGAAAATAATAAAACGTTATACTTACTTCCGTCTGATTTCTTTTCCTTTTAACAATGCAACATTAGAGAAAACAGAGAAAGTGTAAAATTTAAAATAAAACTAATATTTATTCAGGTGGGTGGATTAAAATAAAAATATTTAATATTCATTAACGAATGAAGTAAACATTTTTTAAATAGCATAACTTAAGGGCGATAATTCTATTTTTCTGTGTGTCTCTTTCTCTTTCACTTTTTCATTCTCTTTTTCTGTCTGTCTATCTGTCTGTCTGTCTGTTTCTCTCTCTCTCTCTTTCACACACACACAAAATAAATATCCAGTAATTCTGTTAAAATATACAATAAATAAGTTCATTAATTTTTTCGTTTATTTTCGTTCATTAACTAATACGAGAAATAAGAAATTTAAATATTAAAAAAAAACTTTTATCAAACAAGTAATCATCGATAAAATCAAATAATTATCACTCAATTTTTTTTCCTCAAAGGATCAAAACTAGTTCAAACCATCTTAATTTTGAATAAAAAATTAATTAGTCAAGTTTTTATAATTCTAAATAGTAGAAGACATAAAGTGAATTTTATTTTAAATAATAGGGTACCGAATGTCTTACCTTTTGTCATTTCTTTATCTGCTGCATATTTGTAACACATGTGAAATGGCCCCGGCCAGAGATGAGAGAAACCACTAGACTATCAAATGGCCATGAGCTGATTTAAGAAGTTGAGATAGTGGGGACCAGCTGTGTTGTGCATATTGTCTCAGGTTATTTAATGCCAAATCCACTTTTATACAAATAATTCTATTTCAAACAATTCACATTAGCATAAGTACACTGTTTAATTGTCCAAAAACATTTCTATTTCAAGCTATTCAGTTTTATCAAACAGTTCTATTTTAAACAATTCAGTTTAGTATAAGTATAGTTTTTGGTTTAAACACAGATTAATTTCAAAACAGTTCTATATCAAGCAATTCCATTAAGCAAAAGTACACAGTTTAGTTTTAATTAACGTACACAGTTTAGTTTTAATTAACCCATAGATAGGACCCTCTCAGTTGCTATCACTCCAGACTAGAGGGGACCTGTGAATGATGGCAATGAAGGTGTGTTGCAGAGCCGATAAGCATGTCGACCCCGCAAATGATTTTAAGTTTAATGCGTGCAAGTAGTGACAGCATAAGACAATGAAGAGAACAGATTCAACAAAAGTGATGATTTATTGTCGGAATTACAAACGTGTGAGTAAAGTCCATAGCGGTTGTATTTGGTCTTCAGCTAGACGGGTGATGTTGATAGCTGGTATAGTCAAGTCGAAGATGTGCGCAGCTGGATGTTCGATGAGGGTCACTGGCATAGGTCGAGTCATGGAGATACAGCTAGATTTTTGATGCGGGTAAGCTGAGATCAGTCGGGTCGTTGAATGCAGCTGGACAATCGTTGCGGGTAGCCGAGGTCTGTCGAGTCGTTGAATGCAGCCTGTTGATCGTTGCAGGAAGCTGAGGTCGGTCGAGTTTAGTAAATCGATGTCCCGGTTTTGACAGTACATTGTGGGTTAACCGGGGGCGTGTCAATCAGGTTGCTAGCCCGTACAGCGAATCGTACGTGGGCCAGGTGTTGCAATGTTAGGGCAGTCCGTAACAGCGAGTCGTTACATGGACTGGATGCTGCATTGCTGGTAGATCGATATCCTAGTTTTGACTTGTGAACTTCACCATCAGACTATTTAGTATCATGTATAGGATACTCGTTGGGGTGGCCTTACCTCTCTGCAGAGAAGCAGTCGGTATATTCAACAGCCCCAGCCAACTGAGAAAAAATGTTTATTTACAACAACAATTTGTATGTAGTTGTCGGGAGAAAGAAAGGGTATATGAATGTAGAGTCGACCACATTAGCTGGGCAAAGAGAAACATGTAATGATGAGAAAAAGAGGGCTGACACAGACCTTGAATTTTCTTCCTGGTTTTCTGTTGTAGTTCTAACATGCTTGTCCACTGGGTCATGTCTAGTGTAAGGCCCCCTTTCAAAGCCCACCTCCAAAATGGGGTTTGTAAAACTTTCATCTCCTTACTTCTTCATGGCTAATGTTCAACTAACTTTTTTTTACCTCCTCATGTCTCACATTCAACTCTTTCAAAATGAATCATCCCCTTTTCTCCGCCTGGTGTCAGTGGAAGGAACAAGTAATTCAGCTGGTTCTAGACATGAGTGGGTTTCGAACTTCCAGTTTTTCTTTTTTTTTCCTAGTCATTTTTAATTACAATGAGTGCTTTGGTCTGGACACTCAGAATCTGGTTATTTACTTATTCTTTTAAATTTCAATTTTCTATGAGCTGTACAATTATATTATACATCCTTGCTTCTCCAGCAATGTTTTTTAAGACATTATTATAGCAGTTACATCTTCTTTAGGGAGACTATACTGGACATCGGCCAAATGAGTAGAATTTTCACCAATGGTCCGGGAGACCAAGGTTCAATCCCAAGTCAGGTCATACCAAAAACTCAAAAATGGTACTTGATGCTGTCTTGCTTGGCACTCAGTACTATAAGGTAAGAATCAAGAGTAAAGTGGAGCAATCCAGGGAATGGTATAGCGCCTTCCCCTACATCTCAGTGTAGTAGCTATTGAAAAAGGAGCCTTCGGGTCTCCCTCGACTAAGGTTGTCAACAACTTATATCTTAATCATATTAATTCAAACTGAATGAAATTAAATGCTATGAATAATAGTGATGCCTCAAGATTTTTGCATAAACTCCTTTGATGATTCAGCGGATTGTCAGAATCTGTGAATGTGGAAGGACGCTATCATGTAATACATATATAATAAGTAAAGTTGGTGACTGTAGTTTAGGGTGACCAGAAGGCTCCCTTTTCAATAGCTACTACACTGAGGTGTAGGGAAGGGTGCTACTTCTTTCCCTGGATTGCTCCACTTTACCTTTGATCCTTACCTTATAGTGCTGAGTGTTAAGCAAGGAGGTATCAAGTACCATTTTTTAAGATTTTGGTATGACTTGACCTGGAATTGAACCCCAGTCTCCCAGATCATTGATGAACACTCTACACACAAGGGCAATGAGCTGGTTTATATATATATATATATATGTGTGTGTGTGTGTGTGTGTGTGTGTGTGTGTGTAAAAGGTCTATCATTGATATTGAGCACTATTTAATTATACTGCAACATTTAGTCTTTCATGAACTTACCAAGTGAGCTAGTAAGAACCATAAACCTCTTTCATATATATATATATATATATATATATATATATATTCCATAATAAAAGAGAAAATAAATGAATAAAAATCCAATCTACAAATCTAAAATTTTTATTTCTTTAAATAGAGTGAAAAGTTTGCAGAAAAACAAAAGTACAAAATCTGTTTTTGTAAGCAAAGATCAAATAAGTTAAAGTACAGAAATTTTTAATAGATATAGTTAAGACTTTATCAATGAAGTACAGCAGTAATTGTTAGCTGAAAATAAAGTGACATATATTGTGTTTGTAAAACTCTTTGTATCAGTTTGTCACTATGTGAAAGAGAAAATGTTTTTATGCTTAAGCGTATCAGTGTACTTCTATTGATATTATATTCAGCAGGGGACACATGAATATTTCAAATCCAAAAATAAATATAAAAAAATATCATCATCATCATGTCGTGCCTCTAGCACGGATATCCCTGACACTCTTGCACCACTTTTCCCTATTGTTCATCGCCTCTGGTAGGTCTTCAGGGTAACATCCCATATCCTCACATAGCTGCTGTATGTACGTTCTAGCTGGTTGTCCTGCTTTTGCCCGGCAATATGTGGGGGTCCATTGGAGTACATCACTTATGAGCTCGTCTTTGCTTCTCCAGCAGTGTCCTGCATGTCTGGTTCATCTAACTTGGATAGTTTTCGTGATGGGAGGCAGGTGGCCGTATAGTTGGTACAAAAAAAATTAAGCAATTAGAAACGCATTCTTAAAAAAAAAAAAGAATACAGATTTGCATTCAAAAGAAAACTGAAAGGTATTTTGAGTACAGACAATTCTATATTTACTGAAGAAATATTTATTTCTTTGTTCATTTATAATCAGAAAAGAAGAAGAAAATAAATATGATGTTAAAATAATACAGCAAAACTGAAAAGTTAAGTAATCGATTTTATGAAGAAGCTAATTTTTTTGGCAGATATTTTTAAAGAAAAACTTAGTAAACCATTCGGTGAGTTATTTAATTTGCAATAATGCTAATAAGTAAATACTATCTGTTGCGTTCTGGTTAGTGAACGCTTGTAATATTAAATAAAGGACAAACCATGATATGAAAGGAAATAGAGATATATTCTCAGGAAAAAGTATATACAATAGAGAGACTATTAGTAGACAAGAACATAGGATTAGTGAATACAGAATAAAGATATAGTCCAACGATAGTATTGGCTTCCATTACTACAGTAGCAAGTAAGGTGATCTAGTGCGATCTCCAGTCTCCAACGCTCTAATACTATTTCTATAAGAAGCTGCTCTTCACCTTCTAGTCTTCCTTGGTATTAGTAGCTACTGCTATATATGGCAGATGGACTAGTTTATAGTGTGGAAAAAGGTGGGTGATACCCAACACTATCACAATTAAAAATTATCAAAAAGACAATACATTTTTTTAAGAAATAGAAAAAAAAAAGAAAAGAAAAACAAGTTATTGCAAAAAGATTTAAAAATATGATTGTTTCAATTGTTTTTTAATCGATTTTTAAAAACAAAATACCCAAATTAGCTATGACCTTTGCAAAAAAATTGGTGACTAAATGATTTAGAAGATTACTCAAAATTTAAGACAGGAAGAGACGATTGTTTTAGCAACACAACTAACCTTATGTTGAACCCAGATGAAAAGTTAGACACACAATGTAGATTAAATCCCTCAATTTCATGCCAGTTTTCGTTTTCAATGTTTCTTCTTATTAATTTATTTATTCTTAATTGTAAAAATGATAAAAATCATGTAAATGACAGAATTCACTATGACTGGTCCTGTTATATACACTGATATAGCTTTATATATATGAAATAAAAATGCCAATACTATCAGCTCACTGGATAGATAATTTGTTGAAAAATGAGATCCCTGTTTGTGCAATACAGTAATATTAAAACAGTTCTTTACAGGATGTATTTCTAAATTCATATACCATTTTTTTTAACTTAAAAAATTTAATCTAACGGTGAAAGGGAGCTAAACCCTTTTCCGTTTCCGGCGGAGTTACCTCCACCCTTTTGACCCCTACTGTTTTGAGTTCTCCTGTGAATATGCAAGAACGGCACAAGATCACGGGTGGCAGGGCAAATGAAGGATGACTTCAAATCTTGGAAAACAAATGTGGAATTAATTTACTTTTTCCCAAGGGAGCTGTGATACACAGCTCAACCTATATTGATAAACGTATTGTGTACCATCCAATATGTGTTTGTCCTTGTAAATAAATGTTCTAGTCAAGTCAACTGTGAGTACTCTATTCATTTTTCCACTACTATGTCTGTCATCGGTGTGTTACACACACACACACACACACACCATATTCGTCTTGGGATTAGATCTTCTGTAAGACACATTATTAGTTATGGTGTTTCAATATTCGCAGATGTAACAATCACCAACACCTTCTTTTAATTTAGGTAGGATTTTTTTCTACTTCTTTGAAAATGCCTAAATAACATCTTTGGCCCCAATAAAAGATTATGAATGTGAACAATATATTTATCAAATCACGTTTTAGAAAATCATCACCGACATGTAACTCTTGAATCATACTTAATCCATATTCATAAAAGATTTCAAGTACGTATGATTTTTGAATATCTTGATTTTTCCTGGATTTTTTTATTTGAAATACAGAAATCTTAAAATCTGAATATTTTGCCTTTTTTGAAACCTGATGAACACAAAATGTCCAGTTTAGCATCATACTTATATTGTAAATTGAACCCTTTGCCAAGTGTAATATAATGGCCGAGGAATTTCGTTTTATATATCTTGCCTTTGGGTTTATTTAGGCTGAGAACCTTACGGTTCAGTGCATGGGTTAGTTAGGTGCAAACATGAGCGCAGGTGTTCACATGCACGCGGAGCGGATGTGTCCTTCAGAGATGTCACAATAAAAATCCCAGATAGAGGATGTGACCAGGGATGTAAGTGACGTCACGCACCAGAAGCATGTGCGGAGATTTGAGAAAAGAGTGCTGCCTTGGGAGAAGACGGTTGACTTTCGCTTGCTCGCCGTGGCCTTGTGTCAGGTGCGCACATGGTTTGGGGCAGATGGAAAAGTCAGGTGTATCTCTCTCCTTATGTCGAAAAACCTTTAACTCAAAGGTAATAAAAAGTTTCGTACCTGAACTAAGAAGTCGTAAGTGTTTTTCGTGTTTATATATATATATGTAAATATGTTATGAACATTCTATGTATGTTTCACATATTCATGTATGGCTATGTTACACAAGAACTTTAAAAGTTTTGAAATTTAGAAATGGTATTTTAGATATTTTAGGTTTAAATGCTTCAAAATTTTCATTACCCAGTCAGCTAGGGCTGTAAAATACACTGATTGCACTTCTGCAAAGGAGTAAGACCCTCCCTCCACAACGAGTGTTCTGGATATGACACTAAACAATCTGATGGTGAGGTTCCAGTAATACCGGAGCTTTGGGGAATGCGGAGTACCCTTTCAATGCCATCACTCCCATGTCTACATGGGGCTGTAGAATACACCTACTGCACCTCTGCTGAGGGGTAAGACCCTCCCCTCGTAACAAGTATTCCGGATAAGACACTAAACAATCTCATGGTGAGGTTCCAGTAATACTGGAGCTTTGGGGAATGCAGAGTACCCCTTCATTGCCATCACTCCGAGGTCTGCTCTAGCCCGGAGTGGTAGCACCTGATAGGGCCCTATCTATGGATTAAATAGAACTAATGGCATACTTATGCAAAACTGAATTGTTTGACTAAACTGAATAGCTTAAATAAAAATGTTTTTGACAATTAAACTGTACTTATATTTAAACTGTGTACTAATCCTAAACTGAATTGTTTAAAATAGAACTATTTTCATAGAAATGGATTTGGCAATAAATAACCTACAAAGGTTGATATGCCATAAAACCCAAACAACCAACCAACAAATCAAAATTTTCAACGATCTTGGAATTTAGAAACTAGTGTGAATGTACTGATTGGCTAATAAAGGAAAAATTTAGATACAAAAAAATTACAGATACTTGAGGCAAATTTTGCAAATTAAAACTTATTCTTATAATGAAAATCAGTTACATTCCTATATATATATATATATTTGCTATTGGGCATACATGCTGAAATACAATAGCTCTTCTCATGATTGAGGACTCTGATCGCCAATAGCATATACGTAAAAAAGACATATGTAAAAAACTTCCTTCACTTACACTGACATGACAATGATCCTGGGGTTATGATATCCAACTGACATAAAGGCAGCCCAGTTTCCATCTTGGCAGGAATCATCTTATGGATGTACCCACACTGAAGAGTTGTAATACAATGAAACAGTCAGTCTGTGGATGACAATATATATATATATATATATATAAAATTCAATGTGTTGAATATTTGTGAAGCTTTTTTTTATTCCAATGTAAAGCAAATCCAATGAACTGAATAAGAAGCCCTAGAAGAAAGAAAAAATCAACTAGTTGATGATGAAAGGGCTGATTTTAATAGGTCAGATATAAAGACTATGGCCTTGTTGGTTGGGGTTTGGAGTGTTACAACATACAATGAGAAAAAGCTTCATTTAACACAAGACAAACAAGGAACATCTAATAATTAAACGATTTTTATAAAACAGAAATGTCAACTTGGATTTGAATGTTCAAAAGTTCTCCTTTGTGAGTAGTAAATTTTCGAAGTGGTGGAAAGTCAGATATCAAGAAGCAGGGTAAAGGAGGTGAATGTTTTTAAAGAGTACTTATTCCTTTTTTCTTTTCTTTTCTTTCTTTCTTTCTTTTATGGTCAGGTAGTGGAACTAGCAGAGAGGTAGTTTCGGCTCTTAACTCGAGGGCGGATGTCACTTCTCTCCTGGTTATCGTGTCTTCGTTCTTTCTTGTGTCTCCTTTTGTTCTCACTGACTTGGTTAACAGAAAACCTGGGTATTTATCTCTCTCCACCGGCTCCAAATTCGCTACTCCAAAATCCTTCTAATTTTGGCGCGACTGCTTCCCATTGGCTACTTTACTTTTTATTATTTTTCTTTTTTCTGATTTTTAACCGGATGGATGCGTGGAGCCTTATGCGTGGCGACGCGTTTATACATTTTGTATCTGGCAGCCGACGAGTCAATATCCGGTTGGGAGTTTTTTTGTTAATTCCTAAATCCCCACAAGACAATACAACTTTGTAAATTGGTAGGGAATAGAAACATAGAAAAAAGGATTACATAGAACATTACAAAAAAAATTTGACTGAAAAAGAAACATAAAACCATCAATTTGAGCACAAAACAATGAGCTTACATGAAGTTGACAATTCAGAAAATATTAAAAATGCAGTTTAGCTGTATGGTAAAGCATGTGTGAAAAAAACTTGAAAGGAAAATACAACAAAATGAAGTCTAAGTATTTTTTTTTATTTACAAATATAGAACAAAACAACAATGCCCTTTCTTTTATGTCTTTAGAGAAGGACTATTTAAATGTTAAAATAAAAAAAGGGAACGTTTTTATTCAAAGAAAAGTTGAAATGAAATAGCTTTATTTTTTACTATGCAGATTATGGAAATTTAAAAAAATAAATTTTCCAAAAGTCAGTCAGTCACTCCATTTGAAAAATACAAGTATTACATTTTAAATGAGAGAAATTAATCTGATCCAAGAATCAATGGCAGGAAGATTCAGTTATTTCAGAAGATGGAAACTGTTTATTTGTGAATTTCCATCATTGTCTCAAGTGTGTGTTCGGATATGTCTTTTCAACTTGGAAATGTATGAAAATGCTGATCCACATATTTCACAAGGAAATGGTTTCTCTCCAGTGTGTGTGCGTACATGTCTTTTCAAAGCAGACCTATGTGAAAATGCTGATCGACACACTTCACAAGTAAATGGTTTCTCTCCAGTGTGTGTCCGCATGTGACTCTTTAAATGAGAACTCTCTGAAAATGCTGATCCACATACTTGACAAGAAAAGGGTTTCTCACCAGTATGAGTTCGCATGTGTCCTTTCAAAGTGGCTCTATGTGAAAATGCTGATCCACACACTTCACAAGAAAATGGTTTCTCTCCAGTGTGTTTTCGCATATGGTCTTTCAGAAGAGAATACCTACTAAAAGCTGATCCACATACATCACAAGGAAATGGTTTCTCTCCAGTGTGTGTTCGCATATGTTGTTTCAGAAGAGAGCACCTTGAAAAGGCTGAACCACATATGTCACAAGGAAATGGTTTCTCTCCTGTGTGTGTGCGCATGTGTTGTTTCAAATGAGAACCCCTAGAAAAAGCTGATCCACATATATCACAAGAAAATGGTTTTTCTCCAGTGTGTATTCGCATATGCGTTTTCAAATGAGCATGCCGTGAAAAAACTGATCCACACACTTCACACGAGAAGGGTTTCTCTCCAGTATGTGTTGGCATGTGTTTTTTCAAAGTGGACATGTGTAAAAATACTGATCCACACACTTCACAAGAAAATGGTTTCTCTCCAGTATGTGTTAGCATGTGTCTTCTCAAAGTGGACCTGTGTAAAAATGCTGATCCACACACTTCACAAGAAAATGGTTTCTCTCCAGTATGTGTTAGCATGTGTCTTTTTAAAGTAGACCTGTGTAAAAATGCTGATCCACACACTTCACAAGAAAATGGTTTCTCTCCAGTGTGCGTTCGCATATGGACTTTCAAACGAGAACAACAAGAGAAAGCTGAACCACAAATGTCACAAGAAAATGGTTTCTCTCCAGTGTGTGTTCGCATATGGTCTTTCAAGTAAGAACCACTAGAAAAAGCCGATCCACATATGTCACATGAAAATGGTTTTTCTCCAGTGTGTGTTCGTATGTGTGTTTTTAAAGAGCCACTTTCAGAAAATGCTGATCCACATATTCCACAAGAAAATGGTTTCTCTCCAGTGTGAGTTCGTATATGTCTTTTCAAAGAGGCACGTTCTGAAAATGCTGATCCACAAACTTCACAAGAAAATGGTTTCTCTCCAGTGTGCGTTCGCATATGCCTTTGCAAATTGGCACGTACTGAAAATGCTGATCCACATATGTCACAAGAAAATGGTTTCTCACCAGTATGTGTCCGCATGTGTCCTTTAAATGTGGATTTGTGTAAAAATCCTAATCCACATACTTCACAAGAAAATGGTTTCTCTCTAGTGTCCACCTGCATGTGTTCTTTCAAAGTAATTCTGAAATATAGAAAATTGTTGATGTGCACAATGAAGAGATGCTGTGTTTCAATGGAGTCTCTTTCCCCATTTGTTCATGGAAATATATAATTAGGGAGAATACTCATCGACTGGAATTTTCAAGAAAAAGAAATTGTCTCTGGAGCTGCTAATATACAGATCCACACATTTAGCAAGAATATATTTTTCTTTTGATATGTGTTTGAAAGTGTTCTTGAAGTTTAAAATGTTTCTCCGACAAAACTGTTGCAATCTGCAAATGAATAAAAATTAAAGTATTATTAAAAAATAAAAAGACACTCCTACATTATTTGGAATTATATTTTCTATAAAATCATAGTATTAAAACCTATGAAAATATTTAAAAAAATTTAATTTAATATTCACATTTGTAGTGCTATTTCTTCCAACAGCTCTCAATTTAAACTTTTTTCTTTATTTCATTCACACCATCATACATTTTTCTTTATTATAAGCAGAAAGTATATGCCATATCCTATAACCATACCAATTAAATAGCATCATGTATATGCAAGTAAAGTTTAGTGCTCTTAAAAATCTACAAGAATTTCATAAAATATCTGATGCATTATAAAAGTCTTTCATTAATAAATGAACACTGAAAATTTCATTAAAATCAGATAATTTCCTGATTTTTGGTAATTTCATCAATCGGTGGGTAGTGATTCGTTACAGTATGAAAGGTTCACGGAGTCCATGTTGTTTGTGCTTATGAAATAGACACCTACATGAAATTTTGACATTTTAAAGTATATTCCAGAATCTAAATATCAACTTGGAAAAGTTTTACTTTAGATTTTCATTAAACGATAATCGCTTGATGTTTGTTATAAAAAAGAAAGACATTTTACGAGCAGAGTATCTTAACTTCCAACTTTGCTTCTCGTTTGTCTGGTCCGTTCTTTCTCTCTTCTTCTCTCCAATTAATCACTTACTCACTGGTCTCTATTTCGTGTGTTTCTCAGAGACTACTTTTATGCAACAAAAATTTGCATATGGTGTAGGCCTAATCTCTACATATTCCGCTTACTATTATTCAACATTTTCTCGATTTTCACCAACATCGAATTTAAGGTATGCCTTCTTATTTCTCCGCTCAACATGCCAATAGTCTTGCCCTCTTTCTGCTGGAATCTTCATTTGACTCTCGTTCACTGTCACAATATTCTATCCCCAATCTACTGCAAATTTAAGACAACCCCTTTTTCAGCAGAGCAAATATTAGCAGACAATTATTTCCCAAATAATTCAGAAGAAAATTATATTTTCTATTAAATCTTAGTATTCAAAGCTCTGAAAACATTTTCAAAAATTCTTTTCAATTCAATATAAATATTTGGGGTGCTTTTCTTCTGACAGCTTCCAATTTTAAAGTTTTTCTTTATTTCATTCAAAATTTCATACATTTTTCTTTATTATATGCAAAAAGCATATGCCAAATCTTATCCCCATACCAATAAAATAGCATCATACATGTAGGTGTAAAGTTTAGTGAACTTACAAAACTGCAAGCTTTTAATGCATCTTAAAAGTCATTCATAAATGAATAAACATAAAAAATTTCATTAAAATCAGATAATTCCCTGATATTTGGTGATTTTGACACTCAGTGGATAGTGTGGTTTATTATTATATGAAAGGTTCAAGGCAGCCATGTTGTTACAATCGACTATACAGGTATCTACAATTATTTTTTATTTTTTGAAACATATTTTGAATTTAAAACATTTACTTTGAAGTTTCTTCTGGTTTTAATTAAATGATAATCACTTAACATTTAAAAAATACTTAGAAAATTTTAATCTTGTTATAGAATAATGGTTAAATACTGTTTACATTTTTGTCAACATTTACTAAAATTAGATCAACTCAAAAACTACATAAAAATTTTAGGCTTCCATATTTTCTGGATATTTATCTTCATATCATTGGTAGCAAAAAAACTTTCATCTTTTTTCTGTTAAAATGAATTAAAAATAATTCAAGTTATTTAAGGTTAAATTTAAGAATTCTGGATGCCTATCTTTATATCATAGGTAATAGCACAATTTCACTTTTTTCCATTAATATAAATTTAAAAGATTAAAAACTGAAGTAATTATTCAAAGTTAAAATTTAGTTTTATTTAAAATATATAACATAATTATAATAAGTATTAGTGGGTAGAGTGTTCGCCAATGGTCTAGAAGATCTGGGTTCAATCCCAAGTCGCGTCATACCTAAGATTTTAAAAATGGTACTTGATACCTCCTTGCTTAAGACTCAGCAATATAAGGTACATATTGAGGGTAAAGTGGAGCAATCCAGGGAAAGGAGTAGCGCCCTCCCCTACACCTTGGTGTAGTAGCTATTGAAAAGGGAGCCTTCTGGTCGCCCTCGACTAAAGGGAGACAACTTTACTTACTTACTTATGTTACATAGCCATATACACAAATATGGCCATGTGCGAAATGGGTGAAATGGACATCGAATGTTCGTAACGAGAGAACATATAAGGAACATAGGAATCCCAGAATTCGAAAACACATAACGACTTCTTGTTCAAGTACGAAACCTTTTTATTAACTTTGAGTTAAAGGTTTCGACGTAAGGAGGAGAGACACAATCTTCTATGCTGTCTTATTCATTTGGCCCCCGTCTCGAGCGGCCCCCATAGGGTGCATGTTCGCCTCGCGTCTGTGAGCTCCAAAAGTCGATCCTTCTCGTTTGGTGTCTAGAACCCAACTCTTAATTTTCTTCAAATCTCACACAAACCTCCGCGCGCTTCCAGTGTGTGACGTCACCCGCACCCTGTCACAACCTTTCGTCGCGGACTATTATAACATCTGAGTGACACCTCCATCCGCCCATGCGCACCCGCGTTAACACCTGCTTCAATGTTGCACCTAACTAACCCATGTGCTGAGCTGAAAGGTTCTCAGCCTAACTAAACTCAAAGGCATGAACCGAAATCCCTTGGCTATTATATAACACTTATTATAAGTATCAAAAGCTAAAGAACATTACATATCTAATTGATTTTTAGAATGTTTAAATTCACCAAAAGTTGATGACCTTATGCAACTCAACATCATGATAAGAAATGTTATTAAAATTCTTAAACACTTAGAAAATTTTCGGATGGAATTAGTAACTAAGAACATCAATAAATTGATTGATGTAAAAATATTACTTACACATTGACAACAATATTACTTCATAAAGAAATAAGTTAACATTTTTGGTACCATGGTCTAATGAGTAGAGTTTTTGCCAATGGTCTGGGAGACCGGGGTTCAATCCCAGGTCGAGTCATACCAAAGACACAAAATATGGTACTTGATGCCACCTTGCTTAGCACTCAGCATTATAAGGTACAGATCAAGGGTAAAGTGGATCAATCCTGGGAAAGGAGTAGCGCCCTCCCCTACACCTCGGTGTAGTAGCTATAGAAAAGGGAGCCTTCGGGTCACCCTCGGCTAAGGTCGCCAACTTTATTTACTTATTTACAAGACTGCTATTAAGTTGTGCTTTAGTTTCCAGTTAAAATTTACTGAAGGCTAGAACTGCAAACGAAAAAATGCCCAGTTTTTTTAGTATAGAAAATCATATCAGCGATATCTTATTTTTTAGATTTAATCTTTAAAAAGGAGAATTGCAACGTAAACATGATTTTTGAATGTACGATTAAAAAAACTCAATGAAATAATCATTTTTAATGCATTTTTAATTTATTGTTTTAAATAAGGAAATAATACTTTTTAATATTTAATATTTAACAGGTTAATAATAAATCCAGCTGACAGTTTCTTTTGTGAAAAACGTAGTAAATGATAAACAAAAGCGAATAATACAACGTTATACTTACTTCCGTTTGGAACGCCTCAGTGGTGCAATGGTTACCAAGTTAGACTAGCAAAACTACACGAATGAATTCTAGTCTGATTGGGTGCCCCACTCATATGGCCTTGTGCCACATCTAAGCAAAAGGCTTAGTAAATTACTACTACTTGCTTTCGTTTGGTTTTTGTCTGTTTATTGTTGTTGTTTTTTTTTTGACAATTCAACATTAGAGAATTGAACACTGAAAATTTCATTAAAATCAGATAATTTCTTCATTTTTAGCGATTTTCTCAATCAGTTCGTAGTGATTTGTTTCATTACGAAAGGGTCATGGAGGCCATGTTGTTACTACTATATAGACACCTACACGAAATTTTGACGTTTTAAAACATATTTCAAATTTAAATATTAACTTTAAAAAGTTTTATTTCTGGTTTTGATTAAACGACAATCGCTTGGAATTTGTCATTAAAAAAAAAGAAAAAACATTTCCTTTTTTTTATGAAAGGATATTTTTTCCATTAATTAAAGGCCCGGAATTTACCATAAAAAACATAGGAAAATACTTTGCAAATTTGAATCCAACTACTTCCACATCAATTTTAGATTGAAAAGAAAAAAGAAAATATTTAACATATTTTGAAATATTTCATCTTAATTCTTATTTGTAAATAAAAACAACACTTTCTTGCAAATGACAAACAAAAGAAAATAATAAAACGTTATACTTACTTCCGTCTGATTTCTTTTCCTTTCAACAATGCAACATTAGAGAAAAGAGAGAAAGTGTCAAATTTAAAATAAAACTAATATTTATTCAAGATGTTGGATTAAACTAAAAAATACTAAACAATTATTTATTAAGTATGCAATAAATATTTTCTAAATAGCAAAACTCAAGGGAGATAATTATTTTTTCTTTCTCCCTATCTATCTCTCCCTGACACACACACACACACACACACACACACACACACACACACACACACACACACTCTCTCTCTCTCTCTCTCTCTCTCTCTCTCTCTCTCTCACTCTTTCACTCTGTCTCCCTCTCTCACTTTCACGCTCACAAAATTGATTCTATTTAGATATACAATAAACGAGTTCTTTGATTTTTTCATTTGTTTTCTTTCATTAACAAATGAATACAAGAAAAAGGAATTTTAAAAACTTTATATAAACATTTTATCAAATAAGTGATCATCGATAAAATCAAATAATTATCACAAATTTTGAATAAAGAAATAATTTGTCAAGTTTTCAGGATTCTAAACAGTAGAGAACATCGAGTGAATTTTATTTTAAATAACAGTGGACTGATCGTCTTACGTTTTTCATTTTTGCCATTTCCAAAATTAAAGCTTCTTAATTTTTACCCATCAAATTTATTCAACCTTTCAATATTTTTTTCGAACAATCATTTTTTACCATTGCAAAAGTGTTTTTATTGCTTTTTTTTAATTCAATAAAAACTCCTATCTTTAAAAGAAATTCTTTATTGATTAACTTAATAGAAATTTTAAAAAATGAACCCTTATAGTAGCCGTTTCAACTTCTTTATCTAAAATAAAATCGTGAAATACACTTATATTCTTACCCATTTGGCTGGGGCTGTAGAATACACCGACTGCACTCCTGCAGAGGGGTACCCCCCTCCAACGAGTGTCCTAGATATGACATTAAACAATCTGATGGTGAGGTTCCAGTAATGCTGGAGCTTTGGGGAACGTGGAGTACCCCTTTATTGCCATCGCTCCCAGGTCCACTCTAGACCGGAGTGTTAACACCTGATAGGTTAAATAGAACTAACGGCTTACTTATGCTAAACTGAATTATTTAATATAAAACTATTTTTTGACAGTGAAACTGTTTTGACATTTAACTGTGTGTAAACAAAATCTGTATTTATATTAAACTGAATTAACTGAATTAGAACTGCTTGACTAAACTGAATAGCTCGTGTTTGAAATGGAACTGTTTTTGACATTGAAACTGTACTTACACTAAATTGAATTGTTTAATATAGAACTGTTTTGACATTTAACTGAATTAGCTGAGTTAGAACTGTTTGACTAAACTGAATAGCTTGAAATAGAAATGTTTTTGACAATTAAACCGTGTACTCAAGCTAAACTGAATTGTTTCAAATAGAGCTGACTATTTTGATAAGAATGGATTTGGCGTTAAATAACCAACAAATGTTGATATGCCATAAAAACCAACCAACCAACCAACCACCATCAGGTGTATTAGTGTCATATTAATGACACTCGTTGGTGGACTTTTATATTTGGTACATGAGAAGAAAAAACCAACAAACAAATATAGAAAAATCCATGGAAAAAACCTCATTGCTTGCCCCTTTCCCTTCATCTAAAATTGGACAGCCAGCTGTTTTTCTGTATTTAAAGGCCAGAAACAAGCCGGACGATCCCTAAACCCTGCTGAGCTACGCTCTTTGAACAAAAAAGGACAAGGGGAGGGCTAGGGAGGGGATAGGTAATGTGGATGATGAGGAATAAGGGAACTATGAGAAAAAGAAAACAGAGAGAGGAGATCTCGGGTATTAAAACTAAATGATTGGGGAAAATGACACTTGACATTCTACTAGAGAGGGAAAAAAGATGATTAAAGATTTACTCACCAGCGGTGAGATCCCGAGAAACCCAGACCATCGCTGCGATGTGTAGGAAGAAAAGGGAAAGATAACTCCAACGTTGCTTCTTTTCATATGACCAGGTTGTCTGTATTCATCCATCTTTTATCGATTGTTATGCAATCTAAGCTTTTTCTATCGCGTCTGATCCTGACCCTAAACTGACGCCTAAAGAACATGATCAGATCTCGTTCAGAAAAGTTTGCTCCATCCAACAATCCCTTCCACGTCGTCCAAATTATAATTTTAGCTACGGCTAGGATCATGAGAAACACCCTAAGCTTCTCGCCTTTCTACAGAAGTTCAACATTGTCTATGACATAAACAACATCGAACAGCACAAGCTGTTTGGGATCGATGTGAGCCATCGCCTCCCCGACGTGACTCCAGAACGGAAAACCCTCTCGCAGTAGTAAAAAGCGAGTAATGCCGTTTCTTCCACTCCTCTGTCGCACTAGGGAAAATAAGGCATGTCTGCTAAGCCTACCCTGAAAGCCCAATCGTTAAGGGGTAATGCATTCCGAGCGATTCGCCAGGTGAGCGAGAACTCAGATTTGTTCAAGAAGCCCGAACATGGCTCCCAATTTCATTGGGAGCGAATCTCCTCCAGTGACCAGCCAAGTCGCTCCCCAAGCGGATCTGAAGCGATACCCACCACGAATTCCCGATATAGTTTCTTATGTTCTTATGTATTTTTTTGAGATTGATTATTTTAAGGCTAAAAAATGTGTATTCTATAAACCAAGTACTAAAATTATTCAACAGAAATTATCTGAAAATCAGTGTTTTAGTATGGAAATAATCTGGTCAAAAAAATGAAGATTTTTCACCAGACGAAACAATAATGCACTTATGCATATATATATATAAATATATCCATATATACACAGACGCATACATATATAAAATATATAGACGTAAGTAATTTTTATATTTATATATTTATTTATAAATGAATATATATATATATATTTATAACAATATATATATATATATATATATATATTTAAAAGAAAAAACCAAAGACCAGTTAATTTAGGATTATAAATTTATTTCCATCCTGTTTTTCAGTTTCTGGTGTGAACCAAAAACACGAAGAAAAATATAACAGGACTTCTTCAGATCCAATGGATAAATCAAACAGAATAGACACGTGGGGTGGAGGGGGGGAGAGAAGAGATTAAGGAGTTACCTCCTCGTTTTATTGAATTTCCGTTTTTTTATTTACCTATTTATTTTATTTTCAAAATTCTTCCGTCGGTTATAATTACGGTAATTTAACTTTTTTATTTATTTGTTCAATTTATTTTCTTTTCCTGTTAAGTTCAGTAATTAACTTTTTAGAGAAATATTAATGCTTATATTAATTTCGCTACCATTTATTTAGCTACTAGAAAAAATAGGTAGCTAAATAAATGGTATCGAAATTAATATAAGCATTAATATTTCTCTTAAAAGTTAATTATCGAACTTAACAGGATAAGAAAATAAATTGAACAAATAAATTCAGCTCCTGAATGATTTTCTTGTCCTGAAGGAATTACTCCCAACTCTGGTTTAACTGGACCAAATAATACTACTATATATATATATATATATATATATATATATATATATATATATATATATATATATATAAATTGTAGCTATTTAAATTTATATATATATATATATATATATATATATATATATATATAAATTTAAATAGCTACAATATATTCCATCTTTAGTTGATATTTTCTACATACGAGGTGCCTTCAATAAGTTTCCAGACTATTTTTATATAGGCATTTAAAATTGTCGTAATCTCTTAAAAATTCAGTATGTTATTGCTATTCATCTTATGAGATGACTGATCAATTTTTATGATTTCAGGTTCAAATGAACAGCTACAGCAGCAATTGGAATACACCCGACTAAACCCTGATTGTAACAGCTGAGGAATTTCAAAAATGCAATCTGGACGTGAGGACACTTTAGAAGAACGATATGCAATAAAATTCTGTTTTAAACTTGGAAAAAATGCCACAGAAACGTATGGAATGCTTCGAATCGCTTTTCGACCATGTTGCATGAATCAAGCATCAGTTTTTGAGTGGCATAAGAGATTCAAGGAAGGCAGGGAGTCTGTGAGAGATGATGAGAGGTGTGGGAGGAGTAAGGAAGTCGGAACACCAAAGTTGATTGGCCAAATAAAGAATTTCA